>JAJOZX010004197.1:0-157500 GCA_023014485.1 Bathynomus jamesi
ATTTTTGGATGTGCGTGTACATAGGGAAAGCCCATTTTTAAGTTTAGTATCTATCGGAAAACGACAAACAATTTGTCCTACGTACACTTTTTACTCGGACATGATACCCCCACTAGAAGGCCATATTTTCATCAATGTTTCTCCGCGCCCTTAGGATCGCCAGTCCGGATACATCGATGCCGAATTGGAAAAAATCAACGGTATTGGAAGTGATTTGTGTTATCCATCTGCGTTTATGGAATCTTGTCTCAACAAGGCAAAACGAACTTTCTATCGTGTCAATATTACACTCGTACTTTGTCAAAAATATTTTAGTACTTCCATTTTTTCACCGGCTTTTTAGGCATTGCTAATGTACTTAAACTTTTGATATTAATGTAGTATTTCTATAACCATATGTGAAAAATATCATAGTAAAAAATAGCCCTACAAATTCAGGCATTATCTATAAAATTGGTTGTAAACAATGTGATTCCTTTTACATAGGTCAGACGGGAAAGGATTTGCACACACGTGTAAAACAGCATCAATATTCCGTTAGAACAGGACGTTTGTCCCAGTGCCCTTTTTGTCCATTTGTCAAGTTAGCCCACTGTATTGATTGGAATAATGCGTTCAGTTTTATTCCATTCAAGCAACATTGTTAATGAGAATATTCTTGAGTCTGCCATTATCCAACTTTCAAAATAACTTCAATAAGCAAAGGTCTTTTTTCACTCGATCCTATTATTTTGAATTCCTTTAAAACAGATTTAGATAAGAAGGGTAAACATTAAATCTTTGTAACTTGTCTTCTACTTTATTAACTTTTAATTGCATTTTTATTATTTTTTTTATATATCGAAACCTGACCATAGGCAGCAGTGTGTTAAAACCCGGGCAGAGTTCCAGTATAAATTTGTATTTTTATAATCCATTTGATCTTGTGCTAAAAATCGATATTTTTCCTTACAAATCTGTACGCCTCACTGTAATCCTTTAAGGTTTTAATTTTTAATTTTTTATTTTTACTTCTGTTTATATGTATGTATGTATGTATTTGTATATATAGATATGTATGTATATATATGTATGTATATATGTGTGTGTGTATGTATGTTATTTATTTTTCTTTTTTTCTTTCTGTAACCTATATATAGGCTTAACCTTTTTATGTACTTCAGTGTTCCCTGAGGATGTCATTAGACGAAAGCGCTTGAGCACCATTTTGTGTTTCCTTTCCTTCGTGGTTTTATTCATCATAAATATTTTTCACGTGTTACTTTCGTGAAATAATTTCTATATATATATATATATATATATATATATATATATAGATATATATATATATATATAAATATAGAAGTAAAAATTGTGGGAGGAGCATACAAATTTTGTAAGGAAAACTACCAATTTTTGCACTTTGCCCGAATTCAACACAAGATCAAATTTTATAGTTAATGCCTGAATGATATATAGGCCACAAAAAAAAATATTATATGAATATAAATAAATTGAAAAATAAAAATTGTAAGAGGAGCATACAAATTTATAAGGGAAAACTACCCACGTTTTAGCACTCTGCCCTTCTTGTCTAAATCCTTTCTGAACGAATTCAAAACAACGGGATCGAGTTGAAAAAGACCTTTGCTCATGTTAGTTATTTGTAAGTTGGATAACACTGCCCAACACCAATTTTGCTGATTTAATTCTAACACCTGTTTTTAGGTAACTTTGGTGTGCTGATTTAAAAAATCACCTTAGTTTTTGCCTATCACGTCAGGTTTTCGAGCAATCAAATACGGAGATATCGCATTTTGGCACGGTTATGCCCAATTTTTTTTCTTTTCAAAAAATAAGTTTTTACTTACTCAGAATCAGCATGGAAAAGTAAACAATTGTGCAGGGAGTGAACTTTAATATACAATGGTAATATTGACACACAAAGTGATTAAAAGTGTTTAAATAAGCAAAAAATGAATCCATGATCATGACGTCACGCTCACACCTGGGGAAATCACAGATACCCAAGATTTTAATATGTTGTACATGACCTTTAGATTTAATGCACAGATTTGCGTATTCCACAGATAAAATTTTAACAGCAAAACAGCTGTTAACTGGTCTCAAAAATCATCAATTTTGATAAGTGCCCTTCATGGATCACCCAAAATAGGCATATTGCATTGCACATTGCACGAAAACCTGATGTGATGGACAAAATCTAAGGTGATTTTTGAAATCAGCACATCAATATTATCCAGAAACAGGTCTTAGAATTAAATCACCAGCAAAAAAATGTTTTTTTGTTGGGCAGTGTAATAGCAGACTCAAGAATATTTCTATTAACAATGTTGCTAGAGTGAAACAAAACACAGTGGGATAACTCTGACAAATGGACAAAAAGGGCACTGGACGACTGTCCCGTTCTAACGGAATATTGATGCTGTTTTACACGCGTGTGCAAATCCTTTCCCGTCTGACCAATGTAAAAGGAATCACATTGTTTACAACCAATTTTATAGATAATGCCCGAATTATTGGTAGGGCTATTTTTTACTATGATATTTTTCACAATATTGTTATATGAAAATACTACATTAATATCCGAAAGTTTAAGTACATTAGCAATGCCTAAAAAGTCTGGGAAAAATGGAAGTACTAAAATATTCTTTGGCAAAGTGCGAGTGTTGTTATTCACACGATAGAAGGTTCGTTTTGCCTTGTTAAGACAAGATTCCATAAACGCAGGTGGGTAGCACAAATCACTTCCAATACCGTTGATTTTTTCCAATTCGGCATAGATGTATTCCGGACTGGCGATCCTAAGAGCGCGGAGAAACATTGAAGAAAATATGGCCTTCTTAATGGGGGTGTCATGTCCAGAGTAAAAGTGTACGTAGGACAAATTGTTTGTTTTTTCCGATAGATACTAAACTTAAAACCTGGGCTTTCCCTATGTACACGCACATCCAAAAACAGGATTGAGTTGTCTTGTTCCACTTCTAAAGTAAACTTAATGGAGGGGACTTGATCATTTAACTGAAGGAGGAAGTCATCCAGGTCATGATTCATGGGCCAGATACACAAAAAAATTGTGGGAGGAGCATACAAATTTTGTAGTGTTTCCTTATAAATTTGTATTCTTCTCTTACAATTTTTATTTTTCAATTTAGTTTTTTTATATATATATATATACACAGGGTGTCCCAAAAAAAACTATATACTCTTTATAGCAGCATATATTTTATAATTTAAAAAAAACAAATAATATATTGTTATAGCAATTGCCAATAAAAGGTAAATTAATAATCTAAGTGATCAAAATGTTATAGCGAGTTGTTTGCATATAAAATTTAATTAACTACGCCAGTGCTCAAAATGTTCTCCGGCGGCATGAATGCACATTTTGAGCACTTGGCGTAGTTAATTAAATTTTATATGCAAACAACTCGCTATAACATTTTGATCACTTAGATTACTAATTTACCTTTCATTGGCAATTGCTATAACAATATATTGTTTTGTTTTTTTTAAATTATAAAATATATGATGCTATAAAGAGTATATAGTTTTTTGGGACACCCTGTATATATATATTTTTTTTTGTGACATATATAATTCAGGCCTTATCTATAAAATTGGTTGTAAACAATCCATTTGATCTTGTGTTGAATTCGTTCAGAAAGGATTTAGACAAGAAGGGCAGAGTGCTAAAACGTGGGTAGTTTTCCCTTATAAATTTGTATGCTCCTCTTACAATTTTTATTTTTCAATTTATTTTTATATACTGTATATATTTTTTTTTAAATATTTTTTGTGACCTATATATCATTCAGGAATTAACTATAAAATTTGATCTTGTGTTGAATTCGGGCAAAGTGCTAAAATTGGTAGTTTTCCTTACAAAATTTGTATGCTCCTCCCACAATTTTTATTTCTATATTATATATATATATAGGGTGAACCAAATGTAGGTGGGACAGTAAATGATAACGTTTATTTGAGAATACATATTTAATTTTTTTTGTATACTATAATCAAATAAAATTTAATAAATTTAGTTATAATATTTAATATAATATAACACAAACACCATAATTATAATGAACACCATAGTTATAATATAATATAACACAAACCGTATTCAACCTACTGTCCACCTACGTTTGGTTCCACCGTGTATATATATATATTTTTTTTTGTAACCTCTATATAGTCTTGAACTCTATATTTACTTCAGTGTTCCTGAGGATGTCATTAGACGAAAGCGCTTAGCACCATTCTGTGTTTCCTTTCCTTCGTGGTTTTATTAATCATATATAGTATATTATATATATATATATATATATATATATATTGGGTGGGTAAAAAAAAGTGACCCTTAGAGGTAAACTGTCATATAAAAAAGTAAGGGGACTAGAGCTTCCAAACTTCATAGATGCTTACCTTAGCATATTGTTCGTCTTGATTGAGAAGTTGCTCGATGTGTCCCCCTTCCTGCTCAACGCAGGCCTCCAAACGTGGACGCCACTGATCAATACACCTATTTACATATCGTTGAGACACCTTCTCCCAGCCGAGCAGAGTTCTTTCGCGTAGTTCATCTATATCTCTTATATTGGTACCAGGGATGTAAACTTTGGACTACAGGGCTTCCCAAACACCATAATCTAATGGTGAAAGATCGGGGCTACTAACAGGCCACATATTGGGTTCGATAAAATCCGGTGTTTCGTTCTCAAGGAATGTGACAGTTTGGCGTGCTCTGTGAGCAGGGGCTCCATCTTGTTGAAAAGTATATCTTTCACCACTAATTCGTCGAATATCAGTTAGAGTGAAAGATATACTTTCTAACAAGATGGAGCCCCCTGCTCACAGAGCACGCCAAACTGTCATATTCCTTGAGAACGAAACACCAGATTTTATCGAATCTAATATGTGGCCTGTTAGTAGCCCCGATCTTTCACCACTAGATTATGGTGTTTGGGAAGCCCTGTAGTCCAAAGTTTACATCCCTGGTACCAATATAAGAGACATAGATGAACTACGCGAAAGAACTCTGCTCGGCTGGGAGAAGGTGTCTCAACGATATGTAAACAGGTGTATTGATCAGTGGCGTCCACGTTTGGAGGCCTGCATTGAGGAGGAAGGGGGACACATCGAGCAACTTCTCAATTAAGACAAACAACATGCTAAGGTAAGTATCTATGAAGTTTGGGAGCTCTAGTTCCCTTACTTTTTTTAATGACAATTTACCTCTAAGGGGTCACTTTTTTTTACACACACACACACACACACACACACACACACACACACACATTTGCTTAACGTTAAAAAAATTCTTTCAATACATTCCGTTTGGCGTAATTTGAAATAATAATATTGGCCGTTATATTTTTGGACCAATAGAAAAGACCATAACATCGACAATAAAGACTAACTTAAACTAACCTAACGTAACTTTCAGTAATCTAACCTACAGTGTAGTTATCAATAGAATTTTAAGTCGATCAGCTGTGATCCCGGTTTTGTTAGTGCGTATATGCATAGGTATAGGTATTTGTTTGGCCAGTACAACAAAGTCCTCATTGTTATTGTTTTGAGTTAGTTTGCTTCTCTCTTCTGCTGAAACAGCTGTACAGACACGATGACATTCTGAAGTTCTTTCTAGTAAGTAATCCGAAGGAATCTCGCGTTACGCTCGTTTGCTTTTGATTGGTCCACTTTACATAATGTACTTGGTTGATGTTCCTACGATCATAAACTAAAAAAAATTATTTGAGCCGCAGATATTCTCCCAGTTATTGAGTTAATTATAGGTAGAAACTGATGAAATTAATTATTTTGAATACAAAGGATACCAAACAGCAACAGACCGGCTGGTCCCTACGAGGCTGTCTGTTTAAGAAGGAAAGTTGAAAGAAGTAAGAAAATTTAAAGACAAATAAAAGTTTAAAGTAAAGCAGAAAAAAGAGAGTGAAGGGATAGGAATTAACAAGGTTAAAATGTGTATGTTAATATTTTCAACTAAAGAATTTATTATTGACAAAATTGACAGATGAGTGACGCAAACCCGAGATTTCGCCAGATACAAAATGATTGATATTGACTTTCGAGATGAAGAATGATTGCTCATTGTGGTTTGAGATTGTCCTAATTAGATAAGCCAATCGTCATTGAATCTGATGCGTTTGAAGGTAGAGTTGTGCAGAGCGAAGGGTCCAAATGTTGGGTGTCCGTATCCGACATAACAATACAACAAGAAGCTGAAACACATTAGAAAAAGTAATCGATTTAAAATCCTTGAGGCCACAAGACAAGATTAGGAGATGCACCAAAAGCACAACTCGTGCCCTGAACTTTTGATTTGACCTATAAAGAAAATTTAAACTGAATTTTTCCCATGCGCCTCGGTGATATAGTGATTAGCGTCGCTGACTAGGAATCTATCGGCCCCGGGATCGAGACCCGGTGACGACAGGCGTCGCGCAGTAAAACCCAGTTGTTCATCCTTCCACGTAATAAAGAAATTGGTTGGTAGATAAATGGGTACCCGGGGTAGCCTAGTGGTTAAGACGCTGGGCTGCTGGTGGGGCGTGTTTCGGATTCCACGTTAGACTGTAGGTCTAAGGTAGTGACAAGCTTGACCTTCGTCAGAATGAACAATTCGGGCGGAAGCAAACCAAAGGTTACCAAACTTCTCTGAGTTTTCTTTCAAGAGTGAAGAAGGATTGAAATAATGTCGTAGAGTACGAACGTACTTGGAATAACTCTTTCACGATTTCCTTTCATGGGTTAAACTGCTATTGGAGTTGCTGGTTTAACCCCCTCATTCACTGATGTCTTAATTCTGTAATTAAATATTCGGTCATGCTGAATTGTATCTATAACATTTTAACCCATCAATCACGCATAAGTTCATAACTATGAAGAGTTGTCTCTAGGGTAGCATTATTGTAGCAACCACTTAATTTCCACGTGTTTCGGTTTTACGTTGCCATCAGTAGCCAGCAGCAACTCGTGTAGGCCGGTTGCGCGGTGATTTGATACCAAACGTGGAAAGAATTTATGTAGGTAATTTCTTTATTTTGCTCTTCAATATAACCAAAAGATGCTTAGGTAACATCAGTTTGATTTTGTACTGTATTATTTTTTGTAGTTTTTTTACATTTGAGTCACCGATGATTATGCATAGCTGATCTAAAAATAAATATTTCTTATGTAGATGTGAAAAAAAATCCATCAACCCTAAAAGGACGATTGTTACAAGTTTGTAACGTTTCAAATATACTCGTTCATAATTTAACCCTACAAAAAAATTCCAGCGTTAAACATTTAAACAAAATATTTGTATAAATTATTAATTAATATGAATCACTAAGAAACATTTCTATCGCCACCCAATTTTAATCGTGAATGAAAGGGTTAAGTTGATTACCTCAACGTCAGAAGAAGAATAACAACGAGAATACATCCTCTGAGTACTGCGGTTCTTCTCGCCTCTGGGAAGTAAGTTGCCAACAAGTTGAAAAATTTGGACATCATAATTGCTAAAAAAAGGGGGGAGAAATGAACTTTATATCAGTTACGGTTGTGAATCAACGTCATTGGTATTGATGTACTACGAGTACTTCATTAAAGATATTGCCAGGGTTTATAGACGAGCACTACTTTGTATATCAATGTTAGTTTTATTTTTTCTCGTGATTTATAAGTTATTTACATAACATTCTTCTCTTCCTATCTATTTCTTATTAAACGAGCTAAACTGCGGTAACAAAAAATGGTAGAACATTGAAGTAAAAAAAAAAAAAATGACAGAGCAAAATAATATGAGGAATTATAAGAAACGACAGCAGTAATCAGCATGTGACTAAATTTTTTTTTTTTTTGTATTTAAATACACTCCAATATACAAGAGTATTTTTATGAAAATTATATCGTCTCAACATTAAACAAAAGAACATTAAAGTTGATAATACTATCCAGAGTACTCGAAATTTAAACTCATCTCGGGTTGTTGTTGTTGTTGGTGCAACGAACTCTAAGTTGTTTACAGGTTTTCAGAAAAGTTAATTTACTAACTTCTTTACAGTAGCGGAAGTAACCTGACTCAAGCTTTGTATATCTGCTTAGTCTTTATTTAGAGTGACAATATTCATGGTACTTGCTACTTTACCTGTTAACATGCAAGCGAATGCGTGAGATGGGAAGTAATGATGAAAGTACAAAATTCTCTGCATGGTGAAGAAAGGAATATAGTGAAACAGGTACGCGATGAAGATCCACCGAATGGCAAAAACGAACTGGTCTTCGCTCATTTTCTCTATAGAAAGAAATTTTTTAGATTAATTAGCATAAAGATATCGGAAAGAAATTATTATAACTCGTAACAAAATACACCGTTATAGAGAAGGGTTCGTGAGCCTTTAGGCTGAGCGGAAGGTAGTAAGACTGGAGTTTTGTTTAACCTGATAACCTGTTTAATTTTCTTTGGCCTATTTCTCCCTTATTTTCTTACTCAGTTTTATATTTTTTCATATGTAATCAAGTGGAGGTTGAATTCACCACCCCGTTATTAAAGAAAAGTGGAATTGGTTGTAGAAGGGCGAGACGATCGTACAGGTTGTCTGAAGTGCTTCTAATCTTCGATGTGATCTCTTTCGTTGGAAAATAAACACATTAGCACTTTATCCTCCTAGAGTGCTGGAACTCCCGTTTCTGTCACTGTCATCCTTAACTCATCTTTTTCAGTATCTCATCTACTCTGAGCAGTCCAGCATGCTCTCAAACACGCTTCTTTCACTATTCCTCACTACACATACGTGTATCTTACTACACAATCGTTTCCAAATTAAAACCAAACAAAATGGTATCGATCTCCAGAGCCTTGGAGTCTTTTTGTGAGGTGACCATAAATGTCCCCACTTCTGGCTCCCCCGACACCGGGAACGCAGACCTGGGCAGCGGGGCTGGTTCTGCTACTGCCCATTAAAGGTGTTTTGGGCCTCCAATTTTGGTTTTGGACCACTCCCCGTTTTAGGAGATTCCAATGTTCACCACCACCTTTGGCTTTCCTCCCATTTCGCTGACATCCCTGTGTACTAGCTTACATCATCTCCCTCCTGAATTACCTACAGCAGATTGTACAGCACCCTACTCGTATCCCTAATCGCCTTGGAGATAGGCCGTACATTATGAATTTATTTCTAATCATTCATCCCTCTTTCACTGTAAAACTTTCTCCGTTGGGCTCTTCCGACCACAGTCTTGTATCTGTTTCCTATCCTATCGCTCTAGTTTGGCCTTTGGATCCTCCTCCCTCTGACTTAATTATGTCTGAAATTAGAATATCTTCTAAAGATGTTCTTTCCGTCCTATCTGCGCTCAACTCTAGGAAGACGTACAGTCAGGGTGGTATCCCTCCTGTTGTTGTTAAGTTCTGTGCTTCTGTGCTGACACCCTACCTAGGTAAACTCTTTCATCTTTGGCTTTCATCTGGTACTTTTCCTTCCTGCTGGAAGTTCGCTTTCATTCAGCCTGTCCCAGAAAAGGGTGACCCCATCTCAAACCTCCAACCATAGTCCAATTACTTTGATTTCTTGTCTTTCTAAAGTTTTTTAATGTATCCTTAAAAGGAAGGTTCTTAAACACCTCTCTTCTCACAATCTTCTTTCAGACCATCAGTATGGATTCTGCAAGGGACGCTCTACTGGCGATCTTTTTGCATATTTCTCCGACTCTTCGTCCTCTTCCTTTCGGGATTTCGGTGAAACTTTTGCTCTTGCGTTAGACATATCAAAGTTTTTGATAGTCTGGCACAAATCTTTAATTTCGAAACTGCCCTCCTTCAGTTCTTTTCCTTCTTTCTCTGCCTTCATCTCTAATTTCCTTTTTTGGCCGGTGTATAGCTGCGGTTGTAGATGACCACTGTTCTTCTAAATCTATTAATAGTGGTGTTCCTCATGGCTCTGTCCTATCGCCCACTCTTTTCCTTTTATTTATCACTGATTCGGTAAGTCGCAGTTCCTGTCCTATCTACTCTTATGCCGATGATTCCACTCTTCACTTCACCAGCTTCACAAAACGTCCCTCAACGGACACGTGGGGTGGGTATGATACACCTGACCTCTGATCTTTCTGTTGTCTCTACCTTGTGGCTTTCAGTGCCTCAAACACTCGATTCCTTCATCTGTCTACGCGTCACAATCTTCCACACAACTATCCCTTTACGCTCAACAATATTCATCTCAATCCTTCCTCTTCTCTTAATATTTTAGGCGTTTCGTTTTCTCCTGATCTTTCCTGGAAAGAACACACATATGCTCTTTCTTAAACAGCTTCTAAGAGGTTAGGTGTGCTGTACCGTCTCCGCAGTTTCTTCACCCCCACTCAGTTGCTGTCTCTGTACAGGGGTCTTGTCCGCCCCTGTATGGAGTACGTTTCTCACGTGTGGGGTGGCTCAACACATACAGCTCTACTTTATCAGGTGGAATCAAAGGTTTTTCGTCTCATCAATTCCCCGCCTCTTACTGACTGTCTTCAATCCTCCTCTCTTTGCCGCAGCGTTGCCTCACTCTTTACTATCGATATTATAATGGACACTGCTCTTCTGAACACTCCAACTGCATGCCTCCTCCTTTAACTAAGGAGAGCACGCATTACCAGACTTTCAACACATTCTCATTCCTTTTCTGTCCAATTCTGTGACGCAGTGGTTAATTGGTATTTTCAATCTTTCATTTGCGCAACCGGTGAACTCTGGAATGGCGTTCATCATTCCATCTTTCCCCATGTCTATGACCTCAAATATTTCAAACGCGGATTGTTTAGGCATCTCCAAACCCTTGAACCTTGATTTTGGCTCTTTTTCCTCTATGGGAGGGGCGTTTTTGTGGGTATTCGCCCTTGGCTCCTCCTTCCTGCTTAAAATAAAAGACAGGCTAAATATAGTGGCAATGAAAAAAAATGTCATCACTGTTTAGATGTGTGTAGGAACCGTCTTTCAGCATGAGGCTGTTTGATATTCAAATCTCGGTGCAGTTAGGAGCCATAATATTACGAAGCTTCATTATCTGGCATGCCTCAGGCCATTTACTTGTATGGATGTTTTACTTCAGATTGATTTCTGACAATACTACTATGCATCGTACCCCTCTTATATTCAGTATGGATTAGGGTTTGAGAACGGACGAAGTTAAGTTAAGTTAAACATTTGGTATTTCTTCTCAAATCCCAGTTTCCCTCTTGAATTACAAAATCGGTAAATTCATTGAAATGTAATTACTTCAACAATACAGTTAAATGACTTAATATCAAGTTATACCTCCGTCACCGATGTAGTTCCTTCGTTTTGATATTTTAGAGTTCCTGCGTCGTCTGTAGTGATGCGACAGGAGGAGAATCGGGGTGACGATTAGAGACATTAAGTTCAACAGAAACAGAAGAGGATTTCCCAGAAGAATAATTCGAAAATTCCAATCAAACCAAGGTGCAGACTGTAAAAAAGTGAAATATATTAAGACAACATAGTTCTTTTGTTGCTTTAATTTTGCTTATAATTGTAAAATCCTTTACTAAAATTTAAACATTTTGTTAGAATATTTTCATGTATTTATTAGAGATGTTTTTGGTTACTATACTGTACTTCCAAAGATTACGCCTCCTTCAAAGCAATCATCCTCGTAAATACCCTATTTATGTAAACAATCAACACTCACCACAGTTTTCACGAAAACTTGCGGCAGTTTCTACGGCGGAACCGTGGAGAATGCCACAGGTGCAACCGGTATATTTTCTACCGTCGTCTTCTGCAACCACACACAAACTGATGGAACTCGAAATATAAGAACTTGAAGGTCTTCTCCGTTTGTTCTCAACCGACCTAAAGTTCCATTTTAGGATGGATGCGAACATCTTACTTGGAAAGGCTCTCAACCCTCTCCTTGAGGGAAACATTGTTGGGAGGCGCACGCACCTTCAGCGAACTTTTTAAAGTCTGACTGGAGGGGAATGGATCAGGTTGAGAAGCCAGAGTTTTCGGGATCTTGAAGGACTCGAAGAACCCTCCAGACACTGAAGCTCCGAACTGGTTTGGTCAAGCGGGAGGTAGCCTTGATTGGTCGGGGTGTGCTATCCTTGGTAGAAAAGGCAAGAGGCGCGGCACCCACTAAATCCGAGGAGGTAGGCGTACCGGTGCCGGTGCCGAGGCCGAGGTCGAAACCTGCTCAGGAGGTTTACTCCAATTTCATGCCATTCTCATTCTTATCCACGGCTTTCCCTCTTTGGTCCAGGTTAGGTTACGATAGGTTAGGTTAGGTTAGGTTTGGTCAGGTCAGGTCAGGTTAGTTTTATTAAGTTTGAGTTAGGAAGTAGTAACCATTCTTATTAGGCGCCTTTACCGCGAATGGAAATGATATTGAGTGGACAGAAACCCTAGTGTTAAGAAGTTTTGTAGGGGGTTCTTCAACGCCGACAGACTCTGTCGAACCGAGGAACCTCTTCAAGTATGGAGGTTTTTGTGATAACATTATAGACGGGCGAGAAGAACTCGGGGAAGGAGTGATATTGGAGGACGACCGAACAAAAGACGAAACAGGGAGGCAAATTTTAGGTGGCTGAACACGGAAGAATAAAGCAAAAAAAGAAACCCGAGGAGGCGAGGATGGGGAAAGAGTGTAACACCCTGTCCTTCAACTTCCGCAAAACTAATCTCTGCGGCCCGAAGTACAAGGTCTTTTCATGCAGCTTAGAGCACGTTGCATAACCTTCACCACAGTTGACACGCCAAAGAAAGGCCTGACAGTCAGTCCCCTCGCGAGAGGTACCACTACACACACACACACACACACACCTGAGTTTTTTTCATAGTACAGCACACGACAACATTATCGGGGCACGCAAACCCCTCTACCATGGAATAATGGGTATCCACGGAGATGCAGTTCTTATAGGATATAAAATTTTTATGAAATATAAAATTGAGTACCACAATAATTTAGAATCTCTCTTATAGGGCTGTTTACATATATACGCAAGGTTACTATAAACCATAGATTATAAGGGAAATACATTTCTTTTTGTTACAACAAATGTTTATTAAACTTGAACGAAAATAATACCTATCGTTCAGAAAGACCTCAAAACGCAATGTTTAGGTTGTTTACGAATTTTGGAAGTCCACTGTACATTATCTCGCTAAAAGAAAGTTGGGCATAGTCTAATTTGTGCAGAACTAAAATTCGGATTAAAGTTATGCTTAATCACTTGCCTTGTACAGTATTGGCCACATCCAAGGTCTGTCCATGTTGTTTTCGGCGTCTCTCTCTGGTTTCAGTCGAGCATTCAAAAACGTCATCACGCGATGAGATTCGATCAACCGATCCAGAAATCCAGTTGTTACGTTTTCAAATGTAGCATTATCAGCTGCAATAATATGTCTTAGTTAGGGGACTTACACAGGCATCTTCGAACTAGATGAAATGAAAATTTTAATGGGTATCGAACAATTAACAATATAGTAGTGAACAGATACTAAAGACACTGACTGGACATTGACATACTTATTGACAATGACATACTTTTCGAACAATGGAATTTCAACAATAAATATGGGGGAGGAGGGTAAACTAGGGTACTTAGTTTTTTATGCAGGAAGGAGGGGCCAAGGGCAAATGCCCCTCCCCCCGATAGAAGAAGAAGAGCCAAAATCAAGGTCCAGGGTTTTCGAGATGCCTAGACACACTGCGTTTGAAAGAGGGAAAGTCATAAACAGGAGGAAAGGTGGACTGAGGAAGATTGTTCCAGGGTTCACCGGTTGAGTAGATGAAAGACTGAAAATACCGATTAACTCTTGCGTTAGATAGTTGGACAGAAAAGAAATGAGGAAGTGTAGAAAGTCTGGTGCTGCGTGCTCTCCTTAAAGGAGGAGGCATGCAGTTAGAGTGTTCAGAAGAGCAATGTCCGTTATAATAGCGATAGTAAGTAGAGAGTGAGGCAACATTGCGGCGAAGAGAGAGAGGGAGATTGAAGACAATGGGTAAGAGGCGGGGAATTCATGAGACGAAAAGCCTTTGATTCCACCCGGTCAAGTACAGCTGTACGGGTTGAGCCACCACACACATGAGAAGCATACTCCATACAGGGGCGAACAAGACCCCTGTACAAAGACAGCAACTGAGTGGTGGTGAAAAAAACCGCGGAGGCGGTACAGCACACCTAACCTCTTAGTTGTTTTAGAAAGAGAGTATATGTGATCTTTCTAGGAAAGATCACGAGAAAAGGAAACGCCAAGAATGTTAAGAGAAGAGAAAGGATTGAGTTGTGTGTTGTTGAAGCCCTTGAAGGTAAGGGGATAGTTGTGTGGGAGATTGTTATGAGTAGACAGATGAAGGATCTGAGTTTTTGAGGTATTGAAAGCCACAAGATTTTCTCTGCCCCAATCAGTTATAGCAGAGAGATCAGAGGTCGGGTCTCCAATAGCTTTAGGAGAAGAACATTGGTCATGTGCAACCACAGCGATAGATCGGACAGAATGGAAATTAGAGATGAAAGCACAGATAGAAAGATAGAAACCGAAGGAGGGCAGTTTTGAAATTAAGGATTTGTGCCAGACTCTATCAAAAGCTTTTGTATGTCTAGCGCAATAGCAAAATGTTTCACTGAAATCCCGAAAGGAGGGTGACCAAGAGTCAGAGAGATATGCAAGATCGCTAGTAGAGCATCCCTTGCGGAACCCATACTGACGTTCTGAAAGAAGATTGTAAGAAGAAAGGTGTTTAAGAATCTTCCTATTGAGGATAGATTCAAAAACTTTGGAAAGACAAGAAATCAAAGCACTTGGACGATAGTTGGAGGGTTGAGAGTGGTCACCCTTCTTTGGGACAGGCTGAATGAAAGCGAACTTCCAGTAGGAAGGAAAAGTACCAGATGAGAGACAGGCGAAAGAGTTTGTCTGGGCAGCACAGAAGCACAGTTCTTAAGAACAGCAGGAGAAAAACCATCAGGACAGTACACCTTTCTAGAGTTGAGCCCAGATAGGGCAGAAAAGACATCTTTGGAAGAGATTCTAATTTCTGACATACTAAAGTCAGAGGTGGGAGGAGATAGAGGAACAGCACCGGAATCGTCCAGGGTTGAATTGTAAGCGAAAGTTTGAGCGAAGAGTTCAGCTTTGTCAGGAAAAGAGACTGCAACTGAGCCGTCGGAATGGAAAAGAGGAGGGAAAGAAGAGGAAGTAAAGTTGTTGAAGAGGTTCTTAGCTAGATGCCAGAAAGGGCGAGAAGAATTAGAATTGGGTAGATTTTCACATTTTTTGTCGGATGAAGGAATTTTTGGCGAGTCGAAGAACAGATTTTGCACGATTCCGGGCAGAAATATAAGCTGAGTGAGAGTCGGGAGTTTGATAGCAACGGTACCTTCTGAAAGCTTCCTCTCTGTTGCGGATAGCATTAGAACAAGTAAAGTTAAACCAAGGTTTTTTTTGCATTAGTAGTGGGAATAGAATATGAAATGTACGCCTCCATGCCCGAGTGCTAAACTGTTTGCAAGTTGTATGTTCGTGACTTGAACAATCTGATTTTTCTGCTCACACAAGCTTTATCGTGTCCATTTTAAATTATTTCAGTTGATTGGTTTTCATTGTTAACTGTTAGTATACAAATCTGTCTTTCCCAAAGGAGGAAGACACCCATTTTATCCCACTGGTGTACCCTGTTTTCACACATGTGTAAAATTGTAGTTAAAACAGGTGTCTACGGAAAAAAAAAAATGTTTTGTATATTTAATTTCAAATTAAATAACACTGCAGTGTGAAAGAACCTTAATAGGCCTACATAAAAGTAACAGGTACTATAGCTACCCAGGCCAGCAAGCTACTCGCAAGTTTCACAAAAAAACATCACAGCATTTCTCCAGAAATGATAGATTTTCCACTGTGTACACAAAAGCGTTTCTATTGCACGGGTTCCACCTCCATACCGACGATATATGGTTGAGCAATTAGTAACTGCATTCACAACTAGATAGAAGCACCACCCGAACAGAAAAGGCGGGTACCCTGTTTTACCCCCTTTTCCCATACTTAATATTGGTTACTATAAACACTGACCATTTAACAATGAACAGCGATTAAACATAATACTTTTGGTACTGAACAAATGGTGAACATAGAGGAATAATGACGTCAAATAATGAGTTTGCAAATCTAAAATTTCCTCTTCTTATGAAAGAGATGACCTCAATACCACAAACACTACCAAATTCTTTTGTTGAACTCAAAACTTTTCTTGCTTGAACATATCAAAACGAGATTTGTCATTCTTTTGCCTATTTTTGTATACATTAACATTTAACTTTATTTTCGAACTAAAAATATTTCAAATTTTTATTCCTTTCAAATTCGAATTATTCGTGTTATCAAATTACACTTATTAACTAATATGATTTTACTTCCAAAATCGTTTACAATCTATAAAATTTAGTTGAAAGAACAAAATACTCCAATTATTATCTTACTCTTGTGTGGATTCTTACCATGCGGGTTTATGACAATTTCTATTGTCCAGAAAGTGTAGGGATCTTGAAAATTTCTCGTGCACGACGCCTCCCCTTGTTGAAATCCCCTTAAATATACACGCAAAAAAGGATTCTTTTTAAAAAATTGCCTTCAAAAGGAACGATACATAATTACAATTCAGCTGAAATGTGTTGTCATATGAAAAGGGAATGGTCAGGTTTGGGGAAGGTTTTTTATTTCTGTCAATGTAATAAAGTTTTACGATTCCCCTGAGCTATTTTCTTTATCTAATATCGACATTTTAAACGTCTTTTGGTGTAACATCAAGGAAAAGAATAACGCGTTTCCTTCGTGAGACCCGTCGTGTGACCGCCGAATAATAACTGAAATGACACCTTAATTCATTTAGATAACCTAATGTGCAACTTCAACGAATTGAATACCTTACTTGCGAGTGGCTTCAATATCAATTTGCCAAACGTAACCAATCTTCCATCACCTTCTTGGAAATTTTTAATCAATAACAAAACGACAGTACAACAGAATATTTTCCACGCGAAACAAACAAAGTTTATTGGGACTGTAAATAATAATCGATTTGACTATGTTGAGACTCCGAACGATCCAGATATCCAGCTCACGGGGTCTCGATCCTGGGGCAGATGGATTCGTAGTCAGCGACGCTAACCGCTACACCACCGGGATCGAAACCCGCTGACGGCAGATGGCGCGCAGCGAAACCCAGCTGTTCATCCTTTCATACAATTAAAAATTAGTTGGTAGATAAATGGTTACCCTGGGTAGCCTAGTGGTTAAGACGCTGGGCTGCTGGTGGGGCGTGTTTCGGATTCCACGTTAAACTGTCGGTCTAAGGTGGAGTGACAAGCTTGACCTTCGTCAGAATGAAAAATAAATTCGGGCGGAAGCAAAACCAAGATTAAATATATATAGGTGCCCAATGACTTTTGAGACAACCTGTATCTTAATTTTTATTTCGATTTTTGTTGTGTGAAATATATATTTTTTTAGATGCGTAGTAGGTGTTAATTATCATTATTCTTAATAATAATATATTCTGGGTAATGTTACTCTCTGAAGATATATTTATATTTTGGATTTCAGAATCTAAATTTGGTGGATCACACACTGTAGCCTAAGCTCTGAGGAACATTGACGAGATAACTCTGGTGCAGTTTTAGTTTTGGTACTTTTGGTTTTAGATGGTTCTACACTTCTTAATACGAACCTGAAATCTAGTTCCAGAGAGACTTCTCCAATTTTACATTAAATGTACTGTATATTGTCTGTTAACATAATTCTGAACTTAGCTTACTCATGACAGCTGTAGTTACAGTAGGTCTTTGCTCTTCTAAAACTTTTAAAGGGATTGTGGGACATTGATACGTCATTTGACTAATATAATATATGTATATGGCTATATGCACACCCACAAGAGAAAATGAAAAGTGATTCCAAGGCCACAGTCCACCTCATCGAGGAATGAAGGGAAAAAGGAGGGAGCTTTACTTAAAATAATTGGAATTAACGTAGTCTTTAAATATAAAAATACCGTTAAATGTCGCCTAATAATGAACAGCCCAAATAATGAAGCGGGCTCTCTACTCGATTAGATGTAAACAATACGACACACTCACTCTCTATATAGGTCAAACTGGGAAAACTTTAGACCTCAGAGTAAAACAGCATAAATATGCGTGTAGGATAACATAATTTTAATGCATTATTTAACCAAATTTTATTTAAATATAATCATAAGTAGTAACGTCTCAAAATTCTTGTTAAAAACAACTGAAAAGGGCATTCTGGAATGTGCAAATTGTGCATCCGCCTACTTGTTAATTTTTTGCTAATACTTCACAACTAATTTGTTTACGCTGTGTGTGTGTGTATATATATATATACACACATATATACACACACATACACACACATTTCAACTGCAAACACAGTATAATTAACGTAAAGAACGACGCTTGTATAGAAGAACATTCCGCGCAAGATGAGGAGGGAGAACGAACAAATGAAAAAAATGAGGTAACCACCCGGGAATCGAACCCTGGATCTTCCGATTTCCGGTCAGATATGATAACCACTACACCATGGGCCTCACTCGATCAGAAGTCGTAATTCTCCTACATACGCGCAGAAACCAATGCCCCGAGGGGGCACCTCCCGCATGCCGCACATATATACATTTCAACTGCAAGCAACACACGGTATAATTAACGTAAAGAACGACGCTTGTATAGAAGAACATTCCGCGCAAGATGAGGAGGGAGAACGAACAAATGAAAATAGAGAGAGAGAGAGAGAGAGAGAACCTTTAAACGAAGGAATAGAAATGTAATGATTCCTCTACTGAAAACCCTGATCATACCCAAATTGGAATACTGCTCGGTCCTAACATTCCCATATAAAAAAGAAGTCATTAGACAGCTGGAAGGGATCCAGAGAAGCTTCACAGCCAAGATCAACGGGTGCAAAGAACTAAATTACTGGGAAAGGTTACGCGAACTAGACCTATATTCACTGGAAAGGAGAAGACACACACACACACCATTATTTACACTTGGAAAATAATGGAGAAACTAGTCCCTAGTCTTACTCTGAACCCTATAACTCCCCAAACAACGGTAGAAAGTAGAAACGGTAGACTGTGTCGTATTTCCAAATTAAAGGCGAGACAGGGAACATCCTTAACCCTGAACATCCTTAAACAGGGAAGGGAACATCCTTAACCCACACTAAACAACAACAACAACAACAACAACAACATTCCACACACTCACAGGACCAAAATACTTGGGGTCACATACAACACATCATTATCTTTTGCAAACCACATTCAGGACATTAAAAACAAATGTACGTCAAGACTTAACACGTTTAGGGTACTAACGGGCACAAACTTTGGACATCAGCAGGAAACAACGTCACTCATATACAAACAAGATATTCGCTCAGTTATGGGCTATGCTAGCCCATGCTGGGCACCCATTATCTCAGACACACACACACAAACACCTTACAGACAATACAAAACAACGCACTTCGTATCATTACAGGATGTACTCAAACAACACCAATAGAACACCTGCACACACAAACAAAAATACTGAAAGTTAGGGAACATTTAGACATGAGGGGAACACAATTCATGGCAGCAGCGACAACTAACCCCACAACACCCTTACCACTACATGTACAATCATGCACTAACACCTCGCACCATTAAGGTAACACCAGAGAGACATTATGACCAAATACTCCATTCCATACCACGCCTCACAGACATCACACAGTGCAGAAAAAACTAGTGGTGCACCGATTAATCGGTATCGGCACCTGGCATGCCGATTAATCGGTGCACCACTAGAAAAAACACACACACACCTAACCCACAAAGCACTGACACGACTCGGTCCGAATGCGGTCCTAGGTGCGAAGCCGCCACCCATTGACAGGTCAGAGACCAGCCTGAGCAGATCGGATCGAGTTGTCCACATCGGAATCGTGGTAAGTTATCACCCCAACTTACAGACATATAAACACAGACTAGACAACTCCACAGACGACACCTGCCACCTGTGCCAGGACACATCACAAACAATTGAACACATTATGACAGACTGTACCGCTCTAGCACAGCACAACACAACACAACACAACACAACACAACACATCACGAGTGCGCTGAACCTCTAGTCCACTCCGGAGAGAGCGATCGGTTACCTACGTGCCGCCGGCTTGCTCGATTAGGGTGGGCTGTCTCGGCTAACCACCAACAACAACCCTGAAAGAAAATAGTTTTGTTGTGAGAGAACCAAAACTGTTTAATCAGCTGCCCAAAGACCTAAGAAACACGAAGGAAGTTGCAGTGGACATCTTCAAAAGAAGATTGGACGCCTGGCTCAGAACAATCCCCGATGAGCTGGGCGTACCTGGCTGTGAGGTGGAGAGCTCAAGAAACCAACTCACTACTTCACCAGGCCAACTCGAGAGGAGGAGCGACAAGTTTGACCTTCGTGAAATGAGGAATCATCGCGCGGAACCTTTGTAAGGTAAGGTATATCTTCGATTTCCTGATTTTCCCCTTCATTCCCTGACGAAGTGTATTGTTGAATACACGAAAGTCTTTGGAATCGCTTTTCATTTTTTCTCCTAGGTGTGCATTTATTACACACCACACACACACACACACACACACACACACTCTTACCAAGTAACGGGGAGCCGTTCCTTCGACCAAGTTAAAGCACATTTGAATTTGGGGTTTATGAGTTGGAATCTCGTTTGAAGCGTTTTCACAAGTTGCGTTTCTTTCCCGTTTTCGATTTTAACCCTCCAAAAGTCATTTAGAAACCGTTCTGTCTCCCATCCACGTTCTCCACCAATAAGAGTTAAATTCTATAGAGGAAATATCTGTCTGTAATTCAAGTACTTGAGTTTAATCAGTGTTTAAAAATTACTTTGCGATGCTACAGTGTGGTGGAAAAGCAATACGACTTTACAAATTTTTATTATGTATAATAAATAAATAAAAGATGTGCGTGTCTGAAATTTTGCCATCGCGGAAGATATCGCGGTGTGTCCTTTGACCGGCCGCGCACAGGATCGTCTCGCGACTCACGACTCAGACTTTGGTCGTGATGACTCGAGTCGCGTGTGATTTTACATTGACAGAATGGCAGCCCCGCACACTACAGCGACCGTGACGCGATTCTGGGAAGACGATCCTGCGTGTGGCCGGCTTTAATGTCCGAAAGAGAAGTACAGGGTGCTTTATATTTAAGATCTTCAAACAATAACTATAATGTGCTATAAGGTGTTCACCGAAACAGATCTTTCTTGATCCATTTTGTAAGTCGGGTTAAGTTAGATGAAGATAGTTTAGGTTAAAAATTTTAAAAAGTTAAAATCTTTTGTTGACAATATAGATTATAGTTTTTTTTAGTTTATGAGAAAACCATTCACTCTAGGCCCAAGTGGAATATTAAAAAATTTTGCTATTCCCTATTTCCCCCGCTTTGTCTTCCTTTTTTGTAATAATCGCACTTTTTATAGGCTGTTTTTTTTTTTTGGGGGGGGGGGATGATATATTTTTTTAAGTGTCATAGACTTAGGAATTTAGTACTTAAATATGTGAAGTTGTCCGTTCTTAAACTTACGTAAGCTCTTCCATAAACCATATTCAATTTATTAGCCATAATGGATTTGTTCTGATGACAAGCGACGGTTGCGTTGGTTTCTTTATGAAACAGCCTGATCCAATTTGTATTCGTAACGGCTTCTTGCTCGCCAAAGTAATGCCCATCGGGCATGTCGGGGTCGTCCATTGGGAATAGGATACGACTAGAAATGAAAAAGTTATTCGAAAGTTCTCTCTCGTCTTATAAAATTCTTTTTTATAATGGAAAAAAATTCATTTCCTAGAAACAATTTGATTTACTATTACTGTATTATGTCGTCGTAATAAAAGTTTTATTATAATAATTATCGTAAAAGACCAATAATGATGTTTATCAATAATGAGTTATAGGTAGGCTGACCATATTTCCTCGAGACAAAAAAGGGACATTGGGATGGCAAAAAAGGGACGGGGGTTATGTAATATTCTGTATTCATGAAAAAGTAAGTACATAAACATATTGAGCTTACAATTATTCTTCAGTGACAGAACCCATACAAAAATTTAGGTAGACGTAGTACTGTCCCGTTCAAAACGGTACGTATGGTCAGCCTAGTTATAGGTAATGTACGAGAAAACCTTACAAATAATTATTGGCGTCTTTCGCTCTAAGTGTCGTAACTTGCTGGAGATTTCCTTTAACGTATTTTTCCGGATAAGTTAAATTGTGGGAATGTAGATAACCGCCTCCCAATTCATCATTTCGTATCGTTACGATACTGCCATAAGAAACCTCTGAAGTCGAGGAAAAAATAAATTAGATTACGGACGTTATTAAATTATTCGGATTGCCATTCTCTAAGTTAGTTAATTTATTCTTATAAATGCCTGCTGAGACTTTACAGAAACTGATATTTCTGACAGTTGTACTCTATGCCATGTCCATTAGTTTAAGCCTTTTATGATTTTTAGCAAACGAGTCTTTTGTGCCGGTAAAAATCTTCCTCGCGCGAGTGAGAGAGATGGATGACCTAAGTAGGGTGATCCAGAGAAATGGGACCCAAAAGAAACCCCTGTAACTCTTAAAGTATAAGTCCTTTTATAAAATCATACGCATCATTCGAAAGAGGATAGTTACAAGTTTGTACAGGATTGTATAGGTTTTGACAATACGAGACAAGATAAGATACAAAACAAAATAAAAGTGTTAGTTAAAACTAACCCTTCAAGATGACTGCATGGACTGTGGAACAGCTGCGTTTCATAACTGAGCAATATTAAGAGCATGGAAGAAGTGTAGTTTCAGCTCTTAGAAGGTGATTTTGACATCTGAAAATTTGTCTTGAAAGATCTTTGAGCTGAAACTACACTTCTTCCATGCTCATAATATTCCTCAGTTATGAAACGCAGCTGTTCCACAGTCCATGCAGTCATCTTGAAGGGTTAGTTTTAACTAACACTTTTATTTTGTTTTGCATCTTATCTTGTCTTGTATTGTCAAAACCTATACAATCCTGTACAAACTTGTAACTATCCTCTTTCGAATGATGCGTATGATTTTATAAAAGGACTTATACTTTAAGAGTTACAGGGGTTTCTTTTGGGTCCCATTTCTCTAAATCACCCTTATAATCGTTTAGAAGAAAATTTTGTCGTCTAATGGCAGTTAAAATGAACCTAATTCTAATGGAGAGAAGATTGAAAACAAAGGAAAAATGAAGAAGAGTTAGGAGAGAGAAAATTTATAAAGTTGCCGAAGATATAACTCACCAACAGTACTGTAAAGCCTAATTTACGCAACCTAACCTACTCTAACTTAACTTAAACTCTTTCTACTTGATTTAGCTCAACCCAGCGTTGGTTTAAATTGACTCGTTTATCCTTACCAGATCCACTAACTTAATCTATCGGAAACCAGTTTAAATTCAACGTACTTTGACTTACTCTAATTGATCCAAATCGAACTTAAATTATTCGAAGCTAATCGGACAGCACTTGAGGTAATGGTTCGCAGATGCCAATCCTCAGGAATTTAGTCAAGACATCGTCGTGTTAGTATTGTTTTTGGTACTTGTGTTAGAAAGTTATCTTTGTTTTAGTGGTTACCTGCTGGTTGCTTTATTCCGTACAAGGAACTATTTATCAGTCTCTTCTGAAACGCTGAAGAGAAGGACCCCAATCCGAGATCATCCATAAAATGTTCTGAGCGATGTCTGAAAAAGTTATATATATATATATATATATATATATATATATTAGATATATATATATATATATATATATAAGGTTGTAACATATATTCTGCTCGATTTTTTAGTTCATTCAGAACAAAAATTAAATGACTTATAATGACAAATTAATCATCAATATAATGCCCTTCTTTTTCTATAACCTCCCACCTGTAGAAAAGTTTTTTATGCCACGTTCGAAGAAATCCTTTGGTTTAGAGTTGAAAAAAGCGATCACTTCGTTTTCGATAGCTTCCCTGGATTGCAACTTTTGTCCATCTAGGTGGGTTGCAGACTTCTGAATAAATGGTGGTCTGAAGGTGCGATGTCCGGAGAATAAGGTGGATGAGGCATTTTTTCCCAACTAAATGCCTCCAATTGGGCAGTGGTGATTCGAGCAGTGTGAGGGCGCACGTTATCCTGGTGGAATAGAACACCTCTGCGATTAATTAATGCGGGACATTTTTCTTGTAATGCCATCTTCAATCGGAGTTGTTGGCAGGAGACTTCAGCTGTGATTGTTTGGTTATCTGGCAGAAACTCAAAATGAATAATTCCTTGCATATCCCACCAAACGCGTAGCAAAATTTTCTTTGGATTGGGTCCATTCCTTGGCTGAGGTTCAGGCTTTGTTTCACGGCTAAGCCACTGATGTCGACGTTTAATATTGTTATAGAGGACCCATTTTTCATCCCCAGTGACGATCCGATTCAAAAACGGTGCCTGCAGTTGCCGAGAATGTAGTGATGTGCAAATATTGATTCGATGTTGAAGATTCGCTCGTGACAAATCATGCGGAACCCATTTTCCAACCTTCATTACTTTTCCTAACAGCTTCGAATGACGATGAATAGTCATATGGCTAACGCCGAGTGGCAGGCCAAGTTCTCTTACAATTACCGTTGGGTTTTCCTCCATATGTTGGTTTCAGCAACTCTAACTCATTTGGTCGTCCTGTTCGTTGATAACACCGGTCTGCATGAAAATCGATTTCTTTATTTTGAGTTGTGATTCTGAAGCAGTTCGCTGCGCTGAATTAAAAAATGCTACCAGTTTTTTTCTATCACTCACAGTTTTAAAGTTATTAGCAAAACAATTTTGAGGCGTTTTGTAATTTTTTACCTTTTTTACCTTTTTACCTTTTTTATCTTTAATTAATTTCGTTTTTTCATATTTTTCAGATAGATAATTCTAACATTACGTCTTTAAAATTTTAATAATGGCTTCTAGAGGATGTACCCATAGTCCAGACATATTTTGTTATATTTGTGGTCGGTATGTTGTTGTAAAACAAAGGACAAATGTAACTACCTTCATTAAGAGAGCTTATCATGCTTATTTTGGAATTAAATTAGGAGATCAAGACAAAAGTTGGGCTCCACACAAGGTTTGTCTTACGTGTGTTGCGGCACTAAGGAATTGGAGCAGAGGTAAAAAGAAAAGTTTGCCATTTGGGATCCCTATGGTATGGCGCGAGCCTAGAAACCATACCGACGACTGCTACTTCTGTTCTTGCACTGTTAAAGGTTATAATGCAAAGAATAAAGAGAGCCTTCAATACCCAAGTCTTCCATCTGCAATAAGGCCGGTACCCCATGGTCCAGAAGTTCCTATTCCCCGCCCACCCGAGAGTCTGGATCAATACAATTCATATTCTGATTCAGCTCCAAATCCAGACAATGATGATGTTTATGAACAGCCAACAGCTGACCGAGATCCTCCTAAACCATTAACCCAAGCCGAACTAAATGACTTAGTCAGGGATTTGAATCTGCCTAAGGACTCTGCAGAACTTTTGGGGTCTAGATTGCCGGAGAACAATTTATTGGCATCCGACACATACTTCGCTTGGTACAGAAATCGTGAGAAAGACTTCGTGCCTTTTTTCGAAGAAGATGGTCCCTTGGTATTTTGCAAGGACATCACAGGATTAGTGTGCAAGCTAGGCATCGAATACCAAACCAGTGACTGGAGGTTGTTTATAGATTCCTCTAAAACCAGTCTAAAAGGAGTGTTACTGCACAACGGTAACAAATATGCATCAATCCCAGTGGCCCATTCTACTCATTTAAAAGAGACCTATGATAACATGAAGCTGCTTCTGGAAAAAATTCAGTATCAAAATCACAGATGGATATTGTGTGGGGATCTCAAAGTCCTTTGCATGTTACTTGGGCAGCAATCAGGATACACTAAGATGCCATGTTTCATCTGCGAATGGGATAGTCGAGCACGTGACCAGCACTGGAAGAGGAAAACTTGGCCTCCTAGAGAGAATCTTACCCCAGGATCAAAGAACATTTTACATGAACATCTAGTTGAACCAAATAAAATCCTCCTACCACCCTTGCACATTAAGTTAGGCTTGATGAAGCAGTATGTCAAAGCATTGAATAGAGAAGGCGAGTGTTTCAAGTACATTTGTTCAAAATGTCCAAAGATTAGCTACGAGAAAATAAAGGAAGGTGTTTTTATAGGTTCTCAGATTAGAAAGTTATTGACAGACGATCATTTCCTGAACACAATGACCAATAAAGAAAAAGAAGCATGGCTTGGTTTCAAAGATGTTGTTGAAAACTTCTTGGGAAACTACAAAAGCCAAAATTATGAAAGACTGGTGGAAAATATGCTTAAAAAGTTTTGCGCCTTAGGCTGCAACATGAGCCTGAAAGTTCACTTCTTATTTTCGCATCTTGATCGTTTTCCCGAAAATCTCGGAGATGTCAGTGAGGAGCAAGGGGAACGATTTCACCAGGACATCAAAACCATGGAAAGAAGATATCAAGGAAAATGGCATACAAATATGATGGCGGATTACTGCTGGTGTCTGCAACGAGATCAGCCTAACGCACAGCATAAGAAAACATCAAAGAAGCACCGGTTTAGTCGTCATTAGTCAGATCTACCTTCGTAGTCTTAAGTCTTTGGAATAAGTCCTGAAATGTTTGCAAGTAAAGAAGGTAAATATATTTTGTTTCTTTCAGTTATTTTTTAATTTTTTCATAAACAAGCAATATGCTTGTCCAAGAGCTAGGAGCTATTTAATTCTGCTTTAATTAGATTTTACTCTATCACCTAAAGATTTCGTGCTACAAGGGGTGTTGTAATACCTCATCTGTCCCCAAATGTTAACCACCCATTGATGGGAGGGGAGAGAGTATTTTGCTGGGAACGGGACTGGCTGTTATATATATTTACCCTACATTATTATGTAAGCGTTACTGTAGTCTATAACAACAAAATTTATGGTTTAGCATGTGCAATCCAATGTTGGTCTCGATAAGATGGTTCACATTTGGGGATAAATGGGGGATTTATGACACCCTGTAGTAAGAAAACCATACGTGATAGGGAAAAACTAACTATATTTTTGAGATCAGCGCACTCAAATTACATAGAATCACCAACTAGTTTGTAAAAATCGATCGACAAGTTTTCAAATGTGTACTGGTGTAATCATTCAGACTGAAGTCTCCATTTCTGAACTTCTCAAACCATCTCCTACACATCCATTCACTCACATCATTATTTCCATAAACTCTCTGAATGTTTCTTGCGGATTCACTAGCGTTAGATCCTTTATGGAACTCATACAGCATCACATGTCGAATATGCTCTTTCGTGGGCTCCATGTTTTTTCAATTACTGTAATATCGTAGGGGTGGCATTGTAACTGTATGAAAAACACCAGAGAAAATATTCATTAGCATAATCCTACACTAGCCGAAGTCATTCTGTATCGTGATAAAACACGTGCGAACATGTTGACACGTGTATTTTGCAACATTTCTAAAGCTATTTCACATTATTTTGAGGTTATTCTATTATATCTGTCGTCCATTTTCTAATCGAGCAAAATTTGTTACAACCTGATATATATATATATATAAAATAGACACTTGAGTAATATATTTTATGATTTAAATATTAAGGAATCCTGTTCTCATACACATCAGTACATAAAAATCTACATTTATAATACCATAAATGAGTATATAAATTATCTTCTCGCGAACAGTACACGAATGATTTTGTGAAGAGGAATTGAAATAAGTTACAGTTGCCAACTTTTAAATTACTCACGCATAAATAAGTACTTGATCGTGAATGAAGAAAATGCCAACGTAGAGCACAACTGGAAAAAGGATAAGACAGAGTACTCTGGCCAAAAAGTGCTTCAAAGTCTCCATCTGCAGAAACATAATACGATCTTTCAATGAATTATATGAAACGTAAGACGACCTTTTAATAAAATATTTGAAACAAAATGAACTTTTAAAGTAAATAGTTTCTTGCTGAGAACTATTTTTTTTAGTAAGTATAGTAAAGAAAAGTAGTTTTGACTTCTGCGTAAAAAATTTCCTATTTAAACGTTAAGTAATAACTTTAGTCTTACCAATGAATTTGTGACGTCACTAAAAATATACCATAGATCCGATATTGTATATAGACCGACGACGAGGACGATAAAAACTCCCACAAACTTGACGCTCATTGTACATCCCAAAGATATTCCAGTGTAAGATAAAGCCAACCACCATTTTAAACTCCAAGGACTGAAAATGCAAAAATCCTTTTTTGTTTGATTAATCAGAGTCGAGGAAAACTTATTAAAGTAATCTCTACTTAAACATTCCTTCTGTCCAGAAATCTCCCGATTGTACAAATCTAAAAATTTCGTATCTATTTAATAACGAACTAAAGTCGTGAACCGCCTAAAATGTTCCTGGACTCTAAAACATTTATATATGCAAAATTGTCAAAGCAAATCATAAAACTACGCCAACCTTCTTACCTGGATTGCTGTTCTCTGTGGAACGTGCAAAGAGCGTGGAAAGACGCCAGTATAAAGAACATCAGAATAGGATCCAAAAGAATAAATTTGCTCAGTGTTATTAAACCAATTTCTAAAAGAGGAAAAATAATTATTTTGAGACAATTTTGAGTAGGGTTCAGTGGCGGCTCGTCGGTAGCACTGCGGAACTGCAGTACCCCTAAATTTTTTATTTACAATTGAAATAATCAAGAACAATATAAGGATGAGCTCACTGAATAACTTTTTCAATAACTTTTGAAACTTTTATTCATTGCTCAATGCTCATCCTTTTATTTCAGTAATTTTTTCAATCCATTCTTAGAGACAGCACCCCTAGAATTTTTAGTCACGAGCCGCCACTGGTAGGGTTTGTACTATTTATAAAGATAAGAGATATGAAATAAAAATCTTAATTTAGGCTCGCGTATCTTCGGTTTTCTTAACCCTAAAAGGACGACGCTACAAACAATTCCGGCGTTAAAGGGTTAATTAAAAAAATAAAAATACTTATAAATGACAATTATTCATTTGCGTAACATTATTACGTATTATTTATATCGCCAAGAGAATTTGATCGGTTTGCGTTCCTTTGTTCTGCGTCAATGATCTGTGTTGCGAGGCCAGAGAGGTAGATCCCCGCTCATTAATTAATAGCAGTTTGTGAAATAATGTACGGTACTTGAAAATGCACGCTATATACTATGATTGAAACTCTTACTTTTAACAGAAAATCTTGCATGCAAGTTTATGTAGAAAGTGTCAGTTATGTGATTTCACGTACCATAACAACAGAAAAGTCCAGCAAAAGAAGAGGCCATGAGCGAAGTGGTTAGTTCCCATACTGTGAGAAAGGAAAGAGGAACCATTCCAGCTCCAATGAGAGCACAACCCTGAAAATAAGTTGGATAGTACGTTTCAGAATCATTACAGTTGTCTAAATTTATTGAGTCATATCTTCAATTTTCGATCTGTGCAACTTTTAAACCCTATAACTGGTCATTGTTACGTTCTGTCTTCGCTGTGATATACGTTTATGTCCAAACTTTTCCAAAACTAGGATACAGTACACTTTTTCTCAAGTTCAAAAAGAAAATTAATTTTTTATTATTGATATTATTCTTTAATAATTAGAGTTAATTACTCCAAATCATAAATAAAATTTCCTTTGGTTGAATGTTTTCTAAAAATAGGATGAAATTATACTGAAAGGAATATAAGTTTTGAAGCTGAAAAATAAGAAATTATTTATCGTAATTTAATGCTTCATGCAACACTCATTCTATATATTTACTCTGGGAGCTTCGAATCTTTATATTATTAGTGTCGTTGTTGCTGTTGATTAAAAGTATAACTTCCATTCCACCTTTGTTCGAAATGCTTTACGGGTGAAACCTACATTTTAACTTCAAATTCGAACCTCGCCCTCAAACAAAGGAAGATCTAGAACGCGCAATTAAAATAAAAAAATTATTTTTCAAATACTGAAATATGAGTTCACCGATCTTGTATTTACGAAGCCTAGAGTGGAACTTAGGGATTTTGCTAGCCCGTAACTTCTGTAACTGTCTACAAAACCCACCGTAAGAAATCTCATTTCCCAGGGCAGTTTTGAAAAGGGGAGATGGGAGTTCTTTACCTCAACACACCATAGCACCCAAAGAAAACAGTGTATGTTTCTAGCTAATTAAAGTGCGATAAATTCAAATATGTTAATTTTTGCCGCAAATGAACACTTTGCCTGCACATACCTCCTTATCCATTACATACTTTTATGACAATATTAGCTTTCGTTAGTGGGCAGGGCTGTGAAGACGAGGGAAAATGTAGGGGGTTAACCCTTTGAGGACCACGGGACATATTTGTCCCAACGGAAATAATAATATAAATTGTACAATGATCAGTGGCGACTCGTGGTATAAATGTATGGGGGTGCGATTTCATAAAATTTATAATTTTTAGAATTGTAGTTCCTAAACAATCACATGGTGCTTCCGTACGGTACTTATATGTCAAAAGAAGCCATAAATTTGTATTAAAACAATATTTTAATAAAATATAAAAATAATTGTTGAATAAATTTGACTATAATAAATTTGACTATAATAATGTACCACTGTACGACAACACGGACTCACAATAGGCTAGTGCGAATCCAACTGCCGCTCACAAGAGTACTGTACTTGTATTAACATATGCGGCTATGCCAGACGTACAATTCTAGTTAATTACAAATAAGTAATAATTTTAATAAAATACATATAAATGGCTTATATCATTATTACTGAAGTAACTATTAGTAAAAATAAAGTTATTATAAAAAAATTCGCGATTGTACTTATATTTTCATTACAACAGTAAAATATAATTTATATTTACTTGAGCGAAAAATCTATTGCTCCATTCGGCTGCAATATTATTTTGTATTCAAACAGCGGTACGCTATTTGAAGCTATGCTATAAGTTTAGAATATTATGTACTGTATGAAGGCTTACTCAAAATGCCTCATGAATCATGATATGCCACATGAATTTTTAAAATATATTTCAAGAATATTTATTTTAATATCTTAAAATTAATATATTTTTTATCTGTTAAATTAATATTTATCGTTTCAAGCAAGGGGGAGCGACCGCTCCATCGCTCCTATACGCCAGTCGCCACTGACAATGATGCAACATTTCTACAAATACATCTACATGTTTATACAGGTATCGTTTAGTTGTCGGAAAATTAACCCAAAAATGGGTCATTTAAGTGACTATAGTTACTAATATCTAATTGTAAATAACAATAAAACTTAAACTTTTAAGTTCAAAGAAACGTATACTGGTCGTCAAAGGGTTAAAAAGGTGTAATAGTAAATAATAGTGAGAACCTTGCCTAAACTTACCTAACCTAACCTAACCTAACCTATATGTAAATCACAACCGTCACATGATCCGACCTACTGCTACATATTTTCGCTAAGAAAGCCGATGACAAGAACACCAGAGATTGTCAAATCCCAAATTTTGTTGCTAGGGAAAGATAATTAAGGTTGCTATGACAACTATCAAATGACGGAAATGGGACCTGAAATCAGTTGCTAAGGAAACGTACTTATTTCGTAAGGGTGTTGTGGAAACGGCTTGCTCACCAGAAGCCTCATCTAGAGTTCGACATTCACTGCCAATTAAATAGCGTTAGGAGTAAGATTTGTTTGTTTCTATCTATGGCCATTTTAGGCAAAGTGTTCGTTTGCGACAAAAATGAAGATGATATTTGGACTTATCGCACCTTAGTTACCTTGAAATATATATTGGTTTCGTTATTAGTTATGGTGTTTTCGAAGTAAAGAATATACGATGGAGGGAAAATTGCTTTAAATTCAGTTGATATTAAGTTCAACTATGTATTCCAATTAAAACAAGCTTTTGACTCACCAATCGCATGTAAATTATTTCATCATACCCTTCGTAGGAGTCTCCAGGCATTCTGAAGGGATGCGTGCCATTGTAGCCGGCCAAGTACCCAAAGAGAGAGAGAATTAACTGTGTCAAAAACAAGTACTAGCGTATTCATCATGCTATTGTTGTATTATTATTGATTCACATACACGAGCGACCATCTATTAAAAAGCTCCATATTCGCCTCATTCATAAAATTCTTAACATAATTTTTAATTATTATAATTATTATTTAATTTTTTAGTAAATCAGAAGATTTAGATTTTGAATGGCAATATAGAGATTTTAATACTTATTTAACCTTTTGGTGCCCAATGTGACCTTTCTGAGACTGAATAAAGTTCTCTGGCGTTAACCAGGGTAAAATCAGCAAAGTGACACTGGACGCCAAAGGGTTAATTTAAGAAAAAAAGTGTTATGTTAATGAAGTCTTTAAAATACAACGCAAGAATAAGCGTTTATAACTGCTGTAGTAGTGTCGAAAATGATCCATCAGTTTGAAAACTGGCAAGCATGACATAGTTTGAAGAGCTTTATACTAAAGGATGACGCTTTTGGCATTTATATACAGAAATACGGTTGTATTTGAGGTTTTGTGCCTAAATATTCAAGTTATGCTAATTGGATGTTTTCCCATTCCGACACAAAATCACTTATCTGATTTGAAATAAAATAATTTTACAAACAGTAACAGTGGTGCGCAAACAACAGAGAAAGATAAGAATCAGGAAAGGTTAGAATTTCGAATCGGCAAAATCTAAAGTGCCTGTTTTAAAAATTTTTATTTGATTTTATTTCTATTCATGATCACCTATCGTAATGAATGACCCAACCTCGCACACCAAAGCAACCTTACATCCGCATTGCTCAATGCAAGTATATATTTACTTGTTTTTCTTCTTTTACAAATATGATGTTTTAATGATATCTTTGCAGTACTTTTTTTTGCTCTAAAAGTATAAATGATATCCTCAATAAATATGTTGTAAATATGATAAACTATGATTGAAAGATGTCTTTGTAATAATTACTTTTGTGAAAGTTTTTTTTTAATTGTGGTCTAATAAAATATATTTTTTTTAAATTTATATCCAAAGAGCATCTGCATATTTCCAGAATAGATTTTTAGAAACTGTAATTACAGTCAAGCGCATATTAAATATTTGTATAGTAATGGAAATTCTAGTATACGATTTCAACACTATCTTCAGTATTTAAATATTTTTAGATACGTCCATAATCAAATGATAATATTAATTATTCTTTGAGAACGTAGGAGGGAGGGAAGAGGGGGCGTGAAAATAGATAAGCTCAATAATAGAAATTTATGAGAGACGTGTTCTTAGAACGTCTGGATTTCGTCGTATTGTTTTCATTATGTATTTTTCTAAACTCTAAAGAAAATTAATACGGCTTTACACTCAAATAGTAAAACTTAAAAATATTTGCTTTAAAGAAAAAAGCTTGAGAAGGTACTCGCCTTTCCACCTGGAGGATGCACGTCGAAGAAGAACGTACGGTTTAAGTACCAGCCTGCCATCTTGCCGAAATGAGTTTCATCCCACCTAAATCATTGATCGTAAACAAACTTTTGTCAGAATTATTAATCATGATAGCAGTAGTAAGGATGCAAGAATGAGTTTCAGTCCCCTTCCTCAAAAGGTCTGTTTGTTTGTATTCTCCCACCTCAGAAGCAAGGACTTCTATTTTTTTGTTTTTGTTTTCGAGCAATGGTAGTAAAAACCTCTTGTTTCACACTTCCTTCAAAACTAAATGAAACGTCTTTAGCAGTGAATAAAGTAAACAACGATGTGAAATATATATATAATATATATATATATATATATTATATTATATATATATATTATATATACACGTACGTCGTACGTACGTATATATATATATATATATATATATATATATATATTATATATATATATATATATATATATATATATATATATATACAGGGTGGGCGGAAAGTAGCTCCCTATTTTGGATTGGTAAAAAAATACGTATACTGTATTATCCATTTATTTCAGAAGAAATAATATGAAAAGGTAGGCATACATGGTAGGTTTTCTCTAAAATTCAATGTGGGCTCCAACTCTTTCCACCAGCTTCTGGAGCCGCCCAGGAATGGCGTCCACTGACTTTAGCAGGAACTCCGGCTGGATGGAGGACATGACTTCCCGAATTCGGTCCTCCAGTTCTTCCAATGTCCTCGGTTTGGTGCGGTAGACTTCTTCCTTTCCCACCCCCAAAGAAAGAAGTCGCACGGTGTCAAGTCGGGGCTCCTGGCTGGCCATTGTTGTACGTGAGTGGCTGGATGCCCACTTCCCTGGGCGTTGGAATGGGTCGTTCGTGGTCCATATCAATGGCCAGCCAGGAGCCCCGACTTGACACCGTGCGACTTCTTTCTTTGGGGGTGGGTAAAGGAAGAAGTCTACCGCACCAAACCGAGGACATTGGAAGAACTGGAGGACCGAATTCGGGAAGTCATGTCCTCCATCCCGCCGGAGTTCCTGCTAAAGTCAGTGGACCCATTCCTGGGCGGCTCCAGAAGCTGGTGGAAAGAGTTGGAGCCCACATTGAATTTTATAGAAAACCTACCATGTATGCCTACCTTTTCATATTATTTCTTCTGAAATAAATGGATAATATACGTGTTTTTTTTACCATTCAAAATAGGGAGCTACTTTCCGCCCACCCTGTATATGTATATATATATATATATATATATATATATATATATATATATATATATACATACACTATGTGTGTATATATATATATATATATATATATATATACATATATATACATACACTATGTATAAACCTGATAAACCAGTTCCGTGAGTCGGTCTCTCTTCACACGGAGGTCAAGCTGGTGGGCCCCACCTCTAGACCTGGCCTGATGGAGGAGCAAGTTGCCCTCTTGAGATCTCCATCGCACATAGCCAGGCACACCCAGCTCATCTGGTACCGTATTGAGCCAAGCATCTAGTCTTTTGAAGATTTCAACCTTGACACTTGTGATGTTCCTGAGGTCTTTCGGGAGCTGGTTAAAAAGTCTTGGTCCCCTGACAACCAGAGCTATTTTCCTTCAGTGTTGAAAGTGTCCCTTGTCGGGCGTTTAGTTTTGGAACGCTACACATTCTATCTTTCCTACTTTGCAGTGTTGTTTGAATGTTAATTGGGTTTAGTTTGAGGTTAGGTACCAGTTTTTCGATCATTTTCCAAATGTAAATTATGGTGTCTCTCTTCTTAGCAGCAAATTCAGATTTAGTTTACATAGTCTTTCCCGGTAGTCGAGTTCTTTGCCTGTGAAATTTCTTTGGATTTATTCTAATTTATTAATTTCCTTTTTGTGTGAGGACATCAAGACTGAACAGTATTAATGTTTTGGTACGATCAGTGTTTTCAGTAGGGGAATATCACCTACTCGTCCCTTTCCTTGAAGATTCTCAGTAGCTGTCCCGTAACTCTTTTTTTGTTTTGTTTATCGCTATCTGATACTGTGTTTAAAATTTTGCATCATCGGTCATTATTACCCCCTAAATTTTTTCCTTTCGTGTTTCTCTGAATTTCTTATCGATCTGGGGCATAGTATACTGTCTAAGTTCTTCATTTCTTCCATATTTCAAGAGCTGAAATTTCTCGGTGTTAAAATTAATGTTATTGTCTTCTGACCATTTGTATTTTCTCTTTATGTCCCTCTGTAGGGCTTCCACCTCTTTTGCATTGCCGATTTTTCTGCTGATCTTTGTAGCATCAGCAAAGGATGTCACTACTGTTGTTATCTACTTCATTCTCTGTCTGTCAGCATGATCATGAATAGGAGTGGGGGTAATACTGTTCCTTGTGGAACTGAGCTGCGTACTTCCGATTATGATCATGATCTACTTGGGTTTGATAGAGCGCGTTTGGGGTGGACTTGGAAGAACATTGAAGAAACTGCGGCAGAAACCAGCTACAAAAGCGGATTACTTAGAAACATCGCGAATGAGTGGGAAAAATGAATTAGGCGGACATTGATAACTTAATCAGAAATATTCCGAATCGAGTTCTTGCATTGAAGAAAGTGGATGCCAAATTTATAAAATATTAATAAATATTTTGCACAGTCATTTTTCTGTCGCGTGCTACAGCTCGAAACCTACGGGTTCCTCGACTTATGTTTATATGGTCTTTTTTCTTTACTTTTGTCTCAAGAATACACCCTGCGATTTATGAAACACATTTATGAATCACCCTGTATACTGTATATAAAACAAAAGAAAAGCAAAAGTTCAGTACCCGAATATGAAATGTACAAATACTCACACAACCTTGTTGGGCATTGTAATGTAGTGAAGTCTGGACACAACGCCGAGCAGAGTCACACATACGAAAATCAACCACCATAAATCGTCCTTCCTGTTGTTGTTGTTGTTGTTAATATTAAGGATAAAACATTAGTAGTACTTTCTTAAATTGTCAGACGTACAAAATTACTTCAATTTATGAAAAAGTAAACTTTTAGAATGTGTAAATTGGTGAATTGTTATTTCGTCTAATAAACTTAAGGTCGTTTATTAATACGATTTTGAGTTTATCACATTTTAGTATTTAATTTATTGAGGTATTCTTTACTTTTTCCGTAATTTAAATACCTCAATAAAAAAAAATTAATACATTAACTGAGGAAATAAATGAATAAATATACTGATGCGCCTCGGTGGTGTAGTGGTTAGCGTCGCTGACTACGAATCTATTGGCTCCGGGATCGAGACCCGGTGACGGCAGGCGGCACGCAGCAAAACCCAGCTGTTCATCCTTCCACACAATAAAGAAATTGGGTTGGTAGATAAATGGGTAGCGTAGTGGTTAAGACTCTGGGCTGCTGGTGGGGCGTGGTTCGGATTCCACGTTAAACTAAGGTGGAGAGAAAAGCTTGACTTTCATCAGAATGAACAATTCGGGCGGAAGCAAACCAAAGGTGTGTGTGTGTGTATATATATATATATATGTATAAGGGGTTCCGAAAAACCTTAGGCCCCCCCCATTTGCAGCTTACATGTTTACTTATATCGAAATAGTTTTCAGTGATTATAAAAATATATAAAATTCTTTACTTATTGCAGGTATTAAAATTACTCTAGCTGATAAGTGATAATATAATGGCTTCTCAATTAATTGGTGATTCGGAGAGGCAACGTGTGATAGATCGCGTACGAGCAAACATTTCGGGAAGCTCGTGATGGTGGAGCCACCTTTATAACACGTTCATGGTTGCCAAAAAGTTGCGAAGAAGTGAGGACTTCGTCAAAAGAAATTGGAATAAAACTTTGGATGAATGTGAAATGGATACAACCAAATCTGGCCGCCCAAATTTGCCACTCTCTCAGGAAACAAAGGACATCATTGAAAGTGGTACGGGTAAGCGGAAAAACAGCTGTGCTAAACTTTCTAGAGAGAGCGAAGTGTTGAGAGGAAAGATCGTTAGTGGTGAGATCATTCGACTGTACCGTCCATAGGCAAGGTTTAAAGCCTTGGCATGAACTTCCAAAGCCAAGAAAAACTCAACTCAACTCAACTCAACTCAACTCAACTCAACTTAACATCGATGACAGAATGTGGTTGCCCATTATCTTGAAGATGGGATGTGGATGATTTCATGCATTTAGCTGTCTCCGAGAATTTTTGTTTACGTAACACGTCGGCCTAACTACCAAAATGATCGAGTGTGGGCCACAACACCAGATGAAATCGATGACAATGAACATTATCGCGAATTATTAAAAAGTCCAGACTGTGTTCATGTGTTTTTGTTCACTGCAAAGAAGCTCCTGTGGGTGCTGAAGCCAAATGGTCAGACTTGGGATGGACAGTATTTTCGTGATATTATTCTATCCCAGCATGTCATTCCTTTTCTAAGAAACCCAAACAATGTTATGGATGTCGATCAGGTCACACTTCTGCACGATAAGGCCCCCTGCTTTAAGGCATTAGCCACTCAACAGTTGTTGCGGAACCATGAGATCGATTTCTTTGGAAATGAAGAATAGCCAGGAAATTCTGACCTGAACGTCTGTGAACACAATGGATCAGTTATAAAAGACAAGGTTGAATGTGTCTTGTTCCAAGAACCTGCAGTAAATCGATTTTCGAAGGATACAATACCGCAACAAATTGAAACTGTTTTAGCAAATTTGCGTAACGATCAAGATCTATTCACGTCACCTTTGGCAAGCTACCCAAAGCGAATTCAGGCTGTCTTGGAAGCCAATGGCAGGAACACCAAGTTTTAATTGTTTCTCATTAAATGCAGGATTAAATTCTTTTTTGAAGGTATGTTTAGTTTTACTGTACCTCTAATGGTTTAGGCCATGGGCGGGGGAGCTAAGGTTTATTGGAGCCCCGTATACTGTTTTTTTTTTTTCTCGTTCAAGGAATTTTTTAGAACGAAGCCAACGTTTTTAGCCTATTTTAGACGTACAGCTTAGAGTAAAATTCGAACCACGACCTACCAAGGTAGGTCTGACATGAAAAATTCCTCGTCCGGACTCGATCTCACAACCTCCCGATCAGCAGCGCAGCGTCTTAACCACTAGGCTACTCAGACGGATATATATATATATATATATATATATATATATATATACACAGGGCGTCTCAAAAAAATGTATACACACTTTAACAGCTGATAGCTCAATTGATGTTTCTTTCTTTCCAAGTTAAACCCATTAAATTAATAATGGCAGTCAGACTAAGCTTTGAACAAAGGAAATTCATTCTAAAATGCTAACTGGAAGTGTGAAAACGCAGTTGAAGTGCAAAGACAGTTTAGGAGGGAGTTTCAAACAGATCCACCAACGCGACTTACCATCACTCGAATTAGAGATAAGTTTGAAGCCGATGGAACTGTTCAGAATGTCCACAAGAAGCGTTCCGGAAGACCACGGACATCGACAAGCCCCACAAAGCAAGAAAGAGTACTGGAAACGTATCACCAAAGTCCAAGAAAATCTGTGCGGCAAGCGAGTCGTGAGGTAGGAATTTCAGAATCGTCTGCCAACGCATTTTGAAGCGCTGTCAATGGAAAAGTTACATTCCAAGATTAGTCCATGCTATTAATGAAGATGATCCGGACCGAAGAGTGGAGTATTGCGAGTGGTACTTGGCACGATGTGGATGTGGATTGGACGAAGGGTTTCGTAGAATACCTCCGCGTTCACAGACCTCACACCACTAGACTTTTTTTTATGGGGATACTTAAAAGACAAAGTCTACGCTATAAAACCTGCAACAGTCGCTGAATTGAGAGCAGCCATTGAACGAGAATGCACACAAATACCAAACGAAATGTTTCGTGATGTTTGCGATTCCATTGCTTCGCGTTATCAGCAGTGCCTGGACCAGAACGGACGTCAGTTTAAAAACAGGCGTTGACAAAACAATTAAATAATGTCTGTAGATTCTATTACATTTTGAAATGAAATGTATTTTAATAAACACTGCCTTTATAAGTATTTAAAGTGTGTATACATTTTTTGGGACGCCCTGTATATATATATATATATATATATATATATATATATTGTAAAATGTCATCTCAACAGTAGTGTTTGAAGAAACCTCAGTGTGAGAATTGGAGTCACGATTTAAAACGTATACATACATTACATATATACATACTATAAAATGATTGCAGCATTGCAACATACGCAGTAGTTTTACTATTTATACTTACGTTTGCACAAAAGAGTCGTAAAAATCGTTTGATTTCGATTCCTGTTTTACGTCATATTCTGTGGCGTCTGTCCACTCTTCTCCTTCTCCTCCTCCTCCTCCTCCTCCTTTTTCTCCGTTTTCTGTGATAGAAATCATTTCAGCGGATCCCGTTTTCTTTAACTCTTTGTCTTTATTAAAGTTATCCATCAAAATTTGTTTAATTTTCTCTTCTTTCACTTTTTCAATTTTCATTTTTCCATTTTTAATAATTACTTTATAATATATTTATAATCTGTTCTCAACAAAACAAGAAAAAACAGGAATGATATTCGATAGTTAAGAATACATTATTACAGTATTATATATCGGCTGTTCCGAAAGTCACGCCATCTAACGTTCGGGTTGAGTAGCGAGTATCTTTTATTAGGGAATAAAAAATGACAATGTAAACGTTTAACTCTGGATAATTTTTATGATACAATGGTAATGGATGATGAGAAAGAACACGCATTAATCTAGGATGGTTGCCACACGCTCGTTCTTGGATGTATCCTTGGAGGAAATAATCTGGTGGCGTCGAGTCTGGGCCCGGCAGAGCTGGGCACTTCCGCAAACACTTCCGCAATTGTGGAAGTATGTTTTTCGTTTGCGGATTTGCGTTTGCGGCAAAGTCATCGCAAATTAGTGAATTTGCGTTTGCGGATTTGCGTTTGCGGAAGTGATTTTGAGTTTGCGGATTTGCGATTGCAAATCCGCAAACTCAAAATCACTTACGCAAATCCGCAAACGCAAATTCACTAATTTGCGATGACTTTGCCGCAAACGCAAATCCGCAAACGAAAAACATCTTCCGCAATTGCGGAATTTGCGGTTTGCGGAAGTGTTTGCGGAAGTGCCCAGCTCTGGCACTCTGGGGTTCTTGGAGCTTTGCTTGCCGAAATATTTCTGAATAAATCTCTCAAATATTTCTGTGGCTGTATGACCTGGTGACTTATCTTGTTGGAACCACGTATCACGTTCTTCAGCATGTAACATGCAATGAACTGTTCAATGATGTCTCTGTATCGTTCAGTTTCCGTAAAGAAGGGTGGTTCAGCTATTCTTGATCGCGAGACTGCGCCACCACACTCCTACCGTCTGATTGTGGTTGCTGATGAAGGCGATGTGGATTCTCTGTAACCCAGGGGCGTGCCGAAGGTGGGGGGGGGGGCAAGAGGCAGTCGCCGCCCCACCCTTGGGCCTTGTAGCGGTGTCTACTGATGTGCTTATCTCATAACTATGTACCTAAAGTTTGTACACAGTTACAGAGATTCGCAGGTTTTGTTTTTGTATATTTTATAGTAAGAATACATTTTAAATTATTACGAATTTATTCTATATACATAAATATGAAATATTAATACTAAACCTGTCATCCCAGGCCAGTGTTGCCAGGTAAAAATTTGAAAACCCGCCAAATCATGCTTAAAAACTAGCCCAAAAACAGACAAACCAAGCTTTCACACTAATATATATATATATATATATATATGATAGCATTAAACCTGCTCGGTATACGAGTGTATACACATCTTTATTTTAGTTACTCACGCTATTTAAGAGAGATGCATGTATCGGTGACCGATACATGCAAATTTTTTAGTTTACAGTATTTATATTTGTTGAATATTCAAACTTTCCGCTATTAGTCAAAAAGACGTTATCTGAATTCAAAAACAGTCAAAAATTTGCGAACCTGCTAACCCGCGATTGTACTGTCTTGGGCACAATGAAAACTCAAAAATGTTTCGGTATTCTCAATGTTAAATCCTGTCTGTACACACACAGTAATGTAACTATCATTTTTGACTCGGTATTTTTCGCATGAAAAATGTGTGGTAAATCTATTCATTTATCTAATTTATTTTACACTTGCTGTAAATAAGGCTTTAATACATGAATATTGGCCCTAGTAAATGTTTATGTACGTACATACTCGTATGGTATATGCACCTTTTTTTTCAGTTAATCACCCCCCCCCCCCTCCCCCTTGACCAAATCCTAGATACGCCCCTGCTGAGTGTAACCCAAATCCTAGTACTCTGGTTGTTTACGTAACCACCGAGGTGGAACCAGCCTTTATCAGACAACAAAATTGCGTCATAAGCAGGGCCGGATTTACTTGCTTGTGGGCCCTAGGCCAAGCCTTATCAGTGCCCCCCCCAAAAAAAATATTATATATTATATATATATCGTAATATTGTAATGTAAAAAAAAAAAGAATTACAACATAATGTAACACATCAATAATTTTATTCAAATTAGTTTTATATCATGTACAACTTATTCTTACACAAAGGAATAATGGAAAAATACAATGAAACTGAAGCATAATAAATTTTGCAAGCACAACTATGTGAAGTTCAAAATGACTTTTTCCTGCTTTTTTCTATGGCAAATTTGTCAATGATACTGTTTGTGTCAAGGGATTGTAGGAGGTCCCCAGTCGGCCCCCAGTTACTGGTGGGCCCTAGGCCAATGGCCTACGTTGCCTATTGGAAAATCCGGCCCTGGTCATAAGATCTTCGGATGACAGCGAACAAAATGCTTAAACTAGTGCCAGCACTGTAACTACTACACCTTGTCTGGATAAAAATTAAGTTTCCTACAAGTTCTGTGGACGTTCCTGTAAATCATCCATTATATCCCAGGTAACCACACTCGGACGTCGACTCCACTTGTGTACACAGTCAGTCTTCCGTAATTGCTCTCTTAGTCGAGAAATCGTGCTTTTCTTTGGTCTCTCCACATTTGTAAGCTGTGTGGAAACTACTTGACGCTCACTGAACGATTTTGTGGTAAATAGGCTTCCACAATACACACGTGTTGTTTCGTGAGCAACATTATTGAAACAAACTCAATTACTTGCCTCACCCTTGTCTAATGCCTAGTCTAATTTTAAGCTTAGGTCCGTTCCTAATTAGCGTAACGTATGCATGCGGATAGCATAGGACCTACCTTATTTTAAATTGGGGTGCATTTAGAACTGTTAGGCAGCCTAACAGTTCTATGTACCCCAATTTAGAATGTAGACCAACTAAGGCTACATTGTGATATATGATCAAGAATTTATCAGCGTTCTGTTCGTGGTTGTGTAACTTTTGGAACACACACACACCACACACACACACACATATATATATATATATATATATATATATATATATATATATATATATATATATATATATATATATAGTTATTTACATAGCTGTTATTAAACGAAGAATTTGAACTATGAGTTAAGTCACTGTAATTAAACGAATATTGACTGTAACGTCTGCCTCAGCGTCCAAGTGTTTCTCAAGGGAGCATACTTCTACCTCTTCAGGATAGATAATCAAATTAATTGAAAGACGTGAAATACAGACTCATAATCAAGGCACATTAGGTACCATCTATCACTTTTTTCGTGACACTGGGTATCCACTGGCACTGCGTATCAGTTACCCAGTTGTGCAAATTGTCTAAACGTTTTCAGCACTTCAAAGGAAACGGTCGCAACCCAAGAAATAACAACTAACAGTGTTGTTTTAATTAAAAGATCAAACCGCAACTCAGAGAGTGTACGTGGCTTAACACTGTTCCATCGTAAGGAAGGGACGTGGCTTCACTTATGGAACTGAACCAAACAGGAAAATTGAAGAAATAATTACTCGTTCAACAGATTTTGGCTCTTTCTTTCCTTGAAACACACACAACACACACACAGTGTGTGTGTGTATATATATATGTATATATATTATATATATATAACTTATATAGATAATAATACATCTATTGAATCAATAAAGGCAAAGAGGAAAGGAACACAATTTGAAAGAAATTAATTAAATTTATTTGTTATTTATTGACTTTTGTAATCAAATAAAAACATTTTTGTATAATAAAAATATAGAAAACGTGCATAGAAAAGAGAAGTTTAAAAAACAAGAGTTAAAATCGAAGTAAAAAATATGTAACGCAAAGATTGTATTAATAAGTATTTGAAAGTGAAAATGAATGAATTAAATCAGAAATTAATCCACGTGAAGGATCATAATTTTAGAAAAATTCAATTAAAAGTTAGTTAAGCATTTCTGGTTTTACAACTGAGCGATCCACATATTGGTTATCAAATTGGTTATCACTTAACGAAGGTCTTAGACTCTTAGTAATCATTGAGGAGGACCAGAAACAAGTACGGCGCTCAGGCCAGACAAATGCTGTGGCCCATTATGCTAACCATTATTATTATTATTATTATTATTATTATTATTATTGCTGCTGTTACATATTAAAGTATACAGTTATATTTGATTAACGGACGATTTTATTAAAGTTTACAAATAATCAGGACCAGGCAAAAATTTTTTAATACAAGTTCTCAATAAACATTGTAAATCTCACACACACACATATATATAAAAGCAAAACGACAGGGAAAAGGAAACACGAAATCCGAGCGCTTTCGTGATATATTCACATCTTCAGGGACAAGAAAGAAATAGACAGAATTTACCAAGTAAATGAGTTAAATACACAAGCGAAAAAATTCCCCAATAGGCAGTTCAATTTAAAAACCATAAAACAATCTAAGGGTTTTTCCCCATAGATAACTTAATCTAAAGGCTACTAAATTATTGAATACATAAAAACTAAAAGGAAATTAGACAATTAACATGTACACAAAAAGTTATAGCAGCTATTAGAAACAGTATTTAATTAAAACAGGCAATAAGTGGCAAGAATCTAAGGAAACAAAAGTCATGGTGCAATCGTCGTCATGTGCTCCTTCCAGAACATTCCGTTACCTATTGGGGAAGCGAAGAATTCCCCAATAGGCAACTCAATCTAAAAATATTTTCCCAATAGATAACCTGTTCAAAAGTCTACTAAACTATCGAGTACATAAAGACCATATAAAAGAAATAATATAATTAAAATGTACACATAAAAATGTTAACAATTATTAAAATAATATTTATTTAATTAAAGCGAACAATTAAGTGGCAAGAATGCGATCAAAATAATACACCACCTTTCTGACAATGTACGAGTCTAATTTATAAAGCCCAGGGCTAATATTAAGAACAAAATCAGCATTATTCTTGATCACACTCGATTCAAGTATATTTCTACTAACAATAGATTTACTAAAACTTAATTTGGAGGCATTTTTCCAGTCAATGGGATGATTAGTATCTCTTACGTGAGTGAAAATGGCGTTAGATTCCTGGCCGGGTCTTATATTGTATTTATGCTGCTTAATACGTAACTCAAGCGTCTTGCCAGTTTGACCAATGTAAAATTTATTACATAATTGTGCATGGAATTTTATATACACAACCCTGTTCACTTAAAGGGGCGTTTTTAATCAATGAATTCTTAATTACATCTAAATTTCTGAACGCGATATTTACGTTAAAAGTCCTCAGCAGTTTCGACAGATCAAGGAAATTTTCTTTAAATGGTAACGCTAAGACGTTTTTTGTGGTATAAGGAGTCTTGTCTTTCAGCTCGTAGAAGGTTTTCTTTGACATTTTTAAAGATTTATCTATGCAGTTCTTTGGATATTTTAAATCAAACGCAATTTTATACATTTTACTAATTTCATCATCAATGAACTCTGGGCTACAAATTCGTAAGCATCTTAGGAACAAAGTAGAAAAAACGGTTCGTTTTACGTTAATGTGTGGTGAGCCGAATAATAATGTATATAGGACCAATTATTATTTTTTAGATTGTTTTTAGATTCAGTTGCCTATTGGGGAATTTTTCGCTTCTCCAATAGGTAATGGAATATTCTGGAAGGAGCACGTGACGACGATTGCACCATGTCTTTTGTTTCCTTAGATTCTTGTCACTTAATTGCCTGTTTTAATTAAATACTATTTCTAATAACTATTAACTTTTTGTGTACATGTTAATTGTGTAATTTCCTTTATTTAGTTTTTATGTATTCAATAATTTAGTAGCCTTTAGATTAAGTTATCTATGGGGAAAAAATCTTGATTGTTTTATTGTTTTTAAATTGAGCTGCCTCGTGGAGAATTTTCTCGCTTGTGAATTTAACTCATTTACTTGGTAAATTCCGTCTATTTCTTTCTTGTCCCTGAAGATGTGAGTATATCACGAAAGGGCTCGGATTTCGTGTTTCCTTTTCCTTTTCCCTGTGGTTCTTTGCTTATTAAAAAGAACACATGTTCTGTGATTTTATTGCATATATATATATATATATATATATATATATATATATATATAAGGAAAGAAGTGCCAAAATCTATTGAACGCATAATTATTTCTTCAATTTTCCTGGTAAATTCGTTCCTTTGAACAAATCCACGTCTCCCTTTTACGATGAGAGTGTTAGGCCACGTACACTTTCGGAATTGTGGCTTGACTTTCGAACTATGGCAATACTGTTAGTTGTTATTTCTTGGGTTGTGATCGTCTGTTTTAAAATGCTGAAAACTTTTATAAAAATTACGCATGTTTAAATTGATTTCCAGTGCCACGTAAAAATGTTAATTTATAGTGCTTACGGTGCCTTCATTACGGGCTCTATTTCATGTCTTTTCAATTACTAACCTTACTTTTCCTTTATATGCATACATTCCCTTGAGAAAAACATTAGAGTCAGTGTACGTTTAATTAGTGACTTATTAAGGTAAATTTTTAATACAGTGAATAAAGTCACTAATTAAAATGAGTATATATATATTATATATATATATATATATATATACACAGTATATATATATATATATATATATATATGCACCTCGGTGGTGTAAGTGGTTAGCGTCGCTGACTACGAATTCATCGGCTCCGGGGCGCGCAGCAAAACCCAGCTGTTCATCCTTCCACACTAAAAAAAAAGTGGTTGGTAGATAAATGGGTACCCTGGGTAGCGTAATGGTTAAGATGCTGGGCTGCTGGTAGGGCGTCGTTCAGATTCCGCGTTAAACTGTAGGTCTAAGGTGGAGTGACAAGCTTGACCTTCGTCACAATGAACAATTCGGGCGGAAGAAAAACCGAAGTTAACCAAAGTTATATATAATGTATTCTTAACTATCGAATATCATTCCTGTTTTTTCTTTTGTTGGGAACAGATTATAAATATTTTAAAGTAATTATTAAAAAGGAATAGAAAAATGAAAATTGAAAAAGTGAAAGGAATTTCAGTGAAAGAAGAGAAAATTAAACAAATTTTGATGGATAACTTTAATAAAGACAAAGAGTTAAAGAAAACGGGATCCGCTGAAATGATTTCTATCACAGAAAACGGAGAAAAAGGAGGAGAAGAGTGGACAGACGCCACAGAATATGACGTAAAACAGGAATCGAAATCAAACGATTTTTACGACTCTTTTGTGCAAACGTAAGTATAAATACTCAGTCATTTTTTGTGGCCGTTGTCTGGTGATTCATTATCTTGATTATTTACTTTTTCTTCTTTGAATGACGTAAGAGCCCAATGGCACGATTTTTTTATAGAATTTAATTCGGGTGTAGTTTAGTAAAACTGCTACGTATGTTGCAATGCTGCAATCATTTTATAATATGTATATATGCTTTTTAAGTCTGAGCTCCATTCTATATATATATATATATATATATATATATATATATATAATTATGCGGGTTGCTTCTACAGAGCTTCAATTTAATATTTAGGAGAAATCCAATGACAAGGAGAAATGTAAATGCCATGAAAAGTCTTCTTTATTGCGCAACGTTTCGAGCAATACGCTCATCTTCAGGCTGTTTAATAACAATGTGAAATTAAAATCAATATTGAATGAAAAACAAAACAGAAAATTTCTATAACCTATTCGTAAAGACAAATTTTAAAAGACTGAGAAAAGGGGTTAAATTCTAAGTTATACAGATTTACATATAAAAATTAAGAAGTTATTTTTAAATACATGTAGTAAATGTGAAATTAATACACTGGAAAAATTACCAATAGTACACTGGAACAATGGAGCTATCTACCTTACACAGCAGTATCCGAGGCCGACTAATTTGAGCAGAGGCAGAGGCAAGGAACGGGAAACACGAAAGATGGCGAGGGAGATAGGGGAAGGAGGGATTATAAGGAATTGGGGAAGGAGGAGGGATCATAGCAAATTGAGAGGGACGGACGATGAGTCAACATTCAGACTAGGGGACAATGCTTTAATGAAAAGGGATTCTAAAATTCTTAGTGAGTTGGGACAAGTATTACAACCAAGAATTTTAAAATTGTCTAAAGTGACATCAATTTTGCATTTAATGCTATGTTCACGAATACTGGAGGCTTCCTTAGTTTTTAAAATTTTACCTGTTCGGCCACTTATTCCCATATGCGAATAAAATCTAGCCCTGAGAGAGCGAACAGTGCTGCCGATGTAATTCCCAAGGAGACACCTGGGGCAGGTAAATAAATATACAACACCGCTACGCAACGAGTCAGGGGTTCGATCCTTCGCTGAGAAAAAGCTACCTAAAGACGTTTTATTAATAAATATGATGCGGAAATCAGTATGATAAAAAAATTTCCTTAACAATTTTGTAAATTTAAGCTTAAATTCCTTATTCAAGGGACCCATTTCAGGTACCAAGAAATATTTTATATCCTTCGGCACAGTAATACATGGAAGTTGAGGGCTATAAACATTATTTAAGAAGGATCTAATTAGTTTGTCTACATATTGAACAGGAAAACTATTATTAGTAAAGTATGATCTTAGATTATTAAATTCATCATTAAGTAAGGTAAAATTAGAGGTCAAATTATATCCTCTGAACAGGAGAGTTTTAATACAAGACATCTTATAGTTGAAATCAGTAAAACTAAAAAAATTCATGCCCAAACCAGTGAAAGTGGGTTTCCTATAAACTGATGTAGTAATAGAATCACCGTTTTTCGAAATTAAAAGATCTAAGAAGGGGAGGGAGCCATTTTGCTCAGTTTCCATTGTATACGTTATATTGGGGTGCAAAGAATTTAGGAAGTTAAAGAATTGTTGCGCTTGTACCGCATTATCAAAGACTGCTATCGAATCATCAACGAAGCGTCGATAGAAAATTGGCTTGAGATGAGTGGGAGATTGTCTAAAAATTGCACTTTCTAAATGAGTCATAAAAAAGTCAGCTGCTAACGGTCCGACTGGTGATCCCATCCCTACCCCATCAATTTGTTGGTAAACCTTATTGTTGAAAGTGAAATAGCATTGTTTGAAGACCAATTCTAAAAGTTCCTTCAATGAGACAATGAAAAACCATGAAAATTATCAACTGAGCTAAAAACCCTATCTAAAATAATGGCAATAGTTTCAGATACAGGTACATTTGTGAAAAGTGACTTTACATCAAAACTGACAAAAAACTTTTTTGAATCGAAGTTTTTACCCAGGAGTTCTTTTTGAAGATGAGCGTATTGCTCGAAACGTTGCGCAATAAAGAAGACTTTTCATGGCATTTACATTTCTCCTTGTCATTGGATTTCTCCTAAATATTATATATATATATATATATATATATAAATGCGTGTGTGTTTTATATGATTAATGTCGTTTTACAGGCACACAGTCGCATAAAAAAGTTCGCCAAAGAAAATCGTTTAGGGGTAAAAATATTGAGAGTTTAAAAATTCCAAAAGACTTAATAATTCAATAGCCTAATGCTATATCTTCGGTGTTCTAGGATTGGGTATCGAATATACTGGCCTTCCTAAGCACACCCCATTGCAACGTACGCAGTGCGCGCATCACGCGCATAAAAAGAGAAAAAGGAGTACCGCTCGTTTTCGACTTCTCATTTCTTCCATTCCCACTAATATGTATTATAATTGCATTATTTATTGTTTCGTCATAATCAAAACGCAGATATGATTTAGCCTTCACAATAGATGACTACGTGCTTACGCATTTCCCGCACTTAATAAACAAATATAACTAATATATACGTGCTCTAGTATATCTTTAAGTTGAACCCCTTCCACAGTTTTAAATAACAGTAAACCTGGGCAACGTTGTAACATTGTTTCCCGTTAGATAAACAATGTTAAACGATGTTGGGTCTGATCAGTGGTTGGATGGGTGAATGTTCTTTGGGTTCAGATGATGTAGCGAGCGACCCGTGGTTCGGATTGCACCTAAAGCTATAGGTTCCCTTCGTCATATGACCCATGTTCTTATGCAAGGAGATAAACAACCCCAATTATTAGTTTTGATATATTATTAGTTTTGATGTTACCATGAATTACATCCTTAATTATAGTTTATATTGTCTACTAATCGTAGGTCTGCTAAACTAGTAATATGTAGTAGGAATGTAATAGGAATCGTTATCGTTTTCTGCATTCATCACTGTTTAATGCCGAGTTACACGAGCCACAATATGTAGAAATAATAACAGAGGTGGCGGAGTAGGCATTTGTATAGACATTAAATACAAACGTTTTTGATGTATCCTCCTCGGAAAAGGAGATTGTAGATACCAATCGACCAGGGAGGTACTCCGGAGGGGACGTTAGGCAGAAGACAGGGAGTGCTGAAACTCCCGTTTCTCCTTTCACTGTCCTCATTAGCTGATCTTTTTCCGGTTCTTATCTACACTATGAACAGTCCAACATGTTCTCAAACACACACTTCTCTCACTAGTCCTCATTTCCTTAATTGCCAATCTTACATACTAAACAATCTTTTCAAAATTAAAAAAATACAACAAAATGGCATCGACCTCAAGAGCCTCGACGTTCTCTGGGAAGCGGACCATAAATGTTCCCATTTCTGGCTCCCCCGCTGCCGATACTGGGAACGCAGACCCGGGCAGTGAAGCTGGTTCCGATACTGCCCATTCGAGATGTTTTTGGGTCTCTGCCCGATTCACTTTTCATAAATTTTTGCAACGTTTGTGACTTTTTCTCAAACTTCCAATCTGTTAAACACCACCTCTCAACCTCTAAACCTCATCTTTTCTTCCTCACTGAAACTCAGGCGTCTGGGACGAGTAACAGCAACCGCTTTTCTGTATCCTCCTACTTTCTTTATACTCGATTTCATTCCAGAGCTGCATGTTGTGTATATGTCCGCAATGTCGTATTAAGGATTTTTGGGCCCTGGGGCCAAAATATTCTTGGGGTCCCTCAACAAGACAAATCTTCGAGTCGTGTAAATTAATAAAACCATTTATTTCTAAATCAAATAATGCAAGTTTTACACAAATACCAAGCTGCTACAATTACACAACTACAAGTCCACTACTAATCTACCAAAGTTGGTCACAAAATCATCCACCACCAGTATACAAAAGTTTTTTGAGCTGCTTCATATCACTAAATTTTCCAATCACAAGCTCAGTATTTAAATTCTGCAAAATATTCTCTCCTATGCATAACAATGACAGACCTTGCAATTTCTTTTAAGTTAGCATTTGACGTTTAACATTTTTACTCATCCTCAAATGAGAAAAAGAACGCTCCGCAGTTGCATTTGACATCATCAAACAAAAATAAATGCGATAAGCAATGAAAGCATTTGGGAAAACGGCTCTCAGTTTGTGAATTTCCTGTAGTACTCCTAATGGGCGAGTGTCAGCTAAAGCGTTTTGTTTGACAAACAGTACAAAATGCTGAAACTCAAATGGGAAGCTGTCCTCAAAATCATTTGGATAATGGACTAGCCAGATTTTCTGTTGCTTTTGATGCTTCCTCTGAAGTTAGTTGGGAGATATTGTTGAGCATTCCAAATTTATCATTGATATCATTATAAACAGCTGGGAACTGGGGCCTGGCCCCCCCCTGGTCCCCAACTTAATACGCCACTGTATGTACGTAATGACCTAACTTGTTCTCGTATTCCCGAACTTGAATCCTCCGAATTTTACACCCTCTGGCAACGGCTAAATTACCAATCTCAAACTAAATACATCTGCGCTGTCAATCTTTCTCCTAATTCTACTGACTATCCAAAATTCTTGGACTACCTCACTTCTAAAGTGGAATACATTTTATTCCCCCCCCCCTTTCGCTGAAATTTCCATGTCAGGAGATTCCAATGTTCACCACCCTCTTTGGCTTTCCTTCCATTTCATTGACACCCTTGGTGAACTGGCTTACAACTTCTCTATCCTGAATGACCTAGAACATATTGTACAGCATCCTACTCGTATCCCTGATCTCCTTGAAGATAGGCCCAACATTCTGGATTTATTTCTCGCTACTCATCCCTCTTTCACTGTCAAACTTTTTTCTCCGTTGGGCTGCTTCGACCACAATCGTATATCTGTTTCCTGTCCTATCGCTCCAGTTTGGCCTTTGGATCCTCCCAAAAGAAGACGCCTTTGGCACTTTGGCTCCTCTGATTAGGAGGCCCTTAGGTAGTACTCCGATTTCTCATGGAATGATTATTGCTTCCATGGTCAGGGACCCCGCCGACTGTGCTACACGCATCACGGAGGTGAGTGTCTTGGGTATGGAGGTGTACATTACATATTCTATTCCTACTACTAATGCAAAAAAAAAAAATCCTTGGTTTAACATTTTTACTGTAATGCTATCCGCAACAGAGAGGAGGCTTTCAGAAAGTACCGTCGCCGTCCAAATCCTGTCTCTCGCTTAGCTTATATTTCTGCCCGGAATCGTGCAAAATCTGTTCTTCGACTCGCAAAAATTCCTTCATCCGACAAAAATGTGAAAACCTATCTAATTCTAATTCTTCTCGCTCTTTCTAGCACCTAGCTAAGAATCTCTCCAACAACTTTACGTCTTCTTTCCATCCCGATAGCTCACTTGCTATCTCTTCTCATAAAACTGAACCTTCACTCAAACTTTCGCCTCCAACTCAACCCTGAACGATTCCGCTGCTGTTCCTCCATCTCCTCCTCCCTCTGACTTAATTATGTCCGAAATTAGAATCTCTTCCAAAGATGTTTTTCCTGCCCTATCTGGGGTCAACTCTAGGAAGGCGTACGATCCTGATGGTGTCCCTCCTTTTGTTCTCAAGAACAGTGCTTCTGTGCTGACACCCTGCCTAGGCAAACTCTTTCGTCTTTGTCTTTCATTTGGTACTTTTCCTTCCTACTGGAAGTTTGCTTTCTTTCAACCTGTCCCAAAGAAAGGTTACCCTTCTCAACCCTTCAACTATCCAATTGCTTTGATTTTTTGCCTTTTTAAAGTTAAAGTTTTAGAATGTATCCTTAATAGAAAGATTCTTAAGCACCTTCTCACAATCTTTTTACAAACCATCGGTATGGGTTCTGCAGGGAACGCTCTACTGGCGATCTTGCCTAGCTCTCTGACTCTTGGTCATCTTTTCGGGATTTCGGTAAAACCTTTGCCATTGCGCTAGACATATCAAAAGCTTTTGATAGAGTCTGGCACAAATCCTTAATTTCGAACTGCCATCCTTCGGTTTCTATCCTTCCATCTGTGCCTTCATCCGCGGTTGTAGATAGCCACTGTTCTTCTCCTAAAGCTGTTAATAGTGGTGTTCCTAAGGGTTCTGTCCTGTCACCCACTCTTTTCCTTTTATTTATCAGTACCTTTCAGTCATACTTCCTGTCCTATCCACACTTATACCGATGATTCCACTCTTCACTTCTCCACCCACTTCACAAAGCGTTCCTCTCAACAGTCGCTTCATATTTCGCTTGGGATGGCTATGGTGTACCTGACCTCTGATTTTTCTACTCTCTGATTGGGGCAGAGAAAACCTTGTGGCTTTCAATGCCTCAGAAACTCAGTTCCTTCGTCTGTCTACTCGCCACAATCTTCCACACGATTATCCCTTTACCTTCAACAATACAAAATTCAATCCTCCTCCTTCTCTTAACATATTGGTCTTTCCTTTTCTCATGATCTTTCCTGGAAAGATCACACATACTCTCTCTCCAAAACAGCTTCTAAGTAGCTAGGTGTGCTGTACCGTCTCCGCAGTTTCTCCACCCCTACTCAGTTGCTGTGTCTGTACAGGGTTCTTGTCTGTCCCTGCATGGAGCACGTTTCTCGTGTGGGGTGGCTCAACCCACACAGCTCTACTTGACCAGTTGGAATCAAAGGCCTTTCGTCTCATCAATTCCTCGCCTCTTACTGACTGTCTTGAACCCCGCTCTCTTCGCCGCAATGTTGCCTCGCTCTCTCTTTACTATAGTTATTATAACGGACACTGCTCTGCTGAACTCTTACTTCATGCCTCCTCCTCCTCCTTTAAGGAGAGCACGCAGTACCAAACTTTCGACACATTCGCATTTCTTTTCTGTCCAACTCTCCAACGCGAGAGTTAATCGGTATTTTCAGTCTTTCATCTACTCAACCGGTCAACTCTGGAACAATCTTCCTCAATGCATCTTTACCCCCTGTCTGTGACCTCGAGTCTTTCAAACGCAGAGTGTGCAGGCATTTCGAAGACCCTGGACCTTCAGTTTGGCTTTCTTCTTCTACGGGCGGGGCGTAGGGGAGGGGCGGAGTTTTTGCGGGCATTCGCCCTTGGCCCCTCTTTCCTGCATAACGGATAACACACACACACACACACACACACACACACACACACACACTGGCGTAGCCAGAAAAAAATTTCGGTGGGGGTTGAACTTTTTTAACTGATGTTTCGTGTGTTCACTTATAATGTTAATTTGTAATTGATGTTTTATTGAATGTTTTATTAACACATAATGAAGGTCAATTTGTTTGAAGATTTGGTCAGTTCGGCAGACCTCCAAGTGTCATAATTTTTTTAGGTGTTCTGGAACCCTTAACATTTTTCCCTTCATCATTTCGCGGGGAGCTTTAGTCCCCTCAGCTCTCCCGTGCCTACGCCATTTTATAATATATTATATATATATATATATATATATTACACACTAATGTTTTATGTCTGAACAATAACAGGAAAGACGATTTATGGTGGTTGATTTTCGTATGTGTGACTGTGCTCGGCGTTGTATCCAGACTTCACTACATCACAATGCCCAACAAAGTTGTGTGAGTACATTTCATATTCTCTCTCTCTCTCTCTCTCTCTCTCTCTCTCTCTCTCTCTCTCTCTCTCTCATATATATATATATATTAGGGTGTCACTTAAATGCAAAGTTTGAAATTTTCATGCTGGCACCCCGCGAATCTATTCCATTGGTAAAAAAAATATGGTGACTGAAAAATCTTTTTATTTGAATAACTATAAAAGGTCGCCCCCGCCTTCCAAAGTTTAATGCTTGCGCGGCGTCTCCATAATCGTTCATTAGATATCTATATATCTCTATATATGTGTGTGTGTGTGTCTGTGTGTGTCTGAATATCTGAGAAATAAAGTGAACAATACTTAACGATTCACCGTTTCTCATTTCAGCTACGTGATTTCTGGTGATGGAAACCCGGAAGTGTATATACCTATTAGGGGCAGCGGTTGATGAGGTGAAAGGATGCAAGCTTCCTTCCTACAGGCAAGCATTCGGTTACTTCCTTTACCTTCACCATGAAAAGAAAATGACAATACGTGACGCGTTGAGGAAGTCACTTCGAGCAGTGATGTCCTTCTGGGAGAAAGCTCACATTCCAACCAGACTCGAGACACACTGCGTCAGCAAACTGGATAAAGTCTTCGAGGAGTGGAAAGGACTCAAAAAACACGCCTCAAGGACGAGCGATTCACACAAGACGAAAGAAAAAGAATTCATTGAACGCCTCGATCGTCTCTTTGACATCGCCCACGCTGATTGTGAGAAATTGGTCAAGTACCCAGAGGATTGGGAGTTCCTTCAGCAGCAGCGCCAGAAAGGACGTCCAGGTTCAATGGCAGGTTTGGACATGACCCATCAGCGCCAAGTCAAAGATTGTACTCGACGTCGGGAGGAAGAGGAGAAACGAAGAAAGCGATCAGCAGCTGAAATGGAGGCAGTATCCAACGAAGCGGTTTTGGAGTCCTCATCCTCCAGCTCAGATGATAGCGAAGTAAAAGGAGCATGTGGTGGTTCGTTAGCGTCTAAACAAAGAGCAACGAAGAACATCATGACATCGGAATTGGCGGCAGCGCTTGATCGCACGCAACTCTCGTCAAGAAAGGCCACATATCTGCTGTTTGAGGCAGCTTCCAGCTTAGGGCATGATGCTAGCGACTACAACATCAATCGTGGATCCATTCATCGTCAGCGTGAAAAATTCCGTACCCTTAAGGCTCGGCAACTGAAGAGCGAGTTCCAAGGCAATAGTCCGTTGACTGTTCACTGGGACGGAAAACTCATGCAAGATCTGACGTCACGAGAATATGTTGACCGCTTACCTATTCTTGTATCTGGCTCCGGGACAGAGCAGCTCCTCGGGGTGCCAAAACTTCTGTCAGGAACCGCGCTGGCACAAACAAATGCCATCATAGATTGCCTGAATGAATGGGGAGTGACCGATCATGTCAAATCTATGTGTTTCGACACAACCGCGACAAACACAGGCCACCGTGGAGGAACTTGTGTTCTTCTGGAAGAAAAAGTTGGACGTGACCTGTTACACTGCGCGTGCAGACACCATGTACTGGAGTTGGTGCTACAGGCGGCATTCGCAGCATCGCTAGATTCAGTATCTACCGGTCCAGAAATTCTGCTTTTCAAGCGCTTCCATGATTATTGGACCCGCATTGACCAGCAACAGTTCCAAACTGCGGACACAGATGCGTTCACCAAAGCAGCTATTTTTAAGCATAGAACGGAGCTCATTGAGTTTGCAAAATCACAAGCACTTCAAGTTCGTGATGACTATCAGGAATTCCTCGATCTTTCCGTCATCTTTCTTGGAGGAGTTCCATACAAGGGACTAAACTTCCGCGCCCCTGGTGCTATGCACCGGGCGAGATGGATGGCTAAGGGGCTCTATGCCATCAAGATCTGGCTCTTCCGAAGACAGTTTAAACTGACGAACACTGAGGAACGCGGAATTCGAGATATCTGCCTCTTTTCTGTTCTAGTTTACATGAAAGCGTGGGCAATAGCTCATCTGTCCATCGAAGCTCCGCTGAATGATTGGGAATTGATGAGGACGCTCCTTCGATACCCGCACAAGAAGATCTCTGATGGTACCACCAAGAAGCTGTCTGCGCACCTGTGGTACCATTCGGAGGAGGCAGTGGGTCTGGCGTTCTTTGATGAGAGGATATCGATGGAAGTGAAGTGCAGCATGGTTGCAGCGTTAGATCAAGAAGCCCCTCACATGCCGCCAAAACGACCTTTGGTTCTTGATACCATGTTCCTCAGTGACAGCAAAGGACTGGAGCAACTGATCACAAAGAACACCCGAGGATTCTTCTCAAAACTTCAGTTGCCAGATTGCTTTCTGCTCCACCATCCCAGTTCATGGACGTCAAACTCTGAATACGTGCAAGCTCGGGATGTGGTCTCCAAACTTGCAGTGGTGAACGACAGAGCAGAACGGGCCGTGGCTCTGGTGAAGGAGCTGAACGGAAAGTTGACAGTGAAAGAAGAACAGCTCCAGTTCCTCGTTCAAGTTGTCACTGACCACAGAAAGCAACACCCAGCTCCGAACAAATCAGCATTAGTGAGGACGCGAAAGAACTAATCACTGATCAGCGTATGAGCACCAATTATTCTGCTACTGTATATGTATTTTATTTCTCAAAGTTTTGCTTTTGTTGCTTCTCCATTTTGTACCATTATTCGCCAAATTATGTCTTCTATTTTGATTATATAATAAACTGTTTGTATTCTTTGCGTTTTTAAGTGTCTTACTTTCGTTATTTCACCAAATTGCCTTGTTTTTTATTATCTGGTTCGGCCCAAGCTGTGAACACTAAACAGCTTGTTGACGTCAACAAATGGGTCTTGTTTTCAGTGACGAGGGCGACCTTTAAATGATGACCAATCAGGACCAAATTTCTCTTCCGTATGTTTTACACCAAATGGAACAATTTTAGGGGTGTCATAGGAAAATATCCATCGTTTAATTTTCCCCCTATTACCTAGTGACACCCTAATATATATATATATAATATATAATATAATTGTAACGCAAGAAAAAGTCGGTAAGAGTGTTAACAAAATTAACACTCGTGTATTAGAAACTAACAATTTCAACCTAATCTAACTAAACCTGTTCTGACCTAACTCTTCGTATATAGTCAGCAAAAATATATTATTATTTTATTAATGATAATAATAAAAAAAAACCATAAATCGAGACGTAAACATGGAAATATGATTGGAGACATTGTGTCTTTTAAGAAAATTTTAAGATAATTCCTGAAATCAAAACAATGGACAACAAATTCGAACTTATTTCCTGTTTCCTCAAGTAAAATAGGGTGATTCTGGTAGATTTTTGCGCAAAGAATACGGAGGCGAAATGTTTCCATCACCCACAGTTTTTTAACAAATTGAATTTGAATTTTGGTTCAAAAATAGGAATATGTAGGTATAATTGGCATCATTGGAGCTACACTTTACGGGAGGTACTGAGGCCGAAGATGGTACTGTCGCACTGAAAATGGCTAAAATAGCAGTTAGATGAATTGCACTTGATGGGGAGACCAGTGGTTTGCTAGCAAATGAGGGGGGGGTACAACTAGAAACACTGGAACGGGAGTGGTCGAGCGGGATATATATATATATATTATATATATAAAACTGTGGGTGATGGAAAATTTTCACTATTATTTTCGAAATCAGCACTAAAAAGTCAGTCTAGGAACATCGAACACTAGCAGAGGAACGGAATCTTTGTTGAAAAATGTAATTATTTACTTGACATGAATAATTTTGACATGACTCGCTTAATAAGCAATAATTTTAGGTGGGATGAAGCCCATTTCGGGAAGATGGCAAGCTGGTACCTAAACCGTACTTTCTTCTTCGACGTGCATCCTCCAGGTGGAAAGGTAAATATATGTTGTTGTTTTTTAAACCAATGTCGTTTCTATTTTTACCATTTAATATCCCAACCAAATAGCTTTATTCTTAACTAATTCTGAAAGGGCTTATCACTCCTGACATCCATCAGGTAGGCTAGTAACCTTTTTCACGCGCAGCTGTGGGGACGGGAACGCGGTAATTGTATATATACGGCTGGAAACAATGTTGGGTTGCAGCCAACAACAACTACTCGGTGATACATTTCCACACTGCTGTAACAGAACTCAAAATTCATAATATAAAATAAATTATATTTATAGAATAATTTTATATAAGCAATAAAGTTGTAATTGCAATGACATTTTTTGAAAGTTTAAAAAGAATCGGTATAGTTAATATTTTTTATAAGAACTTTGTTACGATTCCGTTACAATAGTATTTGCGCATACAGTTCCGGAAAATAATCTGTCGAAAAAAATGTACTCGGAAAATATACTAGAAGCAGTGTTGTGACAGTTACTCTTTTGTAACTAATTAAGTTACTATTTACAGCCTCGAGTAAATAACTAGTTACTCTTTCAAAAAAGTAACTAGTTACTAATTGCTGTTTCACGATTTAATCTTGCAGCTCCTTTTTGGAGGAGCTGCACGATTGAATTGGTCCTGGAAGTCTGCACGAATATTTTCAATGGTTTTGCCATTACGTGATCGCTCATGAACCCAGGTACTAGCCAATATACGTTGTTCAATCGTGTAGTTCTTGCTGTCACATATTTCAAATGGGTCTGAAAGAAAAACGAAAATTAGTTAGTATTTTACTGGGGTGACAAGACATTGTGGACACCCTGTAGCTAGTTACAATTACTGGGGCAGAAAATGTAACTAGTTACCGTTACAGTTACTCAAAAAGTAACGATGGTTACTGAGAAACTAGTTACTTTTAACTAGTTAAGTCGCAACACTGACTAAAAGTTTTAAATACCTTAAAATTTCTTATTTGTTGAAAAAGTCGTGCTCCATCTTCGCCTTCATACGATTGAGTATTAACCCTTTTACGCCTGAATTAGGAAATTTTATAATTTTTCCCTGTTCAAGTCAAAATATTCTCTAATATTCAAGTCGTAAGGCTCAAAATCAATTGTCAAGCTCATGTTGCCATAAGGTGTTAAAAGGTTTTAAATACACTGTTCCTCCTGCAAACCCTCTTTTCTACAAGTAGATAGTATTCCCACTTTAACCTATTTCTTACTTCACCTCGATATATGATAAGGGAACCAACACGTAATATAAATATTTTGTGTTGTTTAGGCATAATAAAAATACAAATATGCTTCATCCTTCGGAAAAGGTACATATACGCTTGCAAATTTCACTTTAATTAATAAGGATAACCAACACCAGGTTTAGAAAATCTCGACGTTCAACCATTTTCTTCCAATCTACGCAGGAAACTAATCAGGATTCTCGTGTCTTTATTTTTAACCCTTTACCGCACTGTGCGTCGAATACGTAACGTTTCAAATACACGCATTTAGACTCAACCCTACTCAAAAAGTTCGGCCATAAAGGGTTAATTAAGAACAAATTTGCTCTGAGAAATAAGGACACCTGAGAACCCTGACTTTAATATTTACCTCACCCCCACTTATTTAGTGTTTGATTAATGCCTCGTACGTAAAACGGTAATGTTGATTCTTTTACTTATCACAGGTTTTATTAAGGATGTTTTATGTAATCAATTCATACACACCGAAGGGGACTGTGGTTTTAATTTTACCTATGCCGAGAGTACTTCACTTTCATCAATGGTAAAATCGCAAAGCTTTTAAGTGATCATTATTGATAGGCTGACCATACGTACCGTTTTGAACGGGACAGTACCGTTTTTTTTATATTTCCTGGCCGTCCCTGTCACTGAAGAATAATTGTAAGCTCAATATGTTTATGTACTTACTTTTTCATGAATACAGAATATTACATAACCCCCGTCCCTTTTTTGCCATCCCAATGTCCCGTTTTTGTCTCAAGGAAATATGGTCAGCCTAATTATTGAACAAGATTACGAGGACGGGAATGTTGAATGGCGTTTATGTTTTCGTTAGTTTTCGCTTCGTACTTTCTTCATTTCCTTTTTCCTTTCGTTCTGAATCACCACTCTCGCTTTCAGATATTTTTCAAAAGTCAAATTATGTCAACTGTCAAAGGTCCCGCTCAATTCGTTCATCCGAAGTTGTTGCCCCAATCTTGGACCTACAGTTTAACGAATCCGAACCAGACGTTTTTGGATACCAACGGCCTGAAAACAGATGTCAGCCTCGTAAAACCTTCCCATAGTACCGTAGGTGAGCTCTAAAAGCCGTTATACCAAAAAAAAAAACAAAAAAAAACCACGCATAAAAGGAATCTTCTGAGTCATGAAAGCAGAGAAAATGCAATGCGACTATTAATTATTTACCAGTTGAAACATTACACAGTCCTCCTCCCAGTCGTCTTGCGGAAGACTTCTCTCGATTATAAGTCTACCTTACTTTATTTAGTTAGCCTCTGTGTCATTTGTCCGTGTAGACTCGCCTACCTACATCCTACATCTGCCTACAGTACAAAACCTACCGTTATAGAACGCTATATTTTGGGTCAAAGCGATTTCATTGTATAGGTCATGAATCATGTATTTCATGTACAGTATCTCGTTAGTTCTGTAACAAATATAAAATCATCAAAAGTACAGTTAATTTCATTTGTTAATCTGTTGTTTTTTTCTATTATTGTTGAATAAATCGCAAAACGTCTCCTATATCATTTAATCTCGAGAACAGTCATATACATAACTTAAATCCTAGCTTAATATTATTTTGTTAGAAATTATTGTTCATTTTCATTTTCATTTTCATATATATCCTAACCTCGTAGTTGTTCCGCACGTCGGTCTTTCTTCGCACAAAGGTCAAGCTGGCAGCCCTCACCTCTAGACCTGCCCTGGTGGAGGAACGAGTTACTCTCTTGCGATCTCCATCTCGCATAGTTAGGTACACTCCGCTCATCCGGTACGGTCTTGAGCCAGGCGTCTAGTCTTCTTTGGAAGAATTAGACTTTGACACCAGTTCCTGATCTTCTTCGGAAGCTGGTTGAATAGTCTTGGCCCCGTTGACAACCAAACTATTTTCCTTCAGAGATGAGGGTGTCCCTCGTCTGGCTTTTAGTTTGGAAACATTACATATTCTACCTTTGTTATTTTCCAATGTTGTCTGGATGGTTACTGGGTTGAATTTCAGGTTAGGTACCAGGTTTTTCTCTTATTTTCTACGTGTAAATTATGGTGTATTTCGCTTCTTACTCTTTCCAGTGAATATAGATTTAATTTACGAAGTCGTCTTTCCCAGTGGTTGAATTCTTTGCAGCCATCAATCTTGGCCATGAAATTTCTTTTTAATTTCTTGTAATTTATTCATTTCTTCCTTTTTATATGGAGACGTCAAGACAGATCAATCTTCAAGTTTGGTATGATCAGTGTTTTCAGCAGGAGAATCATTATTTTCTTGTCCCTTCTTTTATATATGTTACAGGGAAGCTGTGTAACTAGGGATTTCATAAAATCCCTAAAATGTTCAGGGATTTCATGTAAGTTAAGTCGTGATATTTTCGTTAGTTTTAACGAAAATATCACAATTTAACCTAACCAATCGTCAAGGGCGTGCAGTTGACCTAACCGGGCATTCAATAATTTTGCCGTAGCTTTAACGAAAATATCACGACTTAACCTGACATGAAATCCCTGAACATTTTTGGGATTTCATGAAATCCCTAGTTACACAGATTCCCTGTAACATATACTGTATATATGTTAGCAGCAATAAGCGAAATCCGGCATTAAGCTTAATGCCTAGGCAATAAGTTGAAAGCTAAGAATGCATATAATCATAAGTATAATGCCTATGTATATATCTATAATAATAATATAACCTAACCTAGGACTGTCCTAACCTAACGTAAACAGTGAAAGTGACCATTGTAACTAATGCTATATGCATTCTTAGCTTTCAGTTTATTGCCTAGACATTATCTTAATGCCTGATTTCGCTTATTGCCGCTAACATATATATATATATATATATATATATATATATATACGCGCACACACACAAAGTGATAAACTATCCAAACAAGCGCTTGGCACTTGAATCAAACGATGTGATGGCGTACGAGTATAGATCGGATGAAAACATTCCATGCGCTCTTCCGGCGAATGTCTCTCTTTAAAATACTAATTATTAATTAATTAAATATAAATAAATAAACGGTTTAAAAAGAGAAAATTAGTCCCCCATTTTATATATTAATTATTTACATGCAATATATTAGGAAAGGGACCCGAGAGGATCCAACAGGCTTCAAGGGAGAGTAGAGGGAGCTCATCCCCTAGCGTGTGACCAAACTTTTCATTTCAGTTTTAGCGCATAAATATTTGTGAAGTAATAAAATAATCATTATATATTTTCACTCGTATGAAACATCCGAGAAATATGAAGTATAGTAACCGTATCATACTGTATGACAACATATTTGAATGTTATCTTGCATGGTATCTTCGTCCCTATGAAATAGTAATTAAGGGGTGATGTTTTGCCCCAAATTTTTCAAACCTTTAAATATACTTTAGACATGAAAAGGTTGTCATGCACCTCTCCCCTAATTTGTCATGCATAGGAATCAGTAATAAAACAAAACCATGATGAATACCGAAGTGTGTGTTTTCTTTTATGCGTAACTCTGGTTTTACACACAGCTACTACTATCTCTCTTCGGGTACATGGCCGGCTACAACGCCACGCATCCCTTCAAAACGCCTGGAGACTCCTACGAAGGTTACAGTGAAATAATTTACATGCGATTGGTGAGTTAAAATTTTGTTTTAATTGGAATACCACAATTGCGCTTAATGTCAAAAAAAATCTTAGTGATTTTGTTTCCACCTCTACTTTTCAAACGACCTTGAGAAATGAGACATTTCATACAATTGGCTTTGTAGAGAGTTACCGAAGGTACAAGCTAGCAAAAACCTTAAGATTCACTCTAAGCTACGGAAATACAAGATCTGTAAACTCCAATTTAAGTACAGTATTTAGAACAATATATTTTGATTTTAACTGCGCGTTCCAGACCTTTTGTTTTTGAGGCGAAGTTCAAATTTGAGGTTAAAATGTAGGTTTCATCTGTAATACATTTCGAACAAAAGTGAAACTGAAGTGAAATATTTAATCAACAAACGACAATAATAACAAAGATTCGAAACTCCAAGAGTAAATATATGGAATGAGTGTTGCATTAAATTACAGTAAATAATTCGCTCTCAATTCTTTGGATTCCATTGTTTTTCATAATCAAAACATTTTTTACCTTAAAAACAACTTTTATAGTAAACCTTCGTATAATGCGGAAATTTCCGCGAATCCGGGTTATACGAATACTTAACCTTATGGGGATACCCCCCTTTCATCCCAGAAAAGTAAACGCAGTGGGGGAGGGGCGGTAAATATTGGTACATTACAGTACTCCTCCTGCAGTCTCCTGAAGATCTGCAGCGCATTCTCCCGGATGATAGATCCGTTAATCCGTGCATGACGCTGGTTCTGGTCTTCAATCCAGACAGCCATCGCCTTCTCCATTTTTTCCGATGGGGGATTCCTTATCTTCGCCTGGTACAGCATCGTTGTCGAGGATGAAGCCACAGAAGCACGTAATTTGGCCTCGCTCTTTTTGATGGTGCGGATGCCGAACTCGTTCACACCAAACGACTACGCTACCGATGCTACCGTTCCTCCCTCACTAAGATGCTGCAGAATCTCGAGTTTTATCTCCAAACTGAAGCTCTTTCTGGGTTTCTTGAAGGTAGAAGCTTCTTCACTAGTCATAGAAGGTGGTTTCGTTGACGTTTTGATTAAATATATTACACACACAGACGGCAGTAACATAGAAATGAATCGCTGCGCAGGGAGCACAGGAACATACGAACACAACCACGGCCACATGTACGAGTAGACTGAGCGTGCGGACGTTGGGTGAAATGCTTTCTACCGCGCTATACCGAAACTGACTCGCGTTATCTGAAATACGAGCCATTCATTTTTAAGGGTTACATCGAAAACGCGCTCTCTGAGACCGTGTTATAAGATGGTTTAGTGTATTCCTTTCAGTATAATTTCATCCTATTCTTAGAAACCATTTAATCAGAGGAAATTTTATCTATGATCCAGAATAATTTTAATGGAATTATTATGATATCAACTGAAACAACTGAATTTCCTTTTTTGAACTTTGAAAACAACTGTATTCTAACCATAACTTTGGAAGCGTTGGGTCCTAAAAATATAGCATAGAGGTAATAGAAGGGAGCACTTTAACGTCTCTGCCACTGGTGATATGGTTTACAAGTTAGGCTGAAACTCGAATAACAACAGCTTGAACTGCCTCAGTAAGGCGATAATAGACAATAACGGGCATCTTTTATAGGGTTGTGCTCTCACTGGAGCTGGAATGGTTCCTCTTTCCTTTCTCATAGTATGGAAATTGACAACTTCACTCATGGCCTCTGCTTTTTCGGGACTGTTCTGTTGTTATGGTATGTGAAATAACCTGTTTTTGATAGTTTCCATGCATAGGCCTAGTTCCGAAACAACGCTGCTCATTAAGTTTTTAGATTATACTGTATTTTGAGATATATGCGTGCATGATTTTCTAATAAAAATATGGTCTCACTCCTTTATTATTTTACATTATTGCACACTAATGTATAACATTATACGTGCGAAGAGCTGTTGTTTGTAAAACTGAAGGAAATTAAAATACATAAGCTTAAATTTTCTGTTTCAGAGCTTATATTTATACATAATACAAACTCTATAAACTTTGTTTCAAAATAATTATTTTTTTCCTATTTTAGAAATTGGCTTAATAACATTGACCAAATTTATTCTTTTGGATCCTATTCTGATGTTCTTTATACTGGCGTCTTTCCACGCTCTTTGCGCGTTCCACAGAGAACAGCAATCCAGGTGAGAAGTTTGTATAATTTTATAATTTGTTTTGACAACTCAAAAAATAAATTAAAAAGTACAGCTAGTTCCGTATCTCCTGCGATACAGGAGGGGAAGGATTGGACTAGAGACCCATCCTTCCCTTTTTCCCCACCACGAAGGGTAACGATGGCCTCGAACTTGGGCGCCACGCCTGTCCTGGTCACCCGAGTAACTGCGGGCAGGCATGGGTGGGTGTGTGGAATGTAAAGGGTATAAATGATGAGCAAAAGTGATGCGGGTGTTTACTTTACAAATCCTGGAAGCGCTACCACACATGGGGTACGAAGGGATGCTTAGGTGTAGAATTTGGCCATGTGGGTGGCGCTGGTCCACCAGGATGCGTGTGTGAACTGATTTGTGCGCTTTACTCTCCACCATCTCTTTCCTTCACTACCTTGTCCTCATCCGAACTATTTTTTTAGGGTTCAGGAACTTGACTGTAAAGAAATTACGTTATAAATGTCACTGAAGTTCCTTAATTAGGTTAATATAAAATTTTTAAATATACCGCTGTACGTGCCTTTACTTTCAAATTAGAGTAAGATATTTGTACTTTTGTTTTTGAGGACTCGTGACAAACATTTCAGACAGTTCACGACTAGAGTTGTCCGTTAACCCCTTCATGCCTGAATTATGAAATTTTTATTAAATTTTTTTTCCTGTTCAAGCCAAAATAACTAATATTCAGATCGTAAGGCTCAAAATCGCTTGTCAAGCTCATGTTTCCATAAGGCAACGGTCGGCGTTAAAGGGTTAATTAACTCTAAACCTTTCGATTTGTACAATGGCGGTATTTTTTGCACTGAAAATGAAAGGTTGTAAATTTTTCATTTTTTGTCAAATTTAGTACTTTAAAACTGTTCATAGATTTTTTTTATGAGGTTGTAGTTTATAAATTTATAAGTTTAAGTTTTCCAAATGGTATAACCATAACAGCGGGTTTCAGATAAGAAAACTATGTTAAACCATTCAAAAATGTTGATGAAGATGGTAAAGTGATTCAAATATTACAAACCTAATATGGTCACAAAGTAAAGGACTTCTGAACTCGTTCAAAAGGAGTGCCGATTTTAACAACTCTTGGGTGAAAACTTTGTTCAAATGATTGTTAAAACATGGTTATTTAGTGGTCGTAAACGGTTTCAGCCTGGCAACTTAAAATTATTTACTTGACCGCGTCTCTCTCCAAATGATGATTGTTGAAAACGACACAATCTCTTAAGTCAAGTTTACAAGCTTTCATTTCCATTGTGGACAGAAAAGGCCCGTCAACTAAACCCAGTTTTCATCATCTGAAATGTAAAATAGGTTTTAAAAATAGCTAATGGTATGATACGCAAAAATTATGGTATTTAATGTATTTGTTTATTTATCTTCATACCTACCAATCTATCCTATATGAATAATTTAAAAAAACGGTACTCTGGCCAGAACTTTTAGTAGGTATTTTTTTAAATAAGTTTTCCTCGACTCTGATTAATCATAAACAAAAAAGGATTTTTGCATTTTCAGTCCTTGGAGTTTAAAATGGTGGTTGGCTTTATCTTACACTGGAATATCTTTGGGATGTACAATGAGCGTCAAGTTTGTGGGAGTTTTTATCGTCCTCGTCGTCGGTCTATATACAATATCAGATCTATGGTATATTTTTTGTGACGTCACAAATTCATTGGTAAGAATAAGTATGTAATTTAGTTTTAAATCAGAAGTGTTTAATGCAGAAATCAAATTCTTTTTGACTCGACAGAGAAAAAATTAAAGCAGCCTTCAACAAACCATTTTTTTTCATTCTTTTTTAGCAAAGCAGTAAAGTCTCCCATAAAATACATTTTACATTTTCTTTTCATTAAAAGATAGTCTTGCGTTTCTTTTTGTAGATGGAGACCTTGAAACACTTTTTAGCCAGAGTGCTCTGTCTTATCCTTTTTCCAGTTGTGCTCTACGTTGGCATTTTCTTCATTCACGATCAAGTACTTATTTATGCGTGAGTAATTTAAAAGTTGTCAGTGGTTGATTCGAATTCTTCTTCACGAAAATTATTCGTCTATTGTTCGCGAGCAGATGTTCGTTCATTCTTGGTATTATAACTTTAAATTTTGATGTACAGTATATGTACGAGAACACGATTATTTAATATTTAAGTCATGAAATACGTTTCTTAGACTTCCGTTTTCAGTATATACAGTATAATTATTTTCTTCAGACATCGCTCAGAATATTTTGTGGATGATCTAGGATTGGGGGCCTTCTCTTCAGCGTTTCAAAAGAGACTGATAAATAGTTCTTTGTACGGAATAAAGCAACCAGCAGGTAACATTAGTAACACGGCCAGCTGAATAGTCTCTTTTTAACACATCACGATGCTTTAATTAATCACATTTTAATTAACCCTCGTGGATTAGCGTCTGGGAACCAGTACAGCGGGTGTCGTTAGGTCACCTTGAGATAATTTTTAATCTCTATTTGAGCTAATTGGATTAAGTCTTCGGAAACCTGTTTAAATTCAACTTACTCTAAGTTGGTTTGATTTACCTTTACTAAACCAATTAACCTAAGTTAAGTCAAAATTAGATTAAGTTAGATCAAGAGGAGGAGGGTATAAACACCAGTCGACCAGGGAAGTACTCACGGGAGGACGTTAGGCAGGAGACGGAGTGCTGGAACTCTGGTTTCTCCTGTCACCCCTTCTTGATTTTTTCCGTGTCTCATCTACCCTGTAAGCAGTCCAGCATGCTCTCAAAAAAAACGCTTCTCCCTCTATTCTTCATACATATACATGTATTTTACACACTATACAACCTTTTCAAAATTAAAAAAAAAAAAAAAAAAATGGCATCGTGGGCCTCGAAGACCTTGATTTTGGCTCCTCCTTATATAGAGGGGATCACTTTTGCGGGCGCTCGCCCTTGTCCATCCTTCCTGCATAAACAAGTGGAGATACTTTAAATTAGGCTCTAGTAGGCTAGGTTCGCTTAAGCCATGTTTGCATTAGTGTCGGTAAATTGCGCTTTCCGCAATATATAAATATTCTTCTTCTTGATTACTTTGGTTTTCCTTCATAAATCCGTTTTCTTTATCATGAAACTTATTTTTACTGCATTGGAAAACCGTCCAGTTTTCCTTTAAAAGACTTTTAAAGTGTTTACATTTCGGTCATACAATTCTGCCGCTGTAGAATGGGGCAGATAATAATCACCGATTCGACAATCTTTCATTAGACCGAAATATCGGAGGCGTAGACTAATAAACGCGGTATAACTACTTACAAAATATAAATCTAATCTTTAAAGTGGAACAGGTTGTTTCGTGAGAAGTAATAATGAATGATATGTAGCAGTGTTAACAGAAATAAATATACAAGCATGTAAAGGAACTAACTTATAGAATGGTAACCGGCAAATATTAATTTGATATAACTCGAATCTAAATGTGATTTTTCTTTCTCGATTAGAGGCATCTTATGGCAGTATTGTGACGTTAAGAAACGATGAATTGGGAGGCGGTTATCTCCATTCCCACAATTTTACTTATCCGGAAAAATATATTAAAGGAAATCTCCAACAAGTCACGACCCTTGTAGCAAAAGACAACAATAATTACTTGTAAGGTTTTCTTGCTCATTGCTTGCCAAAACCTTCTGTTGATAAATATAATTTTCGCTCCTTTACAGTAATTCTTACAATACAATGTTTAGTCATCACTAATGGTAATTGTAGTTGATTCTCATTCGCAAATACAAAATAAAACAATCTATATAAGGTGTTATGTAACTTTGCTTCATTTCCAGTCGTATCCTATTCCCAATGGATGATCCAGATATGCCCGATGGGTATTACTTCGGCGAGCCGGAGGCAGTTATGAATGAAAATTGGATTAGGCTGTTCCATGTAAACACCAAAGCAACCATCACGTGTCATCAGAACAAATCTATCAGAGCTACTAAACTGAATTTGGTTTATGGAAGACCGTACGTGAGTTTAAAAGAACTGGACATAGGTAGTAAAAGCACTGTTTTCTTAAGTCTACAACGTTTGTATTAAAAGTTATATAATGCCACATTCCAAAGAGACCTAAAAAATGTTTGTTTAATAACGTAAATGGAATGTTTACATTATTCTGTACAAGTTTAGAGATTATTGGCAGAAGTTTAATATAAAAGTTATGAGTTTGGTTGCTACAAAAAGAACGGAAAGAACAGTGAGTGTTTTCCAATTTTCTCAATATTTTCCTTTAGACCTATGTTGTGGTTTGGTTTCATAAACTGGAATTACATACAGCTTGCAGTGTCAACCCAACTCTTAATTTAATGCAACGAAAATTAACTTAATTTACTTTTACTTGGCTTACTGGCCATAACAGTGGAGATCTATTTGAGCAAACGCCTCGTATAAAGCCTGGCCGTTAGTCACTCTTCGGACACCATAAACAAAAGAAAAAAAAATATATATACACATACTGTAATTCCTTTTGGAACAGTAAATACTTAGTAGCGAGATAGCAGCGGAGGTATTTTCTGAAATGCTGATATTTCAGTGATGTTGCAACCTTCCTTTCCTGATATAAAGTTTTAAAGTTACCTTTCTTGTCCAGAAAACCCATTGTAGCATACCTTAAATGATATTTAAATAAGCCAAACTAAATTAGTCTATAAATAGATATTTCGTCTGCAGAATTTAAGCCTTTCGGGACAAGAACTTGAGGAGGAGACAAAAACATTCGTCGACGATTTTTGGAGTGTTAAAATCGAAAACGGTAAAGAAAATGAAACTTTAAAAACGTTCCAGACGAGGTTCCAGCTCATAAGCCCCAAATTCAAATGTGCTTTAACTTGGTCGAAGGAGAAGCTTCCCGATGTTTGGTAAATATGTACCAGAACGTAATAACTTCCTATAAGCCAGTGGTGCACAAACTTTTTTGATGTGAGGGCCAAACAACCATCTGTTTTATATGTAGGGGCCAGATATATAGATATTCTATTTTTTATAAATATGCATTTTTATAACCAGGGGTAATATTTCAGATTTTTCTTTGGGTAGCTACCCTTTTCATGTGAAAAATGTGAATTGAAAAGACCCGTGGGGGCCACATTTGGCCCGCGGGCCAGGGTTTGTGCATCACTGCTATAAGCTTTATCAAAGTTTCAGAAGGTCGAAGACCTTACTGCCACTGCAGATATCTTCAGTTAAGTTACGTCAAAATTTACATACATACATACACCACAGAAAGCTCTACAGTTTCATGTGGAATCCGTGAAAAGGCTAGAAGTCGCCTTTAGGCTCGTAGCGAGAGCTGTATGATAACTATCTAAAACTCGGAATTAACTAAATCCAAACCGCATCGAAGACGGCTTTAAGCCGAGAGCTACTGCGGCATTTCGGATACATTTAAACCGGCTAAGAAGTTGCATTTTGGGGTTTCTGAACAGGTGTGAACTTCATTCTTAAAACAGACTGGTTCAATTTGGGTATCTGCATAATGTAATCATCCTCCTCCTTGTAATTACGTATTGTTCCATTTGAAGCTAAATTGTTATACAACATGCTTTTGTGTTTAAGGGGATTCCAACAAGGGGAGGCGTCGTGCACGAGAAATTTTCAAGATCCCTACACCTTCTGGGCAATAGAAACTGTCGTAAACCCGCATGGTAAGAACCCACACAAGATTAAGATAATAGTTGGGTGTATTTTACTGTTTGAACGAAATTTTATGAACTTTAAAGGATATTAGAAATAAACTCAGATTAGTTAATAATGTAATCTCATAACACAAATAATTTTAATTTGAAAGGAAAATAAATTAGTCAAATCTTTAGTCCGAAAAAAGAAAAAATATTAGTGCATTCGAAAATAGACACAAGAAAAACGAATTTTAATTTGAAAGGAAAATTACATCTCATGTATGCTGAAGCAACAAAAGCATATATACTGTATATACACTGGCGTTCAAAATTATGGAAACACTTTTCAAAATGCTGATTGTGTAATAATAATAGAATTCTTTTAATTCTTTTTATACGTTACAGGAAGTAAAATGATATGTCTGTCCAATTTAAGGAGCTTTCAAATGTGGTGTTTTGTTACATGAAGACTTACGAGCAATTAATCAATATTGAAAGAAATTGTATTTAATGGTGACATCACGTTTTGATTAAAATAATTGTTTATGTTCGCAGAAATATTGATATTATTGGTTAGAATGATTTTCTGTTATTTGTATTTATACATTTTATTCCATTTTCCTTCAAAAATTTAATTTGACTCGTGAAATCTGCTCCTGAACATTGTTTGGTCACATTGTGCCCTTCTCTTACGGATATCTCTGTATAATGGCTCCTCTTGGAAAGGAAATATCATACTAAAATAGACTCGAGATTAATTAATACCTTCTTGATGAACAATTACAGAGACAAATAGCCAATAAAGTGGGAGTGTCATTCTCCACGGTAAGTAAAACCCTCTCTCGTCATTCGCAAAATGGGAGTGTAATGAACAAAGCAAGCCGACGGCGAAAAAGGAAGACCCCGGAAAAAGAAGAAAATACATGATTTTATTGAGCAAATGCAACAGAAAGAATATTAGCGTTCGAATAGCTGCTGAAGTCAATGCATCACGCAATAGCAGCACTTCTACTTTAACATCGAAGAGACGTTTGAGGGAGGTTAGTTTAATGGGACTGGTTGTTATCAGAAAGCCGCTTTTGCGACAAAGAAATAGAGCCAAACGTTTGAAATTGGCATAAAATCACAAAAAATGGTCCCTCCAAGATTGGAAAAAGCGGCTTTCCTTGAATTTTGAACGCCAGTGTGTGTGTGTGTGTGTGTGTGTGTGTGTGTGTAACAAGGAACCATTTCGAGTAATAGCTGAAACTGTCATTTCGCGAAATGGCTGTTTCACTTGGTCATTACGCGAAATGGCTGAAATTCCACCTTGATCATTTCGTGAAATGGCTAAAATGACTTTTGTCATGAATTCATAGAAATAACAAACATCACAATAAAATTGGAAACCTTTATTTAACTAACTAAATCTGCTAAAACATACATCCACAGGTCTGTTCAAATAAGTGAGAAGCACACTTCAAATACACATTTGAACATTTGAACACATTTGAATTTTAATAGAGGTTTTCAAATACTAACCGGGCCTTCAATGTTATTCCGATGTCCGCCATTGAAGGCCCGGTTAGGTCAACTGTATCATTGTAGGCCCTTGACAATTGGTTAGGTTAAGTCGTGATATTTTCGTTAAAACTAACGAAAATAACACAACTTAACCTAACCAATTGTCAAGGGCATACAGTTGACCTAACCGGGCAAATGATCTTGTACGAAATGACCAAGGTGGAATTTCAGCCATTTCGCTCAATGGCTGAAGTAAAATATATATATATATATGGGATTGAACTCAGAATGGTCCCCTGAGGTTTTTTCATGATACACACAGACCGTGCATGGAACAAGGAATTCTTCTGGGAAAATTAAATCCACTATAGTCCGAATAAGTAATGATAAATGACAAACGCTATGGTTTTTTCTTTTTCATGATGTTAGCCCGACGTGGGCAACGGGTCACTCTCAAAGAGGTCCCAAAAATATAGGTTCCCTCACCAGCTATCTATCTGCAAAGCAGATAAGATCCAGCTTTGGGACAGGATCTAGGGGTTACAGCTACACCTAGCCAACTATATTCAGAACCTCAATATAAGCAAAAGACTCGTTGCATTCACGTCGGACTGAATACATCAAAGAAAAAGGGGGTCACTATTATAATGTTTGTCATTTACCATTACTTATTTGGACTATAGTGGATTTAATTTTCTCAGAAGAGTTCCTTGTTCCATGCACGGTCTGTATGTATCATGAAAAAACCTCAGGGGACCATTCTGAGTTTAATCCCATCATGAAATGGACATGTTATGTGCCTTGAAAAGTGGACGCTCAATTTCGCCAGTTGAGGTTTAAATTTTGGTTGTTGGCTAAAAATACAATAGTTACCCCCTTTTTCTTTGATGTATTCAATCCGACGTGACTACAACGAGTCTTTTGCTTATATTGAGGTTCTGATATAATATATGATAGTAGGCTAGGTGTAGCTGTAACCCCTAGATCAGAGCTTTCCAAACTTTTCACGTTGGCGACACACTAATTAATTTTTGTTATCAAATATCAGATAATTTTTCAGTAGGTGGTTTATCTTGTAGCCGATTTTGTTGATACAAAAATCAAAATTTTCAAAATACAAAAAAATTGAAAATAATTAACTAAATTTGGCGACACACCTGGGAGGTATTGGCGACACACAGTTTGGAAAGCTCTGCCCTAGATCCTGTCCCAAGGATATTTCGGTTTTTGCCAAATATCGACCGGAAATCCGCGGAATACCTTGGCAATCTGCGGTTTACCGTCTCGTCGGAGTTTGCATATATATATATATATATATATATATATATATATATATATATATATATATATATATATATATATGTGTATATGTGTATATGTATATATGTGTATATGTGTATATGTATATATGTGTATATTAGGGCGGAGTGAAAAACTCATTTTTCGAATTTTCAAATTGGCTAGTGTGGAAAATGTGTGGAGTAGTAAGGAAATAAGCTGGTATAAATTTAAAATCATAACATTAATATCTTCAGGTGCCACAATGACCTTCAATATTGAAAAAAGCAGATTTTAACCAATAATTACAGAAAAGTCCACGATGCACAATATACAAGAATTTATTCACACTTGTATAAAAATAGCTCAGTCAACCTTTAAAAAAAGTTTCTATTCTCTAAAAACAGTTTTCTATAGTCAGCTCACTCAGCTGTCACGTGAGTACCTCGGTTCAGTGTAGCTGTCGCTCTCGTAGCAGGTGGGTGTTCTGTTGTTGGCGTTACTCAGATAGTCTAAACTATATTTCTTATATATTTTGCATTTCTGTATTGTGTTGCCCTAAGTTTGCCATGTACTATTAACTGAAATTAACGTATAATTGATATTAGCTCTTTCTTTTTCAGATTTGTATACTTTCAAAATGTCTCGAGTTTGTGCAAAATCAACCAGGGCCTCAACTGAGTGCCCCATGTTTGGTATGGGGGAAGATTTGTGGCACAGGAATCTTCCTACATACGAAGGAGTTTTTAAATATTACTTGTTTGTAAGAAACGATTTGAAACAGAATACTAATAAAGATCCTTCAATATCTCAAATATTAGAACAAGTTGTTGATAAATTGAAAACAATTTGGGAAAGTGCTTCCGTCCCAATTCTGTCAGACAGGCGAATTGAAACAATGTTCAGAAGCTACCACGAAAAGTATCGTGTCATTATGAAGCCATACCAAAGCAGAAAAAATTCTGAAGCTTACAAAGCAAAGATTGATATGTTCAAAAAAGAAGCACACACGAAACTTTTTGACATTGCAGCGTGCAAGTGCAAAGTACTAACACAATGTTCTTGTCCCAAAGAAAAAACGGTTCCAAAGGAAGAAGTGACGTTCCTCTTAGATCAAAGGAGTGAAAGAAAACTGTTTATTGATAGAGTAGATATTACACTCTCAAAGAAAAAAGCATCTACGTTGCTAAGAAAGCAAAAAGAAGCTGTGAGGCTCACCAAAGAATCTTCACAGGAGAAATTGCAGGATACAAATGTTGAATTATCATCATCGACATCAAATAGTGAAAGTGAATCTGGCGAAATATCAGACGATACATTTCCAGAGACAGTTAGCTCGAAGAGAAAGCTCGAACAACCTGAAGAACAATTATTCAAGAAAAGGAAAACTACAAATCTACCTTCAGTGGCTACTGCTTGTGACAGGACTGCAGTTTCAGATCGAGCTGCAGCATTCATTGTTAGTGCAGTATTGCAAGATATTGGAGAAGTTTCTATTGACAATACATCTGAAGTAGTGGATAGGAGTAAAATCAGAAGAGAAAGACAAAAGAAGAGATCAGAAATTATGAAAGATCAAAATCAGGTCCCAATCAGAGGAATCTATTTTGATGGTCGAAAAGATTCTACACACTTCCAAGAAAAAAAAGAGTCCAAAGTATATCAGAAGAAGGTAACAGAAGAACATATCACTTTAGTGAGAGAACCTGGTTCAGATTATTTGGGCCATTATTCTGTGAATTCTGGATCAGCTGAAGAAATATGTAAAGGAATGTTTGAGTATATTGGAAATAATGACATGAACCTGGAAAACCTTGTTGCCATTGGATGCGATGGTGCAGCAGTCAACACTGGAGAAAAGGGAGGCGTTATAAGGCTTATATGGAATTGAAGCTGAAGAAGCCAGTTCAACATTTAGTGTGCCAGCTCCATGCCAATGAATTGCCATTACGCCATTTAGTTGCAAAGCTGGATGGAAAAACATCTGGCCCCCGCGGATTCACCGGTCCTATTGGCAGGGAATTAGAGAACTGTGAGAGTCTTCCTATTGTCGAGTTTGAAAGGATTGATGCTGAGGAACCAACTGTAGACTGTGAAGATCTTAGCACCGACCAAAAATATCTAATTGATATTCATCAGGCCATAACAAAGGGATATTGCTCTCCAGATCTTGCTCATCGTAGTCCAGGCAAAATGGCACATTCACGATGGCTGACTACAGCAAATCGTTTGCTTCGTCTATACGTTTCAACTGTAAGTCCATCTGAGAACCTCATGAACATTGCTTCTTTTATAATGAAGGTCTACATCCCAATGTGGTTTTCTATTAAGCAAAGTACGTCTTTTGTCAATGGCTCAAAACATGTTTTCAAAACTATTGAACTAACAAGAACACTGAATGACGAAGTAAAGGATATTGTAAACCCTGTCATACAAAGAAATGCATTTTTTTCAAATCCAGAAAATATTCTAGCATCAATGATTCATGATGAGCGCAGCGCCATAAGAGAATTAGCGTGGAGGCGAATAAAGAAAGCAAGGCAAACAAACAAGGAAAAAGTTGTGAGGCGTTTCACAGTACATGTTATTCAATTTGAAGCTACTGATTATACTGATTTAATTAATTGGCAAAAATGCATTGTCACTGAACCACCTGTGACAAGACACCTGACAGAAAATGAGATTGAAGAATTCATAGAAAACAAGAGTACCCCTCCATTCGAGAAATTCCTTGTCATACACAAGTAGTAGAAAGAATGGTAAAATTAGTGACTGAAGCATCATCAAAAGTATTTGGATTGAACGCGCGAGATGGCTTCATAAGATCAACACTTCAGTCACGTAAAAAAATGCCATCATTCGAAAGTAAAGCTGAATATAAAGTTTAAATAAAACGTTAATAGAAAAAAACATGCGCAAGGATGAGTGGTTGGGAGGGCATGGGTGGAGCGCGACACGCAGCCACCTCCTCGTGGTGAGTTCTGGATTATTTAGATCATTAATCAAAAGAACATTGATCTAAATAAACTAAGAGCTGCGTAATTCAGTAACTATTTTGGTAATTGGAACACTTAATATATAATAAAAACAAGTAAGTTTCAGTTATTGTACTAATGCAGAATATAAGAAAATCATTATATTTCACTTTTTTCGACGGCTTTGTGGCACCTGAAGATATAATTTCGCAGGACTAATATTTATGCACAGTCATTATCTATAGCACCCACATATTTTCCGCACTAGCCATATTTGAATTTCGAAAAAAAGTTTAAAAACCTCATTTTCGATCCGCCCTAGTGTATATATATATATATATATATATATATATATATATATATATATATTATATAATTCTAAACTAAATACAGGCCTGTGTACGAACGGTTTGCGATTGCGGATACTTTTTTTTTGGTCCAGTTTGTGTAGAGGAAGTCTGAGGTAGTAAGAGTGTGACTAATTGATACAAGTAAATTTGTGCTGCTTTGGGGAGGAAATACAAACTCGCGGTGCATCTTACTCCTGAAGAATAGTGCACCAGGACTGATAACTGGAGGTGTCGGCAATACAAACTAACGAAAATTGTAATAAATTGAATACAGATATGGATGTTGTTTTGACTAAATTAACACAGAGCATTGTTACTTTCAGTACGAAAGCCTCGTCAGTACTTTGACCCCCTTATTTGCTTGTCAATGCTGCGCCGAGCTGCTCGTACCCTGAAATGGGCGTATGGGCGGAATGGTGCTCTATGTGAAAAAAATGTTTAACTCTCCATACTTCCACTTAAACTATGAATGCATCCATGAATAATATATGTATATAAGTTATGTTACAGGGAATCTATGTAACTAGGGATTTTATGAAATTCCAAAAATGTTTAGGGATTTCATGTAAGGTTAAGTCGTGATATTTTCGTTAGTGTTAATTAACGAAAATATCACGACTTAACCTTACATGAAATCCTTGAACATTTTAGGGATTTCATGAAATCCCTAGTTACACAGTTTCCTGTAACATATATACACAGAATTACAATAACAATAATCGGGTTTGATTTTGGTATGGAGACGAGTAAAATGTGCAACACAGAAGAGCTTTTGTCCTCGCGTCACTGGTAAAGTAGTTCTCTATAATTAAAAGAATTACCGAAGGGTTACCTAATACGTTTCTGAAAAATCACATAATAAAACTAGATTCACTCAAATGGCCGTACTTGAAAGAACATTTTTTGTTTGTGAATGGTGTATATCATAATTCAGGAGGGCTGGAAACGGGGGCAGTTCTCAAACCAGATGAATTCGGCGCACTGCGCTAACTCCTGAATAATTATTTTTATCAGTACCATAAGGAGTCCTACCCACGACGACCTCAGTGTTTTTCGAAATTCAAAATCTTTATTCACAAAAGAATACAAGTGACAGTTTTACAATTTTTAGATATTTGATATGACATGAATATATTCACATTATTCTAATCTGAATATGCCCTTGGAAGCTTGGAGCCTTTTTAGGCAAAATTAATGGAACTTAGTTTATTTATTAAATAAAATAAGTGAGTGACAAGTGATAGTAATAGTGATAACAAAAAATAATAATAATAATAATAATAAATACAATATAATGTTTACAAAATGTTACATACTTTTAAATTAAATGATTTATTGGATATTAATAGAAAATAAGTGATGCTTAATAAAAAATATAAAAAGAATAAATTACAAAATTAAAAAAGATTAATGAAATTAGCATATTTTAAATAGCTGATTATAAAATGGGAACTTCATTACTATGGTCAAAATGGCAGCAGTGAACTTATAGGTGAGAAGGAGATAATAAAGTGTTTATTTAGTGATTTGCGTGGGAATTGCATTCCATACATCTGCTCCTTTTTAATAAGGGCCCAGTAAAGCCTAAAGCTTAAGGGCCAAAAAAAAAAAAAAAAAAATTCGAGCTTCCTTTGAAGGAGAGTGCATTTCCTGCAGTTTCTATTGTAAGGGGTTCCAAAAAACCTTAGCTCCCCCTATTTGCAGCTTACATGTTTACTTATATCGAAATAGTTTTTAGTGATTATAAAAATATATAAAATTCTTTATTTATTGCAGGTATTAAAATTACTCTAGCTGATAAAGTGATAATATAATGGCTTCTCAATTAATTGGTGATTCGGAGAGGCAACGTGTGATAGATCGCATCCGAGCAATAACATTTCGGGAAGCTCGTGATGCTGGAGCCACCTTTATAACATGGGTTGCCAAAAAGTTGCGAAGAAGTGAGGATTTCGTCAAAAGAAATTGGAATAAAACTTTGGATGAATGCGAAATGGATACAACCAAATCTGAACGCCCAAATTTGCCACTCTCTCAGGAAACAAAGGACATCATTGAAAGAGGTACGCGTAAGCGGAAAAACAGCTGTGCTAAACTTTCTAGAGAGATCGAAGTGTTGAGAGGAAAGATCGTTAGTGGTGAGATCATTCGACTGTACCGTCAGAGGCAAGGTTTAAAGCCTTGGCCTGAACTTCCAAAGCCAATAAAAACTCAACTTAACCAGACTGTGTTGGTGTGTTTGTTTTGTTCACTGCAAAGAAGCTCATGTGGATGCTGAAGCCAAATGGTCAGAGTTGGGATGGGCAGTATTTTCGTGATATTATTCTATCCCAGCATGTCATTCCTTTTTTAAGAAACCCAAACAATGTTATGGATGTCGATCAGGTCACACTTCTGCACGATAAGGCCCCCTGCTTTAAGGCAGTAGCCACTCAACAGTTGTTGCGGAACCATGAGATCGATTTCTTTGGAAATGAAGAATAGCCAGGAAATTCTCCTGACCTGAACGTCAATGGCGGGAACACCAAGTTTTAATTGTTTCTCATTAAATGCAGGATTAAATTCTCTTTTGTAAGGTATATTTAGTTTTACTGTGCCTCTAATGGTTTAGGCCATGGGCGGGGGGGCTAAGGTTTATTGGAGCCCCGTATACTTAGGTTTGTCAGTTTGTGTATAAAATCACTGGGCAGTCTGGTGTTATAACGATGGTGTATTTGATAAGGGGGATGATGTATGTTAATTTTCAAATTGAACATATTGACAACAACATTGAATTTGTAGAAGTCAATTAGTTTTAAAATATTTAGTTCTTCAAATATTGGAGAAGTGTGACTTTGTCTGTTGTCATTATTCGAGAGTGCTCGCAGACATTTTCATGAATTACTTCCAAAGGATGGTTTATGTTATATTTCTTTGGGGTACCTCATGTTGTAATGCAATAATAGTAAATGTGGATGGATGAAGGAATAATATACTGTAGGGTAAGGAGTGCATTTTCAGGAAGTGTCTCTTTAGTTTAATTAATATGAAGAGAAATCTTAATATTTTGGATTTAATATGTTGTACAATCATGACTTTTGAAATTTATTTTTTCGTCTAAATCAATGCCAAGTACTTTAACCTCATTCACCCTTGCGAGAATAGTATTCCCAATTTTTATTTCGCAGTTTGTATTATGTTTTGTGGTAATCATTAATACACACTTTCTAATTGCTGTTCGTTTCATTAATCAGAAAGTCTGAGTTATAATGAGAAGAAGCAATTTGGTATCTCCGTATTGTACGCAGTTGAATGTGGTTGAAAGATGAAAATCGTTGACGTGAATTAGGAATAGTAATGGGCCAAGAATTTAGATCCTTGCGGGCCTCCACTAGTTCGCATCGCCTTGTCGGATAAATTATCTTTTAATCTGATGTACTGATGACGATTTGACAGATAAACCAGTTGAGAATATTTCCTCTTATTCTTTATATGTGAAGATTACTCAATAAGATTTCATACGAAAGTGTATCAGATGCTTTAGACAAGTCGAGTAAGATGAAGGCAATGTGTTTTTTACTATTTAAGTTCTGATACACATTTTCTAATAGCATGTTTATGGCATCTTCCGTTGTATGTCCACCTCTAAACCCAAATTGTGTTTTAGTTAAAATATTGTATTTAATTAAGAATAAAGTTGGCAATACGGAAATGGGGCAATAATTGGATGGGATGTTTGGGGTTTCGACTTGAATACAGGACATACTCTGGTTTCCTTTAGACTGTCGGAGAGTATACCTCGTGTTACTGATTCATTCATTAGTTTACTGAGTGGTATTGCAATTTCAGCTGGTATTAATTTGTATATTTTTTGGATTGGATTTTTGTTCATCAATTTTTTATAATAATGATCTGCTTTTTCTTTTTTAATGATTATATTAAGTCTGTTACAGTAATTTTTGTATGTCTGTTCGTTAGTAATATCAGTTTTCCGTAATTTAAAAAGTATGCTTGCGTTTAATATTCACAATGAGTGCTGGGGTGATCCATTGGTGGTTGTATTTAGTTTTAGATATTACTTTTAATTTAAGAGCAAAGTTTGTGTTGAATATATCCATTAGTGTGTCTGAGAATGCTTTAAATTTTGTTCCAGTTACTTTCAGTTATTCTTGTCCAGTCAAAAGCTGTTATTTCTCTCGGGAACTTTAATTTGTCATTATAGCTGTAAGGTATATAGTCACCTTTTATAGTTTTCTGAGAAATGGGTGATTAGCATGGTGTATGTAGGCGAGTGATCTGTGATATTTAATACAATTATACCTGAAATGCAGTGAAACGGGGATCGCACCCAGATCTGATCTAGTAGAGTCGAATTTCTAATGTCATTGTGAAGTCTAGTTGGCTTTGTAATAACTAATTTAAAACCACTTGCGCTCGTGATGTGAAGGAAGTTTGCGTCGTTATTTGAATGTTCTTTTGTGAGATCACTTTAAATCTCTCTCAATAACACAATTGTTACCACTATAATTGAAGGTTAGAATTACCGATCACACTCCGTCTTACCAACTCTGAGTAAAGTATTTGAAATAATCGTATACAAGAGACTAATCAATACGACATCCTAACAAAAACACAATTTGGGTTTAGAGAAGGCCACACCGCAGAAGACGCTATTAACATGCTATTAGAAAATATCTATAAAAACCTAAACTACAAAAAACACACTCTTGGTTTTCCTTGACTTGTCGAAAGCCTTTGATACGCTCTCGCATATCTTACTAGACAAATTAAACGCATATGGCATAAGGGGAAATATGCTAAATTGGTTTAAGTCGTATCTCTCTAATCGTCACCAGTATGTTAAAGTAAATGACATTTCATCAGCATATGCTGTATTGGAAAATGGGGTTCCACAAGGATCAATCCTTGGACCCTTACTCTTCTTAATGCATAGAAATGATTTTTATCGATCAACAACAGACTGTATTCAATATGCAGATGATACAACACTCACTTTTACACACCACGATATCAATTACCTAATGAACGAAGTGAACAGACAATTAAATCATGTCTATAAATGGATGTGTGCAAATAAGCTTTTACTATAAACGCGACAAAATCACCATATATGGTCGTAACAAAAAAACTGCAATCGTGTACACACCATTAACAATTGGAAACACTCCTCTCGCAAAAGTAAATGAAGTTAAAGTTCTTGGCATCAAGTTAGATGAAAAATTAAATTTCAAAAGCCACACACAACATATCAAATAAAAAAATATCTAGAGTTCTGTACATAGTTTAAACTCAAAAAACAATTCCCCAAAATGCCCTCCTCACACTGTATTACTCATTTATCCATCCACACTTGCAGTATGGAATCACAGCATGGGGCATATATTATACCGTCCCATATAGGGAAATGGTGTTGCTCACTGACCTACGGGCCTGGCCCAGCGACGCGGGGACGAAACATCCTCTGTGTTGCGCATTTTACCTGTATATATATATAATATATATATATATATATATATATATATATATACACTGTATGGCTTCTTTAGTAGTGGAAGTACCATGTCTCGCAAGGAAATGAAATTTTAAATGTCTAGACTCATTTTTTAGTTATCACTGTTCATTGTTCAATATTGAGTGTTCACTGTTTAGTATCAGAAGTACTCTGTTCAATTGATGGTCATTCTTCAGTGGTCAGAATTTAATGTCCACTATTAATTATATTTATTTTAGCTAAATTCCACTGCTCAATGTTCAGTGTTCTTCATTTTTCACTACTTGCTATTCATTATGTTCAATGTTGAATGCTCAATGAAAGTTTTATTTCATATAATCGGACGATACCTGCGTGAGACCCTTAACTAAGATATTTCAGCTGATAATGTTACATTTGAAAACGTGACACTCGGATTTCTGGAGAGGTTGATCGAATCTCATCGGGTGATGATATATGTAAATGCTCAAATGAAACCAGAAGAAAGCCCCGAATTCATAGACAGACCTTGGATGTGGCCAATATTGTACAGGGTAAGTGGTTAAGCACAGCTTTAGTTTGGATTTTAGTTTTGCAGAAGTTAGACTATGATGATGGACCTGTACCTGTCCTCCGCCTTTTCCTGAGGAGTGTAACTCGCTTCCCTATTAGCCATGTGTGTTATTCTACCTGCAACAAAAAAAAAAGGTCCCAAAAGAAGACATCAATTTGAACATGTTTTATTTCTAATGTAGTACTTTTGTAAATTTAATTTAAAATAAATTTTCCTATGAGACCGAACTTATGGCACACCCTGTATATTTACACCTTGGTTAACCTTGGTTTAGCCTCTGCCAGAATTGTTCATTCTGACGAAGGTCAAGCTTGTCACTCCACCTTAGATCTACAGTTTAACGTGGAATCCGAACCACGCCCCAGTAGCAGCCCAACGTCTTAATCATTAGGCTACCCAGGGTACCCATTTATCTACTAAACAATTTTTATTGTGTGGAAAGATGAACAGCTGGGTTTTGCTGCCCGCCGCCTGCCGTCACCGGGTCTCGATCCCGGGGCCGATGGATTCGTAGTCAGCGACGCTAACCACTACACTACTATATATATATAATATAATATAATCATTTTTTTACAGTCCGCACCTTGGTTTGACATTAATTTTCGAATTGTTCTTTTGGGAAATCCTCTTCTATTTCTGTTGAATTTGATGTCTCTCATCACCACCCCAATTCTCCTCCTGTCGCATCACTACAGACGATGCAGGAACTTTAACCTAGCGAAAAAAGGGAACTACGTCTGTGACAGAGGTATTCAACTTAATTCGTTTATTTTGTTACCATATGGTAACATTCTACTAAATTTACCGATTTTATAATCCAAGAAGGAAATTGGGATTAAAGTAAGAAGGCAAAATAGCTTAATTTATTTTTATCCGTTCGTTCTCAAAACATTCTATTCTACGCTGAATATAGGGGAGGGCACGGTGCAGAGAAAGTATTCTATCAAAAGAAACAGTCTGAAGTAAAACATCTGTGCGGGTAACTAGCCTTAAGCCATTTCAGCATATTGACTTAAAAAAAAATCTTTCATGGCCACTGACTTCAATCTCTCTGCGAGTATAAAATGCTTGGGGCATTTCTGCTACGGAAGAAATCACACACATCTCGAGCATGGAATATAATTAATATATATATACACGTGTGTGTGTGTGTCAGGGTTCATACACACCTGCAAAAATATCAGGATTTTTTGGATTTTTTGAGAATATGAGGGAATATAAAATATGAAATATTTATGACTTAATTATTTGTAAATATTTTATAAATAATTTAACTATAAATTAATTTAAAATGTTAATATAAAATAATTTAACAAAAACAAGCACTATTTGTTTTACATTATATAAAACTCGTGCATTTTGTTATCTAGTATTAATTTTTTCAGTCTGTCATGGGATTTTTGCATAAGTTTTTTAAGAGTAGTTAGAATAAAAATTAGGTTTTAATTGTGTTATATGAAATGGGAATTTTTTTTACACCTTTTATGCAATTTTTATATAACTTTTATATATATTTATATATCAGGGGATCAGATCCGAAATATCAGGGGATTATCAGGAAACTTTATTCTTGGATGTGTGTGTGTGTGTGTGTGTGTGTGTGTTTCGATCGAAGTCCGTATATAAGCTAATTAATAGTGAAAATCTAGCAGTAAGTAATCATATAAGTGCTAGTACCTATGTGAATATCTAGTGTACGCAAAGTGATATTTTCTAAGTTGTGAAAGTACGACATAGTCGTATACAATAAAAGTAAAACAAAGCAAATATTCTTACTCGATTAGTTTCATCTGAAAAAAAATAGATGCCAATTCATACGATTGAAACAAGGTACTTTGTTTCTCTACAACATTCCTATAGCCACCCCCTGATATCCCGGCGGCCGCTCTCACGAGCACCTTAACTTTCTAGGTGTTTCCTTTTCTCGTGATCTTTCCTGGAAAGATCATAGTTACTCTTTCCAGCTTCTATTTATAAAATATGATGGAATGGGAAGAAATGTATATAGACACCGAGACAAGAGGGCCACAAGAGAAGGCCAAGAGCGAGCAAAAATGTTGATGGCTCTAATAAGTGAATTTGATAGCACGGGAGATGACAGATAAAGCCAGAAAAAATAACTGTTTGGATCTGGTATTCATGAATAACACCAACTTAATGATATAAAAATAACACCAACAAATATCTCAGACCACAACATCATCGAAGTATCCACTAATGATGTGAGAGCACTAAAGGAAAATACTCATACTGAAGAAAGAAGCAAATTTGAGATTTTTAATATAAACTCTAAGATTATAAATTGGGAAAAATCAGATCACGCATGGCCCAAATAGAGTGGAAAACAGTCTTACAGGATAAAACAACCGAAGAAATGCTAATATCCTTGGAAGAAAAGACGTTCGAAAGTGCAGCCAAAGGGAAAGAGGAACTATTTCGAGAAGCAAAGGGATCACTATTCAGTAAGAGAAGGAGAGTAACCACGAAGTTAATTAACTGTACAGGCAGCAACACCTAAAACGTGATACAAGTAAAATTGGAAAGTATAGGCAGGGAAATACAAGCGCTAATTAGGGGCCATTCAGAGAGAGAAGGGGAAGATGGAGTGAAAACAAAAAAAATAACCCAAAATACTTCTATAGCTTCGCGAAAAGAAAAACAAAACCCGCAGACCACTATCGCACCCTTAAGGAAAGAAAATAATGAGCTAACGGTATGGTTCCCAAACTTTTTGAGTCATTACCCCATTTTCACATGGATACCTTCCTAATAACCCCCCACCCTACCTGTACCCCACGTAAAGGTAGTCCCAGTGTTGCCCTGTCGTTTATTTATGCACTTTCTGTACTTTGGAAGTACTTGCAGAGTACCAAATTACCCCAATGGGGTAATTTACCCATAGTTTGGGAAACACTGCTAACCGGTGAACTAAACGAAATACTGTATTTGAAATATTGAGAGGTCAATATGAATCGGCTTTCAGTACCCGAAATAAAGACAAAGCAGTACCTGACAGAATTACCTTTTTTGAAGAGGAATTAATTTGAGAATGTACAACTGATTTGAAATTTACCGCAGAAGATATAACAAAAGCTATGACACAAATGAAATCACATTCAACTGCAGGCCTGTACAAATGGAATGCCTTGTTGATTAAAAACTGCAAGAACGAAATAGCTACACCCCTTTATTGGATATGGCGAAGATCACTAGGCACGGGGGAAATACCGAGCATACTAAAAAGAGCGGACATTGTTTCTATATATAAAGGTGGGGATAGGTCTCAAGCAAGGAACTAGAACCGGTGTCATTGACATCACATCTCGCCAAAATATTTGAAAGAATTGTCGGGAAGAAAATATATAACTTTTTGGAGACATAGGAAAGATTCAATGAGAACCAGCACGAATTCCAATCAGGAAGATCGTGCCTATCACCAGGGCCGGCGAGAGCTGCCACGGGCCCCGGGGAAGGGGCAAACTGATTATATGTCCAGTCACTATTCAAAACATATAGTATGACAATCTCTATAAAATGTATGTTCATTAATTATATTTCCTCTGTTATTTAATCAATTGCTTTATTAATATTTTTAGATTTTATCCCCCCTCTTTCCGGGCCCCCTAGAGGTCCGCCCCCGGGATTTAACCCGGCTTCCCCGCCCTCTCGGCAGCCCTGCCTATCACAACTAATAGAGCACTATAACGATATCATAGACGCACTTGAGAGCAGTAATAACTACGATGTAATATATATGAATTTCGCTAAATGTGATCATGACAAAATAGCGCATAAAATGAAACACATGGGAATAACGGGCAAAGTGGGCAAATGGATCTAAAATTTCCTTAGGGAACGACAGCAAACGTTAAAAATCCAAGGTACAGTACTCGTATATCATGATCATAATCGGAAGTACGCAGCTCAGTCCCTACTCTTATTCATTATCATGCTGACAGACTTAAACAATGAAGTAGACCACAACAGTATGGTAACATCCTTTCCTGACGATACAAAGATGCAGCAGAAAAAGCGGCAATGCAGAAGAGGCGGAAGCCCTACAGAGGGACACAAAGAGAATATACAAATGGTCAGAAAACAATAACATAAATTTTAACGCCGGTCGGGAAATTTCAGCTCTTGATATATGAAAGAAATGAAGAACTTAAACAGACAGCATACTATGCCGCGGAGAGACAGGAAATTCAGAGAAGCACGAAAGGAAAAGATTTAGGGGTAATAATGACCGATGATGAAAAATTTGAAACACGAACAGATAGCGATAAACAAAACAAAAAAAAGAGTTACGGGACAGCTACTGAGAACCTTCAAGGAAAGGGACGAAAAGGTGATGATTCCCCTGCTGAAAACACTTATCGTACCAAAACTTTAATACTGTACTGCTCAGTTTTGACGTCCCCATACAAAATAGGAATTAATACACTGGACGGAATTCAAAGAAACTTAACAGCCAAGAACTCAACCACTGGGAAAGACTACATTAATCTGTATTCGCTGGAAAGAAGAAGAGATATACAGTATATCATAATTTACGTATGAACATTAGCGGATTTATGGGGGGCAAAACAAAATGGCCATGGCCCCCTAAAACTGACAAAGGTGGGACTACCACCACTTTTGGTTCTTCCCCCCTCTCCCACAAAGGCCACAGGCCACGTAAAATACGTTTTCTTACCCTTTCCCTTTGTTACCTACAAAAGTGGTTTATATATCTACCCACTTTTTTCTATCTACCTGAAATCTGTACAGTGGTCACTTGGGTGGATGTCTTTATGTCCCACTAGTTTAGAACATTTCTTGTGAATCTCTCGATTTTCAGCATTTTTAGGGTGGATCTAGTGACACTTGGTAATTTGACTTGGCAATTCTGACCTGAAATACTGTTGACTATGTTCTTTGTGTCCACTGTCCAGTCAGATTTGTCCCTAATCGGCTTGTCTTTGTTACAATGCAAATCCCCTGTGCCTTGTTTGTTTATTGTACTACATCATGACTTTCACTTTTATTCAGTGGCTATCAGTCTTGCGTCACAGAGGATTTACGTAATATGCCACAGCTTATCTAATTTGTGACGTGTTTTTTTTTTCGACAAATAGTGGTCAAGATATTTCTTTGTGGTGTAAGAGTCATAACTTCATTTTGTTTTTGTTACGTCAATTCGTAAGTGTGTTTTCGAGCTTAACAGTGTCTTAATTCTCTCTCCAAATGATACATATGTATTTGAAGCCTCATTGCTTTGTATTACGTTAATTTCATCGAACATGAAACATGTATCCCTTTACGGAGCTTGCTTCGCCTTATTGTAATAAGTCAACGTATGTTTTATGTTTTGTTCACCAGGCTGTTGCGCTTTTTGAGTCTAATTTGAATTGGATTGTGCGTTTAGATGTAATGGTAACAGCAGTGAATTGTAAGTTTTCGACACTCCGACTGTTGGGGGTTACACAGCGCCCTCTCACGCCAGGTATCGCTGAGTCACGGTGGCCAGTCAGATTTTAGCTTCAGACCTCTTTATCAGAAATCTGACGCCATGACCAGTAGACCACAGCTCCTCTGTGCGCTTGAGTGCATGCCAAACATCCTCGCGGGGTCTGCTTGCCACTACGCTACTTATGACATTTCCAATCCTAAAAAGGATATGAATATCCCACTTTCAACGGAAAATTTCAGGAATCGCTGACACAAGGTCATTACGAACATATACGACATACTCTAAACTTTCATTTTAATAAAAGTTTCTGTGCGTAAAGATGAAATGCTGACGTCATACCCCGCGTATTAACCTTTGTTCAGGGAACTGTTGCACACCCAGCCGACCTGCTGCTGCTACCACCGTCCAAGCCAGCCTTGGCGTTAGCTCATGCCCCAGTGCTCCAGGCCAGCGTAATTTATTCTTTTTTAGCCTCTTATCGAAGTATGGAATATTTTGGGGAGACGTTATTCTCTTTTAAACATGTATTTTCGTCAGCAAACGGACTGGCATAACAAAGAAATATAGTTAGTTAATTTTTTTTACCCCGCATTAAATTATTTCTATTTGACAACCTTTCCATTTCTGTTGAGAATTCACTTTTCTTGTCTGAGGTTAAAAATAAGTGCGAGTTTCCTCCTTTAGGCGAACCACATTTATTTTTATTTTTTCAGAATTTATTTATTTCAATATCTGTTATAATTTTCCTTACTTCAGCAATTAACGACATCTCTTACCAGTTTGCACCATTTTTGCCAAGATTTAACTTGATTCATTGGGTTGTTTCTGGCATTTTAACTTATAGGCCATTTCATTATTAAAGAACATCCCACAATACAGATGATTATTATTATTATAATTTAATTTTTTATTTATATATTAAAAGTTTGTCTATAATTTATTTTTAGAATAAAAAAATTATTCCAAATATTTATTCAACTGTTGTGGATTTTTTATTTTGTCAAATAGGAAGGTGTAACAACTTTTTCAGCATTTTGCCTAATTCATCGTTTTCTGTATTTCAATTTTACAAATTGTGCAGCACAACCCTTATTTTTTGTAATGCAGAGAATTTTGGCAAAATTAATATTTTTAGTTTAGTCACATTAAAGAGAATAATGAAGTACAAGACTCGTAATACAGGGTGTTCATAAAAGATCTGAACGATTTCAACCTTTATTAATGTGATAAACCGATAACATACAAACAAGTAAGTTTGTCCATTTGACTCCGCACAGCTAAAAGTTTTACATACATGTTTAATAAACTTCAGCATGTGCGCCATTGGTCGCCCTCACAACATCAAATCGATATTCAATTTCTCGCCATGTGCGTTCAAGTATGCCAGCATCGACCATCGCTATTGCTGATCCTGATTCGTAGTTCATGGATGTTGACAACCTTGGTTTTGTACCAAAAAATAACTATTAGTTGCTCTATCGCTCACACATGCTTCATGCTTTATAACTTATTTAGTATAAAAAATATTAACGAATCAAATCGTTCAGATCTTTTATGAACGCCCGGTACAACGTACATTGCAGTTTTCTAATGACATCATCAAGTGAACGTAACCTCGCAAAATTGGAGTGTTGGAAAGTCATTTACGAATAGGAGTTTGCAATTTGCGTGGAACGTTTGCAGCCTATCGAAACCCACCCTAATACTAACAGGAGGCATAAAGGAAGGAATGTGTTAGACAAAATTCAAAGTTTTACGCTCATCTTGAAAGCTCATGAGCCCATCTTTACGATTCTGCTAAGAGTTATAACCACTTGTCAATATCTTTGTTGATTAATCCTGAAAATTTCTTTCCATAGAGAAAATTAGCGAAGACCAGTTCATTTTTGCCATTCGGTGGATCTTCATCGCGTACCTATTTCACTATATTCCTTTCTTCACCATGCAGAGAATTCTGTATTTTCATCATTACTTCCCATCTCACGCATTCGCTTGCATGTTAACAGGTAAAGTAGCGAGTACCTTGAGTATCATCACCTTAATTAACAAAATAAATAATAAAGAAAATTCTTAAAATTTCTAACCATGATTTTCACTGGTTTTATTACTGTCAAAAGTTCACTACAATACAGTGATGTAGTCGAGCCCGAGACCAGAAAAAAAGGTCTCTAGACCGGTCTCGAGTCCTACATCACGACTACAATATCATATTTATGCAATCATGCATTGTATTTTTAAGGATATATTTCGATAAAGGATATTTTTAAGGATATAGTTCGTTATGTAACTAATATTACTTAAATTTTCTGCCATGTTTTGTTACCACGGTTTATATTAATTAATATAGAGGATGTCAGAAAGATCTAAATATTTTCGAACGCATATTTAAATTTATGTATTGTGTTCACGTCCATTGAAGTTATAATATAAATAAAATGCTGAACTAATGAACTAACTCACGAAAGGTTTTTTTTTTTTTTTCTATTATTCGATAGTTTTAAATTTCTCCCTATTGACGTCAGTGCACATTTGAGCTCTCGTAGCAAAATCACATGATGTACGTTGATATATGTGAAGGATTTTATTTGTCATGTTCCTTGAATTTACTTAACTTGTCTACAGTTCGCGGCTAACGAATGCGGAACATTTTTTTCAAATGAGCCTACATCCAGAAGTCACGCATAGACCTACTCAAATCGTACGAATGCGGAGGCTTGAAGGGAGTAGTTGGGTGGAGCTCCATCCTGTTGAATTTTTCCACAGGATGGAACCTCTCACTCCACTACTCCCCTCAAGCCAGAGTTTTTAGAAAACTGCGCTGAGTGATGGGTTGGCCGTTGCGGGCATGTTGAATGGCCTTCGCGCTCGCCCGACTTGTGTAGGGTTGTGTGTGAAAGGTCTCCAGTCGTAAGTCGCGAAGTGTAAAGAAGTTAAGGGAATTCCCAGAACATGAAATAAACGCAATTCCTCTTCACGTGTATCAATTTACGTCAGATTACTTTCTTTAGAGAGCTCCAATGCTCAGTGACGTCAATAGGGAGATATTTGAGGCTATCAAGTCAAGGCAAAATTGACTTCTCATGAACTAGGTTCATTAGTTCAGCATTTTAATTACGTATTATAATTCCAATGTACTTTAATAAGTGAACTTCGAGATATATATATATATATATATATATATATATATATATATATATATATATATATATATATATATATATTAAAAAGAATATCTTGGTCTTCATCAAAGGTAACCAAAGGTATAGCAAATGTTTCTAACTCATCTTGTACAGTAAATATGGAAACCGAGAGGAATGTTGTATAAATTAATAATTATAAAGTGCGAAAATGAAACTACAGTGTGTCCCATAAATCCAGTCTCATTCAGCCTTTTCATCACTAGTGTAACTCGCTTCCATATTAGCCAGTGCGTGTTGTTCTACCTGCAACAAAAAAAAAAAAGGTTCCAAAACAAGACATCAATTTGAACAGTTGGTTTTAGTTATGATGTTTCAGACCAATAAAGCTCCTAGGATCCACTCATGGCTAGTTTACCTAACACGTTTGTAATTGTGTGTTGCGCATCATGTCCTCCGGGGTGGTGGAGGGGACCTACAATTTTACGTGGGTTCCAAACCACAAAAACCTTAATTTTACTACCTTAAACTACACCCAATCTATTAACATATGCATCTAATCGGTTTATAGACGTGCTACTAATTACTTCTACCGGCAAACTATTCCACCTATTTACTATTCTATACATAAAAAGTTTTTGGCGACTGTTGTCTCGAAAAAAAGCTATCTCTATTTACGTTATCGAACCCATTCATAATTTTAAAAACTTCGATTAGATCATCCCTTAGCCTCCTAGTCTCGAGTGTAGTCAATTTTAACTCCTTAAGCCTATCCTCGTACGACTTTGACCTAAGTAACTGATTCATCTTAGCTGCTCGTCTTTGAACTCTTTTGATTTTGCCTATATCTTTGCGCATATGCGGATTCCAAAACTGGATCGCGTACTCCAAATGGGGTCTAACTAATGACTTATAAAGAGGAACAATAATATCGCGCGATTTGTACTCAAAATTCCTAGCTATAAAACCAGCACTTTGTTCACCTTATTGACCGCTGCTGTACTTTGTTTCGCTACTTTTAAATCACCAGTGACTATAACTCCTAAATCTTTTTCCTGATCTACGCTTGTCAACTCCTTTCCTGACATACTATACGCAAAATTACCGTTACGCGAACCTATATGTAAAATTTTGCACTTAACGACGTTAAATCTTATTTGCCATGTGACCGACCAATCTACGATTTTATTCAGATCTTCCTGGATTTTACCTCTCTCTCCGTCATTTCAGTCATTTATCGCCCTACCACCCAACTTCGTTTAATCCGCAAACTTTGAAACTGTACTGACTAGGCCAACATCTAAATCGTTAATATATATAAGAAAAAGCAAGGGGCCCAATACAGAACCCTGAGGAACGCCGCTCGCTACATTAGCCCAAGAAGACTCCGCTCCATCAACGACCACCCTCTGTTTCTTACCTCGCAACCACTCTTCTATCCAGTTTAATACTACACCCCTGATTCCATGAGCCTTAGTTTTTTCAAGTCTTTTGTGTGGTACAGTGTCAAACGCTTTTTGAAATTCTAAATACACTACATCTACCGCCCGATGACTATCTTAAACTTCAACCACACTTTGGAAAAATTCTAAAAGATTGGTTAAACAAGATTTGTTTCGCCTAAAACCGTGCTGCGTGCTGCATATTTCTAATCAAGTTATGCAATTCTAAGTGTTCGACTATACGATCCCTAATTATCGATTCCAGTAGTTTACCTACAACAGACGTTAAACTGATTGGCCTATAACTTCCCGCCGCACCTCTATTGCCTTTCTTAAAAATAGGTGTTACATTTGCTAACTTTAAGTTTTGGTATGCACCCCTCAGAAATAGACGCATTAAAAAACTTTGTTAACGGCACAACAATGCCTTCTTTTAATTCTTTTAGTTGTATGGGATATATGGAATCCGGCCCCGGTGATTTAAGCATTTTCATTTTACAAATATAGTGCAGTACCTCCCTTTCACTCACCACAATATTATCTATAGTATTACCATTATCGAAAGGTATTATGTCTATGACAGTAGGGATATTCGTTACATCTTCTATTTTAAAAACTGACGTAAAAAATTCGTTTAACAGCTCCCCGTCAGAATTTCTCAACACGCTCTTTACCAGGTTCTAATGTATTACTTTTGTAAATTTAATTTAAAATAAATTTTCTTATGAGACAGGACTTATGGTACACCCTGTATATAACAATAACGTAGGAAGTAATGTTCGTCTATAAACCCTGGCAACGTTTCGAAGTAGAATACAAATACCATTGACATTCATCCACAGTTGTAATTGTTAAAATTATTTGCAAGAGCCTTTTAGTACCTTAATTAATTGCATTATTAACTTAATTTATTAATACTTTTTTTTAGCAATTCTAATGTCCAAGTTTTTCAAATCGTTTGCAAGTTACTTCCCGGAGCCGAGAAGAGCCGCAGTACTCAGAAGTTGTATTCTTGCTGCTATTCTACTTCTGACTCTGAGGTAACCAACGTAAACCAGCAATACTTAGAGCAGTTTATCCCTTTGAAGCAGTAGTTCTTAAACTTTTTTGCCCCGTGTCCCTCCTACGAGTTCACTTCTGACCCATCGCCCCCCTAATATTCAAGTGCATTGAATAATATTACAGTTCATTAAATTTAATTGATACAAAAAACAAAACACAGACATCTTCCATTTACAGTTTTATTTCATATGATACATTATACAGATAGGTGTTGTGCAACACCATTCTAAGAACATTTACAGAGGTAACACAATCAAGTACTCATGATTAATGGGATGGATGGTACTGGCTCTTTTCACTGACCCCCGCGCACCCAGGGCCGTAACTAGGGTTTAGAAATTAGTGAGGTCCAGATTTTTTCGAGCGCGGCGGGACGAGCAAAATTCAGACCAAAATGACATCTACAAACACAAAACGCTCGACGCTCCCGCTTTTCAAAAGAAAAGCGGTAATATGCGTTTCATACACGGAGAACGGTTCAGTCTCTCTTTTTTTTTTTTTTTTTTAGGAAATAATTACCGAGGTCCGGACCTCGGTGACCTCATAGGTAGTTACGGCCATGCGCGCACCCCCTCCCCCTGAAGTATTCTCGCGGCCCCCAGTTTAAGAACCACTGCTTTAAAGTAAATTCGTAATATAGTTCTTTCAAATACGTTCTTTCTTTTCGACTTTATTATTTCAATCCTTCTTCATTCTTGAGAGAATGTACTAAAAAGGTAACTCAGAAGTACTGGGGAGACCTTTTTTGGGTTAAACATATGATCGAAAGTTCAGAGCACGAGTTGAGCTTTTGGTCCATCTCATAATCCTGTCTTGTGGCCTGAATGATTTAATTTACTGCAATGAATATACTGGGTGGCACATAATCTTTGTCTAGGTGTCTGCGGAAGAAATAGTGATTTGTATGTTATATTTGACAGTTTTTACATTTTATGACCTGTTTTATATTTTAAGAAGAAATCTGAACCATGAAGAACATTTACTGTACTAAATGACAGCGAGGACCAGAGATTTATTGATCGGATACGAGCCAACGCATTCCGTGAAGTAATGAAAGCAGGAGCAACATTTATCAATCGAAAGTGGATTATTGAAAGGTTGAGACGAAATGAAGGGTGGGTTACCAGAAAGTGGAAGAGAGATTACGATAATTGCTCTACGGAATTTGGGGAAGGACGACCGGAAAAACTGTCATAAGAGAGCAAAGCAATCATTGATGCGAACAGTGGAAAATGGCTACGAAGCAATTCGACCGTCCTCAGAAAGATATTGCGGAAGCGAGCAAAAAAAATTTGTCGTCAAACTGTTCAGCACTATCGTGCACGAGATGGCTTAAGACCCAAAACCAATTAAAACAGTTTTGAACATCGAAGATCGAACGTGGTTTTTGTGATTATCTTGAGGATTGGGAGAAGAAAAGTTTCTTGCATCTTGCGCCAAATGATGTCTTCGTTTGGACTGTTTGGAGACCGAATTATCAAAATGATCGAGCATGGTCCCTCAGTCGATGACCCCCATGACGATGAACATTACCAAGAAGTGTCGAAGAGGCCAGAGGGACCATGAGAATCTCTGGTCCTCACCGTCATTCAGTACGTTTGGCATGGTTCAGACTACTACTTAAAATATAAAAAAGGTCATATTAGAATGTAAAACTATCAAATATAACATATCAATCACTAATTCTTCTGCAGACCCCTCGACAAGGGTTATGCACCGCTCAATGGATAAAAAAATAAGTTTCAGAGCATTTCACACACATTTACTGAAGATCAAAGTTAAATGATTGCCATCTTAATCAGGACCTGTCACTGTCATCTCTTCGAGAGAGAGAAATTAAATCGACTACTTCTTCTAATGTGTTTCAGCTTCTTGTTGTATTGTTATGTCGGATACGGACACCCAACGTTTGGACCCTTTGCTCTGCACAACTCTACCTTCAAACGCATCAGATTCAATGACGATTGGCTCATCTAATGAGAATTTTAAGCCATCACAATCATATATCGCTTCCAAAGTTCATACGTCATCCTGTGACGAAATGTCGTGTTTGCGTCACTCGTCTGTCAATTCTGTCAAAAATAAATTCTTTAATTGAAAATATTAACAGATTTTAACTTTGTTCATTGACAGTAATTAATTTTATCAGTTTTATTTAATTATTAACTCAGTAACTCGGAAAATATCTGCACTTCATACAACTTTTTACTTTTTCGATCATATAACAAATAACTGACTGCGTACACACACACACACAGTATATATATATATATATATATATATATATATATATATATATATATATAATATATATATATATATGGTAAACCATAAGCCGCTTTACCTTCATATTATAAAATTCACCTCGGTAAAGCGACTTATGGCCCACACTATATAATATATATATATATATATATATATATATATATACGCACACAGGGTGGGGCATTAGTCCTAATTAATTTCTTTTAAGGAGTGAACGAGAAATAGATTGGAACGCTGCATGTAAAACAAAACTTCGGCCGCTAGTTGTTTCATGCAGAAACTGCGCGTGCTCATAAACACACACACACTGTGTATGGTTGTTTTAATTTCATGTTGTGATAATTTAAATGACAAATTAGTAGCGTTCATATTTCGTAACTGAAATTATAATTATTTATGAATGTTGCGAATAATAAATTAATTGTAATGTTTGTTTTTTCTTGTTGATTTTATTATTCGCCATTGAGAACCACCACTCCTTCAAGCAAAATATGTATTATATTTACAGTGGTGTTTATGGCGTACCATTTAACGTCAAAGGAGTAAAGTGATTAATCTCCACCCAACACCACCTCCCATGTGATTGGGATAGTGTCATTTGCTGATATTAATGTCACACCGAATGAATATTTTTACGGGACCGGACCAGGACATGTTTGTTGAGCACGTCATCGACGACTACTTTCACATCCCATATCATCGATAGTGCGTTCCCACGACAGACGTTTCCTTGATAATCCTAACCGTCGATCGACCGGACCTATACTCATCGGATCAACAAGACCATAACATCGACAATCTAAAAAAACTAACCTAATCTAACCCACAATATACTTGTTAGAATGTCAAGTCGATCGGATATACACTGTAGATCAGTCTAATCCCTGATCGACCGTCATGTGCGTAATCAAATTCCCAATTTTGAGCTGTAGAAGTAGTTCCTCTTCAACGAAATGAGTATAGGTCAGTTCTTATATACTCATACCAACCACTAGGAGTAGCAGTTATATAAATCAGTGTGTTTCGGGGCAAGTCCAACTCTTTGAGGAAAGGAATTTATCCAGATCTGACTTGAAATGAATTGAAACTAATCGATGGTACTTCAAATAATAGTTAAAGTTTTTATGGCGAAATTATATCTAAAAATAAAAGGTTTCTTTAAAATATGAAAATGGACTCCAATACGCTTATAATTTCTTCCAATTTCGTTTATTCTTATTAAGATGCAGAAGACATTTTACAATATATCTGACCACATATGGAGCGTCTATAATGTTGGTTTCGGGTGGAGAATTGGGAGGAAAATAACAGACCAAAATACAGTACAATAAGGGAGCTACCCTAAATCATTCATTGGCACGCTTCTGTGAGCTAGGTTAGGTTAGATTATGTCCAGTATTACCAACAATTCTCGAGCACAGACAGAATTAATATACCTTCTCACACACAAAAATTGATATATATATATATATATACCTTCTCACACACAAAAATTGATATATATATATATATATAATGCGCCTCGGTGGTATAGTGGTTAGCATCGCTGACTACGAGTCCATCGGCCCCGGGATTGAGACTATAGGATGCAAATTATCGAAAGTCCATTTATCGATAAATGATTGAAAAAAATTCGGATTATCGATAATTATCGATAAATTTTCTAATTAAATTAGCTGTCTCATTAATAGAAGAAAAACGCAAAATTATAAGAACAGATTTTAATGAGATCATTCTACATTGTGACAGCCATAGTTATTTAAACAGATTTTAGTTTTTTTATCCTTATTAAGGAAGTAACATTTCAAAAAGCATAAGGCATTAATAGTGGCTGGAGAGAGACTGCATCGAATCTTCGTTATGAAAATTCCCGCTGAAGAAAATGCACGCTCTGCTTCACAGCTTGTAGGCTTGATGGTCCTTCCTTAATGCATCGTACAATCGATCTAGATTTTCGCTTCTCTTTTTCTTTACTTCGTACAATGCGAATTCACTGCCTGCATTGAACATAGAGGACTTACTTAAGAACTCGGAAGTTTTCGATTCCAATTTGCTCATCTCATGATAGAGGCAACAACGTTTTTTATTTCTAATAAATCTCATTTGCAAGAGAAAATTTTTTCATTTAGCGTAAACTTAAAAAATCAGGAAGTGATCTGAAATTATCGATAAATCTGCTCGATAATTATACGATAGTTTACTTTCATTTATCGATAAATTATCGATAATATTTTATCGATTGCAACCCCTAATTGAGACCCAGTGATGGCAGCCGGTGCACAGGAAAACCCAGCTGTTCATCCTTCCATACAATAAAGAAAGTGGTTGGTAGATAAATGGGTACCCTGGGTGGCATAGTGGTTAAGACGCTGGGCTGCTGGTGGGGCGTGGTTCGGATTCCACGTTAAACTGTAGGTCCAAGGTGGAGTGAGTGAAAAGCTTGACCTTCGTCAGAATGAACAATTCGGGCGGAAGCTAACCAAACTATATATAGTATATATATGAAAATTATTCATCTCATATATATATATTCATCATATATGATGAATAATTTATATATATATAATTTAAATTGATACACATATAATAAGGTAATGCTTACGACGTAGACATTCAGGGTTTCATTTATATTTAGCTCTACCTTCACAAATACCATTCCGAAGCATAAAATAGAATATAATTAAATGCATTTTTAATTAATCAATAGTCGTCATGACAACGGCATCACATCAGGAATGAACATTTCAGAGCAACGGCTGCGGTTTGGAACCTCAGAATCGTTTTATCTCTATAATACAAGGTCGTAATGTGAAGTATTTCGTATAAAATTCCCAGAAATTTCAGAAATTTATCAATAAAGCAATTGCCAGATTAAATTTCTACCCTTGAGTTCACTTTGCATTATTAAACTGAATTACAAGAGTATGTGTAACAATTTACTGACTTTTCTATTCTTACAAGATAGATTACTTGTGTAGCGCATGAGTATACGTGTTGTTTTATCTTCGTATGGAGAATAATTTTAATGGTTACTCGTATATAAAACATCTCTTGAATATAATTAAAAGTAGCCCTTTTAATGTCAGAAGTATGGGCGTGTTTTATCAGATTAAATTATGTATTTACATTCAGTTCACAAAATATATAATTTCTTTAACATTATTTCCATTTGTGAGAGAGAGAGAGAGCAATGAATGACGCTCTTAGTGACATTCGTGAGAAGAGGCAATTCTTCTCATTTCAGTATCAACATTGGGTTGTTTAACCTCCTTCGCAACATCTTGGATCATATAACGGAGGGGACCTACAGCTATACGTGGGATCCGGACCACGGGTCGCTACCTAATCTGGACGCAGAGGACGGTCTCCCATCCAACTACTCTCCAGACCCAGTGTCGCTTAACTTGGCTGATCAACGGAAAGCGGCGTTACGACACTGGCCACGACGTAAATAGAATATGTTTGAGATTATTATTATTCTGAATAGTAGCGGAAGTATTCTTTATTTCTTCAGCCAAGAAAACGAGGACTACAAAGTCAGAGCGCGTAGCAGTAGGAAAGAAACTACTTGCCTTTTAATACGAAGTAAATAATGTGAGCAAAAGCAGTCCGTAGTTATCAGAAAGGGTTTCTTTCCTGTGTGTAGACAGTGGCAACTATTTTGTATGAATTAGAACATCTGTAAAATTCTTTTTAATTTTCTTTTCGTATATAAATTTAATGATGGTAAAGGAAAAGCTGGTACTGGAAAAAATTAATTTGATTATCTGTGAGAATGAATGCCAAAGTGGGGTCCACAAATTTCTGAGGGTCCGCCGTAAGCTACGTTCGGGCGCGTGTTGTTTTTCTCAGATTAGGTTCGGAATCCCAGCTGACCCCCGAAAGGCCAAGCTCTGAAGGGCTACCTTAACTTACAGCCTAAGCTAAACTGAAACAGACTTTATGGACTTCGACGTCCTATTCGGTCCTACCTCAGGATTGTCGACTCGACGCGGGCCTACTTTAGGCCTCGGCATAAATAAAAAAAGGCACTCTTCATGGTCTTCTTTCTAAACCTTGCAACATCAATACAACCTGCACCATTGCACGGTGCAACAATCATGTATCTAGAATACCAAACTGAATTGCAAGAGAGCTCTCTATAAGACCACACCCTATCAGTGCCACTTTCAACATAAAGTAGAAAGGATGCTGCCGGCATCCAAAATTGATTCCACAAAAGCTTCTAAAGTTGGCTCTAAAATAAACGAGTTTTTCACTAACCTTACAATTATGAGGTGGATATATATACCTTAACCTAATACTGTATATATAAACAATGCTGCATTGATCAGCTTAGTCATCATATCGCTCTGAGATAACAGTGACTCTTCCTCTTCTAGATTTTCCAACTGTGTGAAGCTGAAGAAATGGAAAACGATCACGGTCAGAGTTGCCAAATTTCTGAACAATCCCAAAAGAGAGTAGGCGGATCTGTCTCGGTTTCGCCAACTTAAGTTTTCCAGTCTTCCTTGCGGTCTTTTAAAACCATTTTTAAAACCAATGCAATAAATTTTACTGATTATTTAAATCTTTGAGGTTTGGAGTTCCCCGTATACCCCCCCGCTGGAGTCCAATACGGAACGACAAATATTGTGAAGTATTAACTCATAGGAGTACATAGAAGTTTTTAACAGGGTTGTGGAGTCGGTCCAAAATTTTCCGACTCCGACTCCACACATTGTAAAAATTCGACTCCGACTCCGACTCCACACATTGTAAAAAATCTAAAAATCCGACTCCGACTCCTCACATTTTAAATATACGACTCCGACTCTAGTGTTTCACTCTATAATTATCATAATAATAAGACATTTCATCACCACCACATGAATCGTCAGGTTACTTTCTAGGATAAGGGAACATTCAAATATTAAGAAGGATATTGACTTGTAGATATTATCATATTAAGGGATTTTTATTTTTTCCAATAATATATATATATATGAAAATTATTTCACGAAAGTGACACGTGAAAAATATTTATGATGAATAAAACCACGAAGGAAAGGAAACAAAATGGTGCTCAAGCGCTTTCGTCTAATGACATCCTCAGGAACACTCAGTGTTCCTGAGGATGTCATTAGACGAAAGCGCTTGAGCACCATTTTGTGTTTCCTTTCCTTCGTGGTTTTATTCACCATATATATATATATATATATATATATAAATGAAAAAGATTCTCTTAAACATAATTAAGGTCTAACCAGTAGTAGTCCTACTTAAAATTGAATAACCCTTCTTAACCTAGTGGCTATAACCAGGGTTGTGGAGTCGGTCCAAAATTTTCCGACTCCGACTCCACACATTGTAAAAATTCGACTCCGACTCCGACTCCGCCCTGAAACGTGCGACTCCACGACTCCGACTCCACAACCCTGGTTTTTAATCTACTTTAAATCCCGATAATTACGAACAGGTCGTATTTTTAGGAATAACTTGCATGGAGAGGATATTTCCTTAATATTGGTACTTGGAAGAGATCGTAATGTGTGTATATTGGAAGTATTAAAAAGAGGATTCTTATTTAGCTGAATGTAATTGTCATTTATCAGTGAAAATAATTCATTATTTTGAACACATTGAGGGTTCTTTGGTAACGTTTGGTTTAACCAGAACTTTCACGTGTGCTGAAAGCTGCTCGCGGTTGGTGTTATTTGTTCATCGGGGTAATAAATTTCAAAGTTCCTTTTCCTTTGTTTGGAACAGAGTTCGCAAGTGAAAAAATCTGCTCCAAGGCGTCCACCAGTTCAGAAGAAGGAGGAGGAGGAAGCTTGTAAAATAGGGGACAACCATTTTGGATGACCGATGTACATTACAAACTCTCGTCAGATGTCATGTATAGCTGGTTTTTCCAGTTCAGTTGTCGTGTCTAAATTTACTGCGGAGACTGAAAAATTGTAATACTCAGGAAAAGAAAGAAAATTTGACTTATTCTCTTTGTATCAATAAACAAATATAAAAAAGTAAAAATATAAGTGATTACAAAATTAAACTATTTTTAACTTACACACACACTTTGAGGATGGCATAGAAAAATTAATTCATCGATGGGGCAAATGTCCCAGCCGAAATGGTGAAGAAATATATATATCTCTCTCAAATCAAATGCAGATTAGATACTACCAGCAAACATATTTGACAGGTTAAGGAATAAATTGCATTCAGAACCACATGCCTTGAATTTCCGATCATCCATATATGATCCCTGTTTGCTTGGCAACGCTGCTGCGAGCTGCTCGTACCCTGAAATGGGCGTGTGGGCGGAATGGTGCTCTATGTGAAAAGATGTTTAACTTCATACTTCCACTTAAACTATGAATCCATCGATATATATATATATATATATATATATATATATATATATATATATATATATATATACATACACAGGGTGTCCGAGAATTATCTGTACAATTTTTGGCTATTATTAAAAGTCAACCATGAAGTGTAGAAATTCCAGTTTTGTCCCATTTTACAGAGAATCTCATTAAGTTTTTTCTGATACCAAGTTTTGACAAGTTTTTTAGAAATTCCAGTGTGTCCGAACATTATCTGTACAATTTCATCTTTTAATAAAATTCTTGATAACACACGTAAAATTCTTAAACAAGATTATTTAGAATCTGTATTTTCAAAAGTTTCTTTTATTAAAGTAACGTTGTTACAAACATTCGATATGTGCACCATTAGTGATTCGCAAAACATCCAATCGATACTCCAAATGTTGCCATGTACGCTGCAGCATATCCACATCAATTCGCTCAATAGCAGCTGTGATTCTTGCTTTTAAATCATCAATGTCTGTCACCCGCGTACATTTCTAAAAAACTTGTCAAAACGTGGTATCAGAAAAAACTTAGAGATTCTCTGTAAAATGGGACAACACTGGAATTTCTACACTTCATGGTTGACTTTTAATAACAGCCAAAAATTGTACAGATAATTCTCGGACACCCTGTGTGTGTGTATATATATATATATTATATATATATATATATATATATATAACCTTACTTTACCTTACAACCTTACAAAGGTTTCGCGTGATGATCTCTCATTTCGCGAAGGTCAAGCTTGTCGCCCTCCTCTCGAATTGGCCTGGTGAAGTAGTGAGTTTGATTCTTGTGCTCTCCACCTCACATAGCCAGGTACGCCCGGCTCATCGGGGGTTGTTCTGATCCAGGCGTCGTCTTATATATATAATATATATATATAGTGATAGCATACCGGCATAAATATACAGTAGGTATATGTATAAGTATAGAAATTATAGTGACTATGAGCATTCAAACGACCCCAATATTCTTCCTTGCAAATAACACACAAAAATGAACTTCAAACTTGCCTCGTTCTCTCTATATGGTTTTCTACCTTCCATTTTACTTCTCAGAAGATAGTTAATGTACACAATGAGGATACAAAAACAAAACTTCAATATTACTAATACTTTTATTGTTTTGTTTAAATCGAAACAAAATACAACTTCAGGGAGTCCTCGTATACTCGTGTGAAAAATGCTCTGTATGAATTGGGCCCCAATTAACCCATCCCTAATATCTCTAGTCTAACTGGAGAGTAGGTTAAGCCTAGATACCGAAATGGTCCAGAGTGGGCACAGTAAATCGAGGTCCACAGTAGGATTCCTCACCAAATTAGGTTAGGGTAATTTACCTTAGCCTTTGTTAAGCTACGAGTTGATGCTAGGTCTTAGACCACAATGTAGGCCTAATTTAATTGGACCTAGTTCATATGTAATCACTAAACTGGGGCTTAGAAATACAATTGTTCACTTACTGAATGTTATTAGATAAGTCCTGATTTCTTCTTGGCGTCTTCTAGTTGCTTAATTTTTGAGAGTGTACTAGCTGGTGGTTATCTTTTATTGTTTTCCAGCCCCTTCGTTCACCATGCCTTTCTTGATCCAAGTCCTTTGTTCCCTGGCTTTTTCCACCAGCGTCCTTTTTGTTTGTTCGTTGATCAGTAGTGTATGTCTACTACCGAGCACGGTCTATCACACAGTATATAAATAGTCCAAAGGTGGGCAGTTGCGCCGCAACATTTTTGGTTGCGCTTGCGCTTGCGGCGCAACTTTTTGAAAAGGGTTGCGGTTGCGGTTGCGGTTGCGGCGCTACAAAAATCGTTGCGCGTGCCCACCACTGATAAATACTAGTGTGGAGAATAACTGTTGAACAACCAATTGGTTTCATCCTCCGTTACTGACATAAAAGGAGCTTAATAATTGTTAGATTAACTACCTACATACTCAGTGGACCATTTTCGTTACCTCCCAACTACCCGCACGTATCAGTTTCCCATACTCGCTTATACGTATATATTTTTTTTACACCTAAAATTCGTTATTCGTATGCGACCCTCGCTTATACGTATACGAAAGCGGCCGTCCTGCCGCCAACTAGGACAGCCGCTTTTGGTTGAAAACTGTTACTAGCGCCCACTACGCCACCCATGGCGCATGCGCGCCGCTGGACGCTATTTTCTCTCTGCCCTGTGACTGTTCGCACGTGAACTGTGAATACCAAGTGAGTTCGTACGAAATTTTATACATAATGCCTCCTAAACGCCCTGCATCAAGTGGTACTCCGTCTGATACCCCTGTTGCGAAGCGGTCTCGTGTACTAGTAGATCTTAGTGTTAAATTAGACATTATTAAGAGGCATGAAAGTGGTGAGGGCCCGACTGAGATCGGGCGCAAACTTAAACTAGCCTAAACTAACTAGATGATAGGAACTATTTCGCACATGCGTTGATTTCAAATTTCTTCTGCACGCACAACTAGTGACAAATTCGAAATAGAACCCAGTACATGCTCTGGTTGAGTTATCGTATTTCGACGTAATTCGCCGGGGTGCATACTAACTGGGTTAGGTTAGATTGGTTATATTATGAGAATAGATTTTTCTGGTGTATTTTGGTTCAAAATTCGGATAAAATCCTATTTTAATACGGTAAATTAAATTCCAAAAACGATGTTTTAATATTATGTATTCTATCAAAGTCGTATATCCGGTTTAATTAATGAAAATAAACTTTTTTGGAATCATTTTTGAATTTATCGTATTAATCCAGGTTTGGGATTTAATTTATTGACTGCCTGGTTAGGTCAACTGTATGCCCTTGATGATCGGTTAGGTTAAGTCGTGATATTTTCGTTTAAACTAACGACAATATCACGACTTAACCCAGTGGTTCTTAACCCCTGGGTCGTCAAGACATTTTGATTGTGTCATTAAGTTGTCATTTATCATTTATTTATGTTATGGAATAATTTTTGAATTTACCGTATTAATCCAGGTTTGGGATTTAATTTATTGACTGCCCGGTTAGGTCAACTGTATGCCCTTGATGATCGGTTAGGTTAAGTCGTGATATTTTCGTTTAAACTAACGACAATATCACGACTTAACCCAGTGGTTTTTAACCCCTGGGTCGTCAAGACATTTTGATTGGGTCATTAAGTTGTCATTTATTATTTATTTATGTTATCACTAATCATTTTACCATTAATTACTTATTTTATTATCTATTACGATTGAACCGTTTGAAGGTATGGGTCGCCGAGCTAGCCCCGCGACCAGAATTTGGGTCGCAGCCTAAAAAGGTTAAGACGCACTGAGTTAACCTAACCAATAATGAAGGTCGTACTGCACTGGAACCGAAGATACTACAGATCTGAAGTACCTAAAACTTATATTCTCAAAAGCAAAACTAAAGAATGAACTTCAGGGTAGTGGTGTGCATACCTTCAATTTACCCACTCTCCTGAATGGTGCAAGACGACCCACAAGAAAAGTACATTTTTTTTAGGAAAACAAAAGCCTTCTTGAAAATAATTCTGCAAACAACTGCAGTATGACAAAGTTTTGTGTTTGAAGTCGTTGTATGGACTGTCTCTGGGAGAAATGGGTGGTCATACCACCCAAGAACTTCTATCATCATTATCTAGTTAAAAAGGAAAGAAGAGCCATATTAGTGTGCTAACTAGGCGACATGCAGGAATACAGAATTCCAGGAAAATATAGTTGTCAGTTTGTCACATTACATTTGAACAACATGAAGCCACTCTGTCCTATTGACGTTATCCGATGTTTCAGTGTTTGCTTATGCTGTTACATTACATTTGGAAAATATGAAGCCTCTTGGGTCTATAGAGGTTATCCAAATCATAAACTATATTTTATAAATTTTTTTTGCAAAATGTCAATCTGAAGTTAGCTGATTAACAAAACTATTTATTGAGCTACCAAAGTAACCTACGTGACTTAAGCTAAAAATATATACTATTTACACAATTTACACAATTTATACGTTTTCTTTTATGCGTTCTTCAAAGTACAAAAGTTTGCCCAAATAGGTTTTGGTTTGACTAATTGATACGACTTACCAGATCAAATTTAATTTTGTTTGGGGTTGATCTTCCACCTAACTCCACTTCGTAATTTGGAGTTATTACGTCAAGGTTGGTTGGTTGCTCAGTTTTACATCCTTCAACCATGTCGGGCCATTGAAACAGGTTACTTCAAGACAGGCTCAAATACAAAGATTTTAGATTTTGGCAGCTATTGAACATAATGGAATACAAATGAACAATAAACATGCGAATATATCACGTTAAAAATTTTTAAAACAATAAAATAATCTCTCTCGACATTGCACATATATCCAGTGGCGGCTCGTCGGTAGGCACTGCGGAACTGCAGTACCCCTAAATTTTTTATTTACAATTGAAATAATCAAGAACAATATAAGGATGAGCTCACTGAATAACTGTTTCAATAACTTTTGAAACTTTTATTCATTGCTCAATGCTCATCCTTTTATTTCAGTAATTATTTCAACCTATTCTTAGAGACAGCACCCCTAGAATTTTTAGTCACGAGCCGCCACTGCATATATCCTTGCGGAATAGTAAAAGAACCATGTCCTAAAACGTTTGTCATTTTCACAGAGAGATTATGAGATTATGTAAATGCCCAATTAGCCTTCCTTTTCTAGCCGTCATCAATCTTTAGCTGCTCACCAACAAAACAGCTAAATGAAAGTGGATTTGGCACACTATTCAGTGTATTTTTAAAGCTTCATTTTTAGTTTTGTAATTGATAAATAACTTTGGCTTTCAAATACGTGTTAGTTAAAGATCTTATCAAAGCCTACCCCATCCAGTCGATCCACAGTTCCATTGTACACGCAAATATTTTCTGACAAAAGATTTTCAACAAAAAAATTAATTGAGTCAGACCTTAACACTTTAAAGTCGCGATTCACTTAGAGTCTTAGATATTGAGTACTTCACAGATTTGGTCTCTGGCTTTGGATGTAAATCCCAAAATGTTGATGGCTGTGGTAATTTTAGAAAACAATGGCCTCACCGATTTTTCTTCAATTTCACAAGAGTGAAATTTTGTACAAGCATATTCTGACTAGATATAGGTAGGCTTTGGTTTTGTTACTGATCATACAGTTTTAATTACTCCAGTTTTAGTATACTGTGGTAGAGCGTTGTTGACGTCATGAAATTAGGGAATTTTAAATCATCGGCAAGGTTGGTAGAACTGTCTATTCATGGCTGGACGTTTTGGATCTTAAAATTTTTATTGTTATGTGTAGCAGAATCCAAACAAGCAGTTGTTCCTGAATTTGAAAATTCTACATTATTATTAATTCAAGGGTTGTCGATGTATTAATGGTAAGCATTTTTTTTCTTTGTAGTGTTCCTTTCAATAAGAGATTATAATTTTATATAATATTTAAGATTAATTTTGTGTAACATAAACATTTAACTTATAGATTGCTCAAGTTTCACGTGCAAGAGGCAGGAGTGATTCATCAATTAGTAAAGGTAGAGTTTAAGTACTGTTTATTTGTGAATGGAAATTGTGCTTTCTGTGAATCACTTATAATAATCAGAAAATTGGTTGGGTCTTTTCCGTTTGACACACATGGTTCGATTTTATTTTAAATTTCTACACAGAAGTAGTTTTGCATGCCGATTACGAAAATCAGAACCATTTTTTGGAGAAATTAGTAATAAAAAAGTTACAACCCTTTAAAGATTGAATTTTTAGGTTAGGTAAGGTTAGATACCAGGCTATAAGTTTCACCATCAAACAGTGAACCACAGTGTTGAATTCGTCAACTCAGAAGACGGGACCCACACGCAACAAGTTGAAAGCACATGGAACTGCCTTAAACGCTCTAATAAACGACGTTGCGGCACTCATCGTTCGATGATCGATTCCTACCTCTGCGAGTTTATTTAGCGACGCACACGAAAACTGCGACAAGTTCCAAAAACTGCTACAGTGCATCGCAACATTTAATCGAAAATATTAATTTGTGATGATTTTTGTCACTAATATTAATAAAGTACTTTAAAGGGTTGTAACTTTTTTATTATTAATTTCTCCAAAATGGTTGATTTTCGTAATCGGCATGCAAAACTACGTCTGTGTAGAAATTTAAAATAAAATCGAACCATGTGTGTCAAACGGAAAAGATCCAATTGGTTAACACAATATAAAATTATATCGTAGGTTAATTGGGATTGGTGAATAGTTAACTTCCTGAGAAGCATAAGTCACTTGTTGCCTGGAAAGGTATTTAATGTGTGTGCATTTCTTATTGTGTATATTACCCAATAATGTAACGCAATGGAATGTAATTGTACTGAATAACATCTATAGGGTAATAATCTACTTAAGCTCCCATCTCTCCGATTTTCATAAATTATACATCGGTAGCTTCGTTTCTTCATTAGGAATGCGATTTAGACACTAGAAAGGGAAATGCTTCAAAACCTAACCTAAAAAAATCGAGTTTTAAAAAGTCTAGCGAGTTTGTAGTCTTACAGGATTGGAGCTATTGAAGAATAGGGACCCCAGCCTCCTTTAGTTAGGCTTATTAAGGCTAACTAACGAAAATATCACGACCTAACCTAACCATTCGTTAGGTTAACTGTACGCCCTTGACGATTGGTTAGGTTAGGTCATGATATTTTCGTTAGTTAGCCTTATAAAGCTAACTAAAGAAGGCTGGGGTCCCTATTCTTCAATAGCTCCACAGGATTTTTAATTTGTTAGAAAAAAATCACCTGTCGTGAATGTATTTGTTCAAGCTAAGTCGGGGCCAGTTCCGTATTGCCCCCCACGCAAAATATGATTGATACTCTATTAAAAATTCAAAATAAAGGATAAAGTAGTTTGGCCACAAAAAAAATAAATAAAACCCTATACCGATCAATTTGTGATGCGTGATCTTTACGGGGGCTCTGTCCCCGTACTCCCGAGACCTAAATTATACACATGATAATGTAATAACATGTGCCTGGGTTGTTTTTTACTAACAAAAAGCACCAATTTTGTAATAAAATATACATACGAAACTATTTTTTAATAAAAAAAATGTGGGGGGGGGGCAATACGGAACTGTAGCCGCTAAGTCTGTCCTCTGTTCTCCAGTGCTCTACTTAGTGTACGTGTAATTATTGGTGCCATTAGCGTGAAGCGTGTTTATCATCATCAGGAGTATTTATTAGTTGAATATATTTATCTCGAATTAAGCGTTATTTTCCCTCCGATTAAGGTGTTAACAGTAATTTTCCTTACTTAAGACATAGGATCGGTCATAGGTCGCTCGTATATTCGCTACAGGAGGGGGTTTGAAAACAGAAGTGCTGAGGCTACAGTTTGAATACATACACACACACACACACACACACGTACGTACGTACGTAAAGATTCTAGCACAGAGCACGCTAGTCTTTGTGAGGTAACTGCAATAACGCTACCGGCCAACGCAGTAAAAGTGGCATCCCCAGCTTTCATTGTCAGGTTATAGATCGTAAAAGTTTTGAATGTAAAATTGGGTAATTAGTTTAATATTAGTACTTGTATAATCCAAACTCCTTTTATAATTTTGTGCATAAATTTAATCTTATTCAGTACTCGGATTTTGGTGTTTGCAAATTTTACAAGCTTTAATTTTTTTTATATTTTGGGTAATTATTAGCATTTCTTCCGAGTTTTAACTAATATATTTCCTGATTATATTGAGGGTTAATCCGTTTTTATTACTAATTGCGGGATTATTTCGTTCGTGTTTTAAATTTAAACTGAATTCGGTGTAGATTATTGGCGAAAGGGTAGGAGGATGATGATCAAACAACGCAAATGGTAGGACCGATGGTCTAGGATCTTTACGGGATACTAATGACGGGTTAACGGCTCATACTGCTAACGCGTGAAGCTGTTTTAAAGGGAAAGGTGAGTAGAATTGCAGGGATATTAGGAGAAATAAATAATGACTGCGATATTATGAGTAATGAAACTAAAGATTCCGTAATTGAGATTGTCACGTACTTTAGAGCATTTGAAATTTAAGACCGACCTTAAAGAAACTAAAGGAAGCAGTAAAGGAGCTATTAAAAAGACATTAGATGTTGCAGAAGGGGGTTATTATGCTAAACGAACTAATACAGGCTGTAGTGATCCTCGATCAACCAGCGATGACGATAAGTGGAATTTGGTTCAAAACCGTAGGGTTAAAAATAAAAAGCGTCCATTGGTTTCCATGAGTAGGCGATATACGGTGGGAGGTACGTCTGATGAGCGGTCCTTGTCAGACGAATCAGGGGTTGAAGGGAATGGAATTGATACCAATGCAGCTATTGCCAAGCTCCAACTAGAAATTGCGGGAGATAAATGGGATTTCAAGAAACGGCAGTTACTGAGGGAGGAGGGTAGATTATTGGAGCCAATGTCATATGGAATATCGAGGGTTCAAACTTTTGATAAATTTTAGATTTTGAACGATATGCGCGGCACCATTTAGGTAAGGATCGTAAAAGATGGGCGGGAAAAGTTGGAAGATTACTTGGAGGGTCCAGTCGTAATGGCGTATCAGAGCTGTTATAAAGTTGCGGGTAGCTATGGATCACTTGTCAAGAAATTGCAAAAATGGTTTGGTAGTACCATCGAGGAACGTCCCTTGGCTACGAAAAGGGACTTTTGGATATCAGAAATGAAAAGAGGAGTGTGTGAGAGTGAATTTGCCCTCCGTTTGCAATCACTATATGAAGCAGTTTTTCCTCCTCGTTAATTCTAGGCGTGAACTTTTTTCAAACTCGTGGGTTAAAGCTAAACACTTAAGAAACTTTGTTTATCAAAGGAGAGTCACGATGGCATTAAGGACGAGCTTTATATTGATCAAGGTTTAAATAAATGTTTAAAAGATTGGTTAACAACGTTCCTTGTTATACAGTGGAGGAAATTATTTTAGAAAATAATGTTTGGAATAATATTAAGGTTTCTTTAAATGCTGGAATGTTCCTTCCAAGAGAGAATTAGTTTTTGTAAGAGGGAGGATGAAATTGTTAATGATTTTAGATAATACTTTTGAAAAGAAAGTTTGGCCAGGTTTCATCTCTTGGAATGATAACATTGCAGAAATAGCTATTCGGAAGAAGAGATAAACGTGTTAGTATTTCGAAGGGTTCTAGAGTAGCATTAGCGAGTTCTTTGGTTCATGAAGAAGAATGGATACGCATGAATGAGACAGATGAGGTTACAATTAACACTTTGGTGCACGATTATAATAGTAACCCCTTGAATATTAATTACCCCCTGGACGAACGATAAAATAGGGAAATAACCTTATCAGATCTGTTATCAGTAGATCAGCGCGATTAGATTTTAGAAGTTTTATGGGATAATAGGGATGCTTTAAGTCAAGGTGATAATGATTTTCGGGGTACTACAATGGCCTAACATAAAATACAACTTTACGATGATACGCCTATATATGTAAAATCTCGGCGCTTTGACCAAGCAACCAACGAGGCCATAGAAACGCAGTGTTAGGAGCTGGTGGCGCTCGATATATAAGAGCATAGTAAGTCCCCAGGAAACGCACCAATAGTACCAGTTAAAAAAAGGGACTGCACTATTAGATTATGCGTGGACTACCGAAAGTTAAATATAACAAAAAAGCCGGACACGTTTCCTATGCCTAATATCAATGAATTAGTATTCGGGCTTCATAACATGATTTTCTTTACTTCGCTAGATTTAGCAAGGGGTTATCATCAAATGGGCTTAGACGAGCAATTGAGGGATTACACTGCCTGCTCTACACAGAAAAACCATTATGCTTTTAAGTCTCTCTTTCGGTCTTCGGCCAGCGCCACTGGCATCTCAAAGAGGAATGCAGAGAATATTGGAGGGTTGTTCAGAAAAAAGGGTGGTTATTTATCTTGATGACGCCTTAATAATGGTCGAAACATTTGACGAATATCCGTCATTGTTAAATAAAGTGCTCAGTAAACTAACAGATGAAGGTATTAAAGTTAAAACGGCTAAATGTAAGTGGGCACAGGAAGAGGTGCAGTTCTTGGGGCACATCATTAGTAATAAAGGGTTATGTAAAATGGACTTGTGTTAAGCAAGTTTTAAATTTTCCTGAACCGGAAATTGTTGGCCAGGTTTAAAATTCCTCGGATTAGTTAATTTTCAGAGGAAATTCATAAAAAATTGTTCAGTAATTGTTGGACCTTTAGCCGAGGTAATGGGGGGACAACGTAAGATGAAAAGTAGAGATGACTTGTGCGAGGAAAGAGGCTTTTAAGAAATTGAAGGAGGAAAATGGCGAAAGACATTTTCCTGACTTTTCCCGATTTTAGTTCTAATGCTGCATGTCTGCAGCTTGCGGTCGATGCATCCGGCACTGGAGCGGATGCTGCCCTAACGCAAAGGGGAGAAGAACGAGTAATTGCATACGCGTCAGTTTCGTTTAACCAAGCCCAAAGGCGTTATATAGTACGATTGAGCGGGAATTAGCGGCCTTGAGATGGGGAAGGGCGGGTGTGAAAACGTTGACCTTTATTGGGAAGATTTGTAATTTTCACTGATCACCAAGCTCTAATATATCTGCACAATATGCATTTGGTAAATGGGCAGTTGGCACGTACTCTTGAAGATTTCAACAATTTTTATTACGAAATTCATTATAGGCCAGGTAAAAGTAACATTCTAGCTGATGCATTGTCTCGGGCCAATTATGTTTCAGAGAGGTTGAAAGGAATCGCACGATAAAGGAGGGAGGCTACGTAAGGGGTTAGTTAGAAGTACAGTTGTTTATTCCGGGAGGTGGTAATTCTCTCAAAGTTTATGGGCCCGGCTGCAGGCAATGTATATTCCAGATTTATCTAGCAATAAGCTGGAGTTAAGAATATTATTAGTGAACGAATTAATTAAGCATAATATATGGTATGGCATTTCTAAGAGTGGGAAGGGTACTAAAGTGTTGGAAAGCATGAAATTAGATGGAACAGTTCCTGCTATGCAGGTTTTACTTGCCGCAAGTTACCTTTTTAAAGTAAAAATTTGGGTGCATTACGAGTCTTGTTCAGTCTGGTTTATTTAAGAGAAAATAAGGAAATTTAAAATAGAGAAATTCACTTAATGCCTTGGAGACATACATTTTAATCCTGTAATTCGTAGTTTCAGAACCTTGGGAGGGTAGCAAACAAAATTACATTAGTAGTCATGATTTAGAGATTTCGAGGGAAGCCAAAAACAATTGTTGTAAAGGTGATTTAGCCGATTTGAATTTAAAAATATTAATGCAGGAACCTTCCAATCCTATATCCGAATTATTGCTATCTTGTAGAGACACGCAGATATGTCACATGGAAAAGGTGCAGGATAAAAAGTTATGTGCGCTCTTAGATATGTGAGCAGTGTTAAGTGTTAGAAGGGACGTTGTACAGGAATTATCGGAAGGAAATAAAGTATTTAAAGTAAATGCAAATATAATGGGTATAGAGGCTGGGAAGGTGCATGTAACCGAGAGTATAGGTATTCAGAGCTGGGCAATAAATACATTGAATGTATTTAAATACTAAATACATGGGAGAAATGTATTTAAATACTAAATACATTTTACGAATGTACTTAGATACTAAATACAAAATACATCAATTGTATTTAAATACATTTGTAAATACATTTTAAATACATACAAATTTTAACACATGCATTCACTAATTCATAAGCCATGACACGCACACGATAAAGAAATCAACCGCTTTCGACTAAGAGTGGCACACAACTGATTGAACTGACACGTTGAAACATGAACCATGCTGTACTACACTGTCGACGCGTCGTACTGTGCTAGTACAGAACGTGTATTAAACCAGTAAAAGTATTTACATTTTTATATTTTGTATTTAAGTACATTGTATTTAAATACTCATTAAAGTATTTAAATACTATATTTAAATACATGAAAAACAATGTATTTATAAATACAGTTCTAAATACACAAATGTATTTAAATACAAATGTATTTAAATATTGCCCAGCTCTGTAGGTATTAAGGTAGAAACCATGCGCAATAGTTTTGATTTCCCTTTTGCTATTGTTGACTCGGGAATTATAACCACGTTTTGTTTTGGGAATGAATATATGGTATACATATACGCAAAATGTGTAACTTAAATTTTCTTGGAAACTGTCGCCAATCGACTGTTTTTATGGTCATATTCGTTTTCAGCACCCAAAAATCCATAACAGGAAACACATTTTATCTCCGAAGCACAAACTTTTTCAAAACTTGTAGACCAGTGTTTTAATGTGTTAATGCTGTATTCAATTTTAGACTCAAAATTTTAAAAGCGTTAATAAGCTTGCGAAGCTGTTTTCTTTTGGGTTTTATTATTAATGTTGCCTTGTTAATATTTAATGTTGGTCAATATGATTTGTTTATTCATGGTATATTTCTATAATATATTTAACCTTAATGGCACAAGTTACTGAATGAACGCTAGGGGAGTGGGGAATGACGGGACGATGATTTACGGAGCATGATTTTAATAAAACTTGTCAAGAGTGACACGTAATGGACAAGCGAGGGGAGGTGGACCAGAAGATCTATGGAACGACGGCAACGGTAATGATGCCCAATCACTAGTTACTCGACGGAAATAATTATCCATTGAGAGTTGTGGACGCAACAAGATGGGTCTACTTGTATCTACGGAAAGGAAATTCCACGCTGCTTGGGAAAATGCGCAACAGCTCGCATTAACGAAAAGCATAAGAAGAAAAAGATTGCACTCGTCGCTTCAAGGGAACAGAAGACTCGTGCTTTCTCTTTTCCACAGTGCGAGGTTGCCGTTCTAAAGTGGCCTGAATATTGTTCCATCTAAAATCTGCCGAAATGGAACTTGTCCCATGCTAATAAGTTTTCTTTCATATTATAACTTATAGATACCGGTACTGTATTTTGAGTTTTACAACCGTAGTATTAACCATATATTAATGGTAAGCATTTTTTCTTTAGTGTTCCTTTCAATAAAATTGATTATAATTAATATATAATACTAAAGATTAATTTTGTGTAATAATCATTTAACTTGTAGGTTACTCAGGTTTCACGTGTAAGAGGTTAGAGTAATTCACCTATTAGTAAAGGTAGTTTAAGTACTGTATTTTTATTTGACTAGAATTATGCTTTCTATGAATCACTTACAATAAAATTGTAATTATATCGTAGGTTAATTGGGAATGATGAATCGAATTAACCCTTCAACGCCGGAATTGTTTGTCGGGTTAAATTATGAATGACTATGTGAAAGGTTACCAATATGTAGTGGGCGTCCTTTTAGGGTTAACTTGCTGAGAAGCACAAGTCACTTGTTGCCTGGAGAGTAACTTAAAGTAACTTTCGTTACTTAAGATCAGCCATTGGTCGCTAGTATATTGGTTACAGGGGGGGGTTTGGAAACGGAAGTGGTGAGACTACAGTTTCAGTACTCTCTTGCACACGAGTCTCTGTGAGTTAACTACAAAAACGCTACCAGCCACGGCAGTAAAAATACCAACGAGGCCCAAATTGTATAGTGGTTTTTGCCGGGTTTTAGCTAAACTTGCTCATTCCTTATCCAAGACCTTGAAAAGATGTTTTCCTCATTAAATTTTCTGTTGACCTATACACATTACTACTTTCTACGTGAATTCCTCCACAACACAGCTTGTCAAACCTGACCCCATGATATATAGGCCAACTCCAAAGCTATCTTCTCGCGAAGTTAGGCCTGGCACCTAAAAATATTTTGCTTGTAAATATGTGAACCTTTTACGTAATGTCATTGATAACACTGGTCTACAGCCAAAATGCTTCGGAAATAGAGTCAATTTTTACTAATTTTGGGTCACTGAATATGAAAATGCCTAAAATTGTCAATTGGCTCTATTTATAAAGAAATCGGGCAACCCTGCACCCTACTAACTGGACTGCATCTGTCGCGTAATATGTAGACGCCTGTGACACACCGACGCATTGACTCTACTGCGCATGCGCGGTTATTTTTTTATTTTAATAAATATATGTAAATATATGCAATAAAATGTAATTTTAAATTTATCTATTACATTATGTATTTGTAAATTATTTATTGAGAAATAGATTGGATCATTTTAACATATTGCTTCCCATAATGTTTTTGATATTAACATGAATGGAATACTAACCTAACTCAACCTTACCTAATTTAAAATTATTAAAATGCAATGTAATTACATTAATTTATTAAAAAAAAATAAAAATAACTACGCGCAGTAGAGTCAAGGCGTCGATGTGTCACAGGCGTCTACATATTACGCCACAGCATCAATTCATTCGTGGAAGTCATACAGTGCACCCTTGTCGAACTCTTTTTAGTGTTTGCTTTTGAAACTGAATTTTTTCCAGCCTAATTTGAACAAAGATGCCTCGTAATTGCGTGAACAGTGTAGATAACTTCTGTTATGTTTGTGGAGAATTGACTTTTGCATCACAAAAGCGTGCTATAACCACCGTGATTAGGAAAACCTATCACCTTTATTTTGGCTAGGATTGGAGATCAGGACAAGAGCTGGGCCCCACACATGCTGCAAGACTTGTGCAACAAACCTTCGCCAGTGGTTGAATCGGAAAAGGAAATCTATGCCTTTTGCAGTGCCAATGGTGTGGAGGGAACCAACAGATCATGTCAGCAATTGTTACTTCTGCAATCTGCATGGTGCCTCCAGTCAAGAAAGGTATTTGCCAGAAGAAAAAGTGGATTTTACAATATCCGAATATACCCTTTGCTATATGCCCGGTACCTCACGGCTAAGGACTACCTGTTCCTCAGCCCCCACACTCATTCTCCCTGGAGTCAGAGTACGAGGAGAATGAAGAAACCTGCGAAACGAGCTTTCAAATTCACAAGACCCTGAAATTATTTATAACTTGACATCTTCTAAACCGCACATGATAACTCAGAATGAATTGCAGCAGTGGAATATCTTCGCTGAAGATGTTAGTGTGTGTAAAAGTTTCGTGACCGTCAAAAGGATTTTGTCCCATTCTTCATCATGGAAGGTGACCTTGTAGCTTGCAACTACATCGATGGTCTGATGGCAGCTCTCAACATTATTCACAATCCTGATGAGTGGAGACTGTTCATCGAAGTTGAGTCTAAAGCTGTTTTGTTGCATGTTGGCAACGTATTGCCATCAATTCCAGTTGGTCATGCAGTCCACATGAAGGAAACATATGACAAGATGAAAATGCAACTTTAGAACTGCATAAACTCTGACAAACATCAGTGGCAGGTTTGTGGTGACTGACAAGTTGTAGACAGATCTTGGACTGCAGTCGGGCTACACTAAGTATTGCTGTTTTCTGTATGAATGGAATAGTCGGGCTAGGACTTCTCATTACATCAAGAAGGATTGGCCACTCCGACAATCATTGGAACCTGGAACGAAGTGTGTTCAGTATCCTCCACTTGCAGAATCGAGCAAGATTGTTACCACCCTTACACATCAAACTGGGCATCGTGAAAAATTTTAAGGCTATGGATAAAATTGGGGAAGCTTTTAAATATCTCGGTGGTAAATTCCCAAAGCTCAGCGAAGCAAAAATCAAGGAGGGTGTATTTGTTCGTTCACAGATCCGCGAGCTGCTTAGAGATGAGTTCGACCGTATCCTAGGTGGTGAGAAGAAGACAGCGTGGAATGCTTTCCGGTTAGTAGCAACCAATTTTCTCGGGAAATACCAAAGCTGACAATTACAGGGAGCTGGTGGAAAACCTGCTGTTGTCCTATCAAAAAAATGGGCTGCAACGTCCTTAAAGATACATTTCCTCCATTCGCACCTGGAATTTTTTCCAGCCAACTGCGGAGCAGTCAACGATGAACATCAACATTTCCACCAGGATATCTCAGCGATGAAGAAACGCTACCAGGGGAAATGGAGTCCATCATTGTTAGCAGACTACTGGTGGACAATAACAAGAGATGCTCCAGAAGTTGAATACAAGAGACAAGCAAAGAAGCGATGGGTTGAATCAATATAAGTGACTGCATTATCAAGGTATGTTAATATATATATATATATATATATATATATATATAATGTGTAACTTAAATTTTCTTGGAAACTAGCCAATCGACTGTTTTTATGATCATATTCGTTTTCAGCAACCCAAAATCCATAATAGGAAACATTTTATATCTGAAGCACACACTTTTCCAAATTTGTAGACCAGTGTAATTGGTCTATAAACTAACAAAGGTAAAGTTAGTGAGTATCATCAAAATTGGAGAATGTGTAGCTCAGCTCCATCATACTACTAACTGATACAGACAGGTTACCAGTGATAACAGGTTCTTTGCTAATGACAAAAAAAAAGTGGAAAAATAAGAAAATGATAATTTTGAATCTACTAAGACATGAGCAGAATTTATAGATGGGCAAGAAACAATGAAATTTAATACAGAGAAAGTTCCAATTAAGATACAGAAGAGGCGAAAACCTAAAATCAACGGAATACTACGCACGGAAACGGAGAGGAAATTCTGAGAAACTAAAGCAAAACAAGATGGCAGTAAATAAAACCAAATAGATACTGGAAACCTTCAAAAGGGAAAGTAATATAGTGACTCCATTCTTCTTTTGAAAGCAATAATCATACTAAAAAGCTCTGGAGTATTACTCAATCTTAAAGTTCCCACTTAAACGAACACAGTCAACTGGAGGAATTCGGAAAACTTAATTTTTCCCAGTAATTTAGTTCTTTGCATCATTGATATTTGCTTTTAAGTAAAAATATATATTCGATAGTAGTATATATGTAATGGGAAATACAGAAAGTATCGTAATTCCTAATCTCAAAATGAACCGAAAATAGGAAAGAACGAACTTAAGCTATTGTTAATACTCGCTTTTCTTTGGCAGCAACCTAGACTTATGGGAGTACAGCATATATACAGTCCATTTGAAAAGTTAACTAGGTTTCTTACTGATAAATATCAGCAAAAAACTTTCACAACATGCCGTTTCGAACCACTAGTACACGGATACTGCGTTTGGCAGCAATGGTTAGGAGTTGCTGTTTAATTATGCAATTAATTTTTTTAGAATAACCATACAAATATTTTGACCTAGGCTACTGACTCCCATACTATGCAGAAGGGCTTATCCAGATCTTCATCCAGTAGGTAAGACAGTCGGAAGGATCCACCATTTAATGCAGGAACACAAATGAAATTTGAGGGATAAAACCAAATTTATTAACTAACGCGGAATGAACAGGTTTTTTTTTTTTATAAAATACAATTCATATGATCGTGTAAAAATAGTAAATTTGTAATTAGTCTTAACACAATACAGGGAGATAGGATTAATGAGGCTGTCAGTATCACTGGAAAGTAAGACTTAATACGTCACCTACTCCTGGTTCCTCAACGTTTTCCACTCTTTTACCAAAGCTGGCTTGGGAAAATCGAAGGTAAAGTTTAAGTACCTAGAATCTACTTGATTACTGGGCGGATGCTTTCTTAATAAAGCTCCTAATCATTGGCGGATTTGGTTGTAGAGGAAGATCTTGTTTTTGAAGTCTTAATTAAGAATCCCTGAACATGTTATTTAATCCATTCTTAATCCATACTAAAACATTAATCTTAATTGCTTTTAGTGTACTAATGAAATTTAATGAAAGCTTGCTACATAACTGCATGTATCTTGCATTCATTAGCCACTTTTTTTTTTCTTTCATTATGATTTGATACGGGGGATCTTCTAGCATACAAATTTTCAATTACATACAGATTTCATTAAATCCAACAAAACTTGGTCTGCCACTCAAAGGCCATGTGAATTTATGGCACCTTTACTCAAAGTAATATTTTACACAACTTTAACGGCAAACAACAACAACCAATTCCCTCGTGAAAATCAAGAATATCTTCAAAAGTTCGTGTAACTTTTAAAAAGGTAATATTTTGGACAGCTGCATAAATTTCTGCGAGTAATACCAGTGAATACGATGAAAGCGTTACAAATGCAATGCGCGAATAGTAACCTGTTACGATTATTGTTAAGCTGAAACATAAATGCTCTACACATTAAATGGGTCTAACACAACAAAGAATAAAGTTCAGACGAATAAAAATCATTTAATATCAGTGAAGAAACTACTAAAAACGGATGCATACCGATTTCACATTGCTGTTCGTGATACAGTGACGCCAAACAAATTTGAATGTAAAAAAAATTTAAAAAGCTACTGGTACTTTAAAAAAAAAAACATACATGAAGATTTAGTTACCCAGACTATTTCTTTGAGCCTCTTCTCGGCGTGTTCAAGTTCAAATCTCTGAAATTATTTAAATATTAACTAGTGAAGTGTACTTCTTGTCACCATGAGAATGAAGTTATAGGCAGTTAATGGAAAAGTTCAGTTCAAAATATAATTTTTAACACTTAATTCGATCGCATGAGGACGGTGCGTGAAGTTGAAATCTTTCTATACTGTACATTCAAACAAAAAACCTAAAATATGAAGTCCGCCTTACAATGGGGTCAGCGAGGTAAAGGAGAGTATAGACCTCCTGCGAGTTTTAGAGGCAGAGCAGCTCTTCTCTGGGGTTGTGAACTTATTTGCAGAGTCTTCGGGAACGGTTATGAACGTTCTCCAGTAATCGCTTGAAATATCCATCAATAATTCCATCACCTGCGGGGAGAATTCTATTGCAGATTTTAGGAAATTTAATATTTAACCACTTTAAAAATTTATCTTAAAGCTGATTCGGACACACTTTCCAAAGTATCTGCAGAGGAATAGAATGAAAGAACGGCAGTGGTTTCAAATTAAAATGCAGTTAACATTTCCATACATCAATCTCTATAAAAGGTCTTCATCAGATTTTACGACAAAGTTTTTTACATTATATAATTTTACATCTTTCATATCAAAGCTTTTGAATTTAGTGGGCTCACAAAATGATGGTATTCACTAAGTACAAATTCTAACTTACTTTCTGTTGTAGTTTTGTTTCCGCAATTAACTCCTGTGGTTTTAAATCAGCAACGGAATAGCCGATCAGGGTCGGTCCAAAAACTCGCGCTACATTACTCGCGGGCATTTTACATTCTTCACATTCTGCGACTCTTGGAAAAAAAAATATAAAGATTAACAAAAAGCAGTAGTTTCTATTAAGATTCAACCATGATTTCTTTTCGACCACCACCACCACTATACGAAATTACTAAATATTTCTTAAAATTTACTGGAACGAGCATGTACAAAAAAAAAAAAAAAAAAAAAAAATGAAGGTAAACTTCTCTGAACGCAAACGGGTCCATTTCATTGGGAATCGCTAAAAGTAAAACGCGAAATTACCTTTGCAGATGGCAAATGATCCAAGCCAAAGTGTCCCTATTCGGTTGAGGCAACTCGGAAATAGCTTGATACAGAATAGCGAACGCATCCTACAAGAAAATAATCCAAGATCAAGGGCTGAAAACGTCTAATGCAAATCCTTAAACGATTCATTTTTTTAAAACTTATACCATATATGTACCAACCATTAACTGTACTTTATAAAATCAGGATATAAAAAAAGGACTTCTAAAAACCAAAATCAATAATCTATCTCCACCAAACAAAATTAGGAGCCACAATGAACTTCACTTGTTTGTCCGTCACACTTTCGTGTCTGCGTCGTAGCTTTTGAATCGCTCAGCATCAATTTGTGAAACTTATTACACACGTGTATCGTAAGACATTAGGTCATGAACAAGAACCAGGTCCTTGCATTAAAGGGTATAGGCGGGACATTAATGTCATCCCGACATAGGCCTTTGTTGGAATTTTGTTCTAAATTGGCAGATGTGATGCATGTACAGTATAACGCAACTGCTTTACCCACCAAAAGATAGATCGTTTGAAAGTTTTGTGTGTGTGTGTGTGTGTTTATGAAGTCCCCATTTATTTCGGTGAAAACGTAGCAAAAAGGGTAAAATTCAATAATATAATAGAGGGTATACATTTAATGAATACTTAAACATATGATCATGGCCGTAACTACCTATGAGGTCACCGAGGTCCGGACCTCGGTAATTATTTCCTAAAAAAAAAAAAAAAAAAGAGAACCGTTCTCCGTGTATGAAACGCATATTACCGCTTTTCTTTTGAAAAGAGGGAGCGTCGAGCGTTTTGTGTTTAGTGTATAGCTTGGGTTGTGTTTGTAGATGTCATTTTGGTCTGAATTTTGCTCGTTCCGCCGCGCTCGAAAAAAATCTGGACCTCACTAATTTCTAAACCCTAGTTACGGCCCTGCATACGATTCTACATCAATATCTCCACAGAGTTCGAATCTGTCAACAGCATTGCAGAACACATTTTGGAGCATGACGGGGGTTATTTTCGTAACTGCTGTTACGATACGAGCACGTAAATGTCCCAGCTTCATTCAGATGGCATTTTAAACACCGTCGTCTTTCAACAAGATGGGGGCACCTTGTCATTACGCAAACATTGTTCGGGAGTACCTAAATTAACGATTTCCAAATCGGTGGATCTGACGTGGAGGCAACAGGCCCTGGGCGGCTCGATCTCCTGACCTAACGCCCTTGGATTTCTTTGCATGGGGGCTTTATCAAATCAAACGAGGGTTACAGACCTGCAACATTTATGTGCTCGTATCGTAACAGCAGTTGCAAAAATAACCCGTCATGCTCCAAAATGTGTTCCGCAATGCTACTGACAGACTCGAACTCTGTAGAGATACTGATGGTGCTCATGTAGAATCATATGCTTAAATATTCATTAAATGTGTGCCTTCTGTTATATTGTCATTGAATTTTACCCTTTTTGCTACGTTTTCACTGAAATAGATAGACTTTATAAACACCGTGTGTGTGTGTGTGTGTGTGTATTTTTTTTTGTGTGAAACTCTGGGAACGCTGTATATTTGGGTGCGCAAAAGCACTATACTGCATTTCGCAAAAAAACGTCACCAAACTAAATTTGGATTTTCATGCAATTTGTGGCTTGCTCATAGTAGTTCGAAGTACTGTATTTCGTAAACCAATGGACGTCCCCACTTTTAATTTTTTGTCACTTCAATATACCATAGTCCTCGTTTACAGATTTGGTCTTGATGGACAGTCAAGGCGAATGGTCATAAAAAATTAAACTTCCTCCTTCAATCAATTAAAGCGGTTTCATTTATAAAAGGATAACTTAAAGTTACTGGGAAGCAGCGACGCAAAAATCATGTTCCTACTCAAATAGAACTGGAGATATGACCGGCTGAAATTTGCGGGTCAGCACAAAAGTAAAAATTTTAACCCTTTCAGTCAGTGGGACTGTAATGTCCCACCAGAAATAATATATATTGTACTACATTGCAATTTTCCTACAAATTCTTCTACGTGTTCATATAGATTTAGTTGTCAGAAAAGAAACCAAAGATGCGTGTAATGCGAGTGAATAGTTACTATAATATTTGATTTTAATAACACGTTATCCTTTAAACCGCAAAGAAAAAATATTCGTGAACGAAAGAGCCACATCTCGGGAACCACTTTACTCTTGGAAACTCAAATTTCGGTTGGTGACGTATCTTGTGAAGCTCATCACGTGTTAGGATGCTGGGACGAAACTGATGAGTGATGTCAAACGTGGAATGACCTGGTGTATATACTCTCTACCAAATAACTTTCACAGTTAAATGTGGAGGTAAAACGGTATTTTAATTTTTACTGCATATCCCATTACTTCAGGCAATCTTTTCCATTTTCAACTTGTATATTATTCGTTCAAACTACCTTCAATTTGATCTCTTCCACGTCGTAGTATATACTTGAACATACACCACCGAGGCGAAGTACATTCATACATTTCCTGTTCACTTACCTAACCCAACCAGCTCACTAAATTACTTTAATCTCTCGCGTATTCAATCATCTTTCATAAACACATTACCATTTTTATTTTTCTTAGTAGCTAGTTCTTCCACGGGACTGACCATTACACTCACCCTACTTTCCACAATAACTTTGTTCTCCAAATACTGTTCATTCTTTTCTACCAACTCTTATTTAATATTAGTCCGGTAGCACAGACCCTGATTTTACTGGAACCCTGCATTGTTTGTTATAAAGCAAATTTTTACATATTTTGAAAGCTTATACCACCCCATTCAAGAATCCATCGGGTGTACACCTGACCCCCGCTTGGCTTTTTCAACATGGCCGGCGAAACTGAAAAATCCCATATCCTGGTCAACACTTGATGGATTTTGATGAGCTTGGTGTCATTTCTAGGGGTTTTTAGGATGAGTCGATCTGAAAGGGTTGCAGATACTTTGGGAGTCGTTTTGACCCACATTCGTCAATACTCAAGGTCACAAGGTCAAACGCCCCCCGAAATAAGGAATATCCCATATCCCGGGCAGTCGTGGATATATTTTGGTGATCTTACGGTCGTTTTTATGGTTTTGGGCGAGACCGAGTAGTTCTATATGGTTTAAAATGAAATCAGGGATTATTTTCCCCTTGGTAAGGTGAATTCCAATATGTCTAATTATTCCTCTTATTTTTTCAGGTTGTTGAGATTATTGCTGATGGTGCTGCCCACCTGGTGGTTTGATGACCTCTTGATTGTGCTGATTCCAAAATTGTTTTTTTGACTGCTGAATATGGAGAATATACCAGGTGAGCATTGTTTAGTTTTCATTTGCTGAGGATAAATTATTTCAATGCGATTTGTACTCTGAAGAATGGGTAAACGAAATTCTTATTTTTCAGGTTCTACAAAAGCTGCAGACGAATGTTTCTTCAAGGATTTCCTGCGTAGCTGTCCTGGAGGTCAGAAAGGTCTTTCAAATTGTGGGAGGATTCAGAAAATCAGAGAGCAGCGACATCAGAGGGCAGCCAGATGTTCGAGCGAAACTAGAGCCTCTCTTGGAAGATGGAGCAAAAATCCCTTGTTGTCACAAGAACTGTTTCCACTTGTGTGTCCAAGCGGAATTTATCAGCATTCACGAAAAACAGAGAATGTGATACCCTACAGTGGAGCCAAAAAGACTACGTAGTGCTGTTCTCAGTGAAGGCCCAGTATATGACCCTAAAAAAAAAACAACAACTTTTGTTTGAAAGTCAATGTGTGTACGTATATTACCCGAGAAATATGACATCAAAGTTCCAGTGCAATACCGCATTCCAGCATCTAGGTTTATGACCGATAAGCTTGGTGATAAAAAAACAAATTACAAAGATGTGTTGATAGAAAAGTGTAAACTGAAAAATGATGAGCAGGGACAAGTTGTACTCAGTAGATTGTTGGGCATGAAAGGAGATTTACCGGCTGAAGAAGCCCGATACCATAAAGATTGTATGTCTACCTTTCATGTTGAGGTTGAAAGAGCTTGCCAGGATAAGTCAAGAGTTGAACCTGAAGACCGCCCCTTCATTGCTTTGTGTGTAGAATTGTCGAAGGACAAAATGAAACCATGAAATTCAATTGAAGTAGAGAAGCTTTACAAAGAGTTAGGTGGTGAGAAGTTGTCACGTAGGTAGCTCATTGTAAAAGTTAAAAATTACTTCAAAGACGAAATTGCAGACTTACATGGGGATGGTATCGCTACGTTGTTAGTTTTCAAAAACTATGCTGCCTCACACCTGAATATTGCAAAAGATTGTGAGGAATCTGTTGATATTGATGTGTGTGTGTGAAGCTGGGCAAGCAAATCGCGAGTGAGTGCAAAAAGAACAAGGAAGAATTCACTTCTTATCGTACTCACATAGACAAATATATTGCTTCCGAATGTATGAGTGATGTTCTTATGCAATTGCTTACTCGTGTAAGTTCGAAATTCTCTGACTCCCTGCAATCCATAATGGTTGGAAACATTGTAGCAAGTGTTGTTACAAATCAGCCTACTCCACTCCAAATAGCACTGGGTGTTCTCATAGGTGACCATAAGCAAATCATTAGAGTTGTACAAGTACAATATAACTTGTTCTTATGATGAAGTGCGGCGTTTTATGCCCTCAGCTGCTGCTGTTGCAGCAAGAGATGCTGTGTGGTCGGGTTTGAATGATGCTATACTTGCTGGTCTTGTGGAAGTTATAATTGACAACTTTGATGCAGTTATTCACTCACAAAATTGTAGATTAAACTGTCACAACCTTGCAGCTATTGTAACACAGCCCAGATCACTTGAAAACGACAGTGCGAAGGTCATTCCTAGACTATCAAAACAAGAAATGTCAGTTCCCAAAAATTCTGAGCTGGAAGTTGTGCCATACACTGGTCCGAAAAAACCTCCTATGCCCATGGAGGCAACCTGCTCATTTGAGCCTTCTGAGAAGCTTACAAGAGCAGCCGAAGTGTCACTTCACCGTGCAGAAGAGCTAAATCTGGAGTTCTTCAGACGGATACTGTTTGTCGCTGGCACCCCTGAGTACAATGGCTTCAACACCCGCCATTGTAGAGAGGCGGGAATGATGCCAGCGGACCACAACAACTGTCAACACTGCAATCAACAATGGCATTAAAGTGACGGGGGAGTCGCTGCGGCTGCATGGGACGCGGAATCCCCTGCACAATGTTCTGTGCATGTGGCAGCGGCTTGGATTGCAACAATCCATTGACCCAAAACGCAAACGAAAAGCAGACTGATGATCCTGACACAACCATGTCTTTTGATATTTGCCCCCAATAAATGGTTACCTAATGTGAATAACTGCATCAAAGTTGTCAATGCCAATCCCCCAGCTAGGTGAGAGCTTTGTTTTGCTTACGAGGTCATATCTTGTAGCTTTGCAACCTTCCATAGAATGCATGTGCCCTGCACTTCAGCATAAATTGTGGCTTATATCCGAATATCCATATAATGTGGGTTATGTCATTTAAGCATTATGATCTGGTTTTATCTGCAGAAAAGATGCTCAGCAGTTAGCTAGATTGTAGAAATTGTCACTGAAATAAAGCAAATACAGTGATGTCAACTGTGGCATTATCATATTTCAAGGCCAAACTTTAACCTCAAATGACCTTGACTTGACCCATGGAGTTGCAAAATATCCTACTGTTATCAAGTGCTTATAGAACTACTCAGTCTCGCCCAAAACCATAAAAACGACAGTAAGATCACCAAAATATCTCCACGACTGCCCGGGATATGGGATATTCCTTATTTCGGGGGGCGTTTGACCTCCAATGACCTTGAGTATTGACGTGTGGGGGTCAAAACGACTCCCAAAGTATCTGCAACCCCTCCAGATCGACTCATCATCCTAAAAACCCCTAGAAATGACACCAAGATCAAAATCCATCAAGTATTGACCAGGATATGGGATTTTTTAGTTTCGCCGGCCATATTGAAAAAGCCAAGCGGGGGTCAGGTGTACACCCGATGAATTCTTGAATGGGGTGGTATAAATTTTCAAAATATGTCAAGATTTGCTTTATAACAAACAATGCAGGGTTCCCACCCCGTGCAACCGGACTATATCCTTTAACTATTAGTTTAATAATCTTACATTTTTTGTATAACTCGTTACATCTTTCATCACTACGAGTCTGCGTTTCTCCAAACTTTTTTTTTCACTGCATTCTTCCCTCCTCATCATTGTACGATATCATGCAGTTCAATTATGTTGTACACACCGGCACGCCTCGGATGCTGCCTGCATTGAACATTCTTTAAATATATCCCACACATTCTGTACGTCCCGTGTTCATCATCTATCTCGCCTAATACTTGCACTATTCATATTTTGTCGACACTTCATTTGAATTAAACTTTCAGCCTCTATTTCGTCTCTTTTCATACAAAACACCAAGCAATTTCACAAGACACAATCACATGGTATAACAAATTTCCATTGAAACCATGGCCAGTTTCTATCACAAACATCACTATATCCTAATTTCCTCTTAAAATCAACCTGGTGCTCCGTTTTCTCTGCCGCGGAGATGAAGTCTCTCCAGAGGCTGCTCGGGATCAGGGGCTCCTTCAGGGTGCGTAAAAACACCTTCAACGTACAGCAAATGACATGGATGTCCACATTAGAGAGGTTTGGAATGCCTTTGCCCTTCAAAAAGCGATCCTACAAAAAGCAATAGTATAAGGGCCTTTTTAAGAGAAATTCAGAGATATTTGGTTACGTAAATTTTCTTTTTGTTAATAGCAATTAAGAAGAGAAACCAAATGGTAAACTAATTAATTAATGATTGAGGGCTTACTTACCCTGAGCTCTTTGACCTCTCTGTCTGACCCTGGGACCCTGTAAATGCCCACCTCATTCAGGCCTCTGCTTTCGATTTCATTTGTGCAGTGGACGACGATTGCAGGCACCATGGGAGGAACGCGGGGTGCATAATCAGCAATGGACCCCTGCGAAAAAAACCAGTCTTTAGACATTTTAACATTTTTGCATACACCAAGTGGCTGCTGTAGAACCTTAAAAAATTACTAGTTCGAATGAAAATGTAATTTTAAAAATTTTGAAAAACTAAAATTTTTCATGATTACTTACTGTTTTTCAAACTGTAGAGGATGTTTCATAACATGTGGGACGCACTTTCAAAATGGATTCAAGACCTGAAAACAATTAAAGTTTATATAAACATACGCCCGAAATAGCTTTGTTTCCGAGTTACAGCAAGCATCTGCCTTACCTTTAAAGGAAGTGTTCAAAATGACCGCCTTGCGCTTGAATACACGCTTGAACACGCCTCGTCATAGACTGCCTGACGTGTTCAAACATTACAGGTATTGCTCCGATTTTCTGGCATCCTTGTTCTACACGTTGGCGAAGCATTTCAACGTTGTCAATGGGCTTCAAGTAAACGATAGATTTCAGATGACCCCACAGGTAAAAATCGAGTGGATTCAGGTCCAGGGAGCGAGCAATGGATCCACAAAATGGGTCTTCCACGGCCTATCCATTTATCAGGGAAATGGTCATCCAAATAGTCTGGCTACTCCACTAAAACGAGGCGGAGCACCGTCATGCATAAACCACATACGACGTCGGACAGCAAGAGGAACTTCACCTAGTAAATCTATGAAATCATCCTTAAAAAATTGGAATAAGATTCTCTTGTTAATCTTCCAGGCAAAACAAAAAGACCGATTAAGCTGTCGGCAATAAGTCCTGCCCATACATTGATACCAAATTGTGGTTGGTGCCTTGACTGGATGAGGGCATGCAGATTCTTTTCGGCCCAGTGATGTGTTGTGAAAATTGATCACGCCATTTCTTGTGAAGGCTTTCATCAGAAAACAACACGGAGGATAGAAAAAGAGGATCGCGAGCACACTGTTGAAGGAACCAAGTAAAAAAGCCTCTCGTGGTGGGAAATCAGCTTCAGTAAGGCCTTGTACTCTCTGAACGTGATATGGGTAAAGCTGCTGTTCCCGAAAAATTCTTCACACAGTTGTGTATCTTACACCCTCTGCTGCTGCTATCTTTCGGGTGCTGACACCAGGATGTTCCTCCACGCGATTCAGGACCCGCTCCTCCAACTCAACAGTTCTGGCACTGATTGGTCTACCACCATCTGAAACTCGCTTGTTGAATGACCCTGTATCACCAAGACGCTCGTCTATTCTCCTAAAGGTCTTCTTATCTGGCAGACGGCGATTCGGAAACCTTTCCGCATACAGACGTCTTGCTGCGGCAGCATTACACTCGGCAAGTCCATACATGAGACGCATATCTGCCATTTCTGTTTGAATAAGCCTCCATTCTCACCTCCAATGCAAACTATCACTGAAAAGCACAAAACTTTTAAGTTTTTTTTCCCACAAGACCACTTATTCACGGTAAGAAGTTACGAATACGAATAGTGAAACACCGCGATGCACCTCTGACTGACTGATGGCTCTACAGAGACTACACTCAACGATATTAAAACATGTTATACAGTGTACGAAACATTACAATCGGCAAGGCTATACATGAAATAAGTCTCGTACACACTCACAAACATTGTCGACCAGCAGTGTTTGTAAACAGTTTGTGGAAAGAATTGCTGGAACACAAAACGGGCTGTAACTCGGAAACAAACCAATTTCGGGCATATGTTTATACAAGCTTTTTTCATTGTTTTCAGCTCCTGAATCCATCCTGAAAGTGCGTTCCACACGTTATGAAACACCCTGTATAGTGACTGGATACCAACTCTGTTTTCTAACAAAGATGCAGCCAGGGCTTTATTTGGGTGCCGCGAAATTTCATAAAACATTTTTAAAAAAGTAATTAAAAATGAAAAACATTTTAAAAAAAAGTAATTAAAAAACTATATAGTTCATTGAAGATATGGCAATTTCAAATTAAACAAGAGACACTATTTATACAGTGCGAGACGAAAATCCTTTTGGGTGTCGCAAAAATATATGGCATTGGAGTGTCTCCAACCAGAAAAGGTTGAGAACCACTATATGTACCGACTGATAAATTATTCGTGTCAATAAAAAAGAAGTCACTAACGACGAACATACAAAATAAATTAATAAATTCAACTAAAAATTAAGAAATGGAGAAAAACTAAAAAAAAAAAATGTTAACTACAAGGAACGAAGTGAAAATGAGAAAAGTAAAAAAAGTTAAAACTCTATAGGATTATAAAAGTAAGCCGGCCTTAAACCTATAAACTCGCTACCAGGGTAGCGCACTCCTGCCCCCATCACTGAAGAGAAAGGAGGTGTCACTCTCTTTTCAGTACTCCGAGAGACGAACGCTATTGTTAAGTCCCTAAGACTAGAACACTCGACCAGCAAGTGTCGCAGTCAAGAGAATAATAAATACAGTAATTACAGTAAGGGTTACAGTAAGGGGCAAAGAACCCTTTTCATCAAACACCCGCGCGCAAGGTAGGTGGGGCCAATTCAAAAGTGGGGAGTGGTAACTTCCCACTTCGGGACATACAGGAGTAACACCAGTTACAGACCGCAGTGGCGATGGCACGCAGGTTGTTTAGGAGCAAATCAAAATTGGTTTTGTGCTGGTTCAATTTAGGATCAAGTGATTGCATAATCAGACTCGCTTATATTCCAAACAATTTATAATTAACAAGTTCACTAATTGTCATTAAACTTTGGTATGGTATAATTCAGTAATATACGAGTATAATTGCACAATCATCGAGTTCAGCGTTATTCGTGTAGCAACTGATCTTTTGACAAGTCACAATTATTAATACTAATTTAACCCCTATAACACATTTTTGAAACGTAATCTTTGTATAATATTGTCTGACTAGCTGGTGAGGGGCATAAAGGGTGTCATCAGTTCTGACGGATCATAATTCTAATGATTTAGAATGCTTTGGTTACAAATATGTGAAATGTATCAACAGTTAATACAAAACTAAATTATGCCACTGAAAATGGGGATTCTGTTGTACAGGCAACAGTCTCTCGTTTGATCTTTCAAAAATAAAAGTCCCTCTTTCAGCCTTAAGTTGTATTTGGTATTTATTATTGCTTTTTTTTTTCCCTCTGGTGTATACTTTGTATTGTTGTGTTTTTAAGTTTATATTGAAGTTACGTTCGACATTGCTTACTGTTGTAATGATGATAGTGATTACTTTTCTATTTAAAAACAGAAAAAAAAAAAGTGACAAAGTAGGGGAGAAAGACAACAGCGACGAAACAAAAAACAGAACTAACGAGTTGTGGTCCTTTTGATCCTGGCGTGTTCACTGTTGGCACGCATGGAAGGGGAACTGCGTCTTTGCAGTCCAAGTGACACGTGGCTCTACAATCTCTGCATTTGTAAGCAGCTTTTCCGAACTTAATTCTGGAATGAAAAGAATTAAATAACATAATTTAAACCATGCAAAACTGAATCAAAATTCGGGTTTATCAACATTTTCAAAACAATATCCGCCGAATTTCCCATTCACCTTTTCCCACATGGCTGACAGAAGTCTGTCCAATAAATTGTCTTAGAAGTGAAGCAGTGCTGGCGACCATTCACTTTGCCGGTCGAATAACTGCGCAAGAGAGGGGAATGCCCTGGCGAGCAGTACAAACTCCCTCCTATGGGGGTGTTCACCTGAAATAAAATTGGTGATTTTAAAGAAAAGAGTACATATATAATGAAAGGTAGGCCATGGCTAAGAACATTTATTTTCAAAGGCAATAAAAAAGTAAAATTTAACCTCACTTGAACTTGGGGTTTAGGTGGTATTTGTTGATGGTGCCTGAGGGGAGTGCCATAAGGGGTGCCTTTGAAGGACGTCAGGGCCTTTCCCTCAACCTCGCAATTTTCATCTGAAATCAAATCAACTCTTTTCTCATATAAGCGAATATTCAGTCTTTTCTGCCATCTTCAGTTAAAGAATACAAAACGAAAGTTCTGTATTCTCTCTATGCATCTCCTAAATTCAAAATACATACCTACACTAGTGAATAATAAGCAGTACATATAAACTTTAATACTTGGGAATGGCAAGCGAGCATATAAAAGATGAAATTTAAAAAAAAGTTTCTCATCACTGAGACCATCTTTACTTAAGCCTCATAATTAAGCTTTGACAGTTTCAATACAAAGTCTAAACTATAGTGAGCAGCCTATGCAATACCTGAAATGAAATTTTTTTAGCTATAATGCTCTTGACACATTTCGGATGATAAGCCTAACAGGAAATTTAGAGAAAAACTGTTGCAAGTAATTTTTTTAAATTTATTAAAACTTATTTTATTCAGTATGACGGAGCAAAGCGAGTCACCACCCACCAGGTAAAGGTTTAGTAATCAGTTTCTCAAATTTTTATCACGAGACAACTTATGCGGATATTTCACACCAATTCCTGTGACTTTCGGTAACGAAAGGGTAAAACGCTTCTGTTATAAATTAGAATAGGGTCGTACACCGCATATATGTACATTACTGAAGAACCCACTTCCCATTCTCCATGCCGCAGGGGTCCCCAACCTTTTTGTGCCGAAGAGCTCATTCAAGACTACCGGTAATACGGCGGGCACCATTTACTTTTTCAAGGCAAATTTATAGTTGGACTTAATAATGAACATAATACACAAAAAAAAACATTTAATTCCTATGTAAAATAATGAACATATTACACAAAAAAAACAAGGATGGGCTAACTAAGAATCTTAGAAAAATTATCAAAACGATAACTTAATTTATTTATAAAGAAATAATTATTTTCAAATAGATGAGCATCTGTTTCTGTAATTAACTACTAAAATTTAATAAAATGTTAAGTATGTTACATATTTTAAATATTTAGTAACTAAATATTTAAAATATGTAACATACTTAACATTTTATTAAAAATTTAAATAAAAACTTATCAATCGTAGTCAGTCAGTGGCGGGCACATGCAAAAGGGTCGGCGGGCACAGGGTTGGGGACCCCTGCTCCATGGAGTGGGCATGCTTGAACTTGGGACTAACTACACACAGAGATACAAATGGATCACCGCCGGAAATTAGGTACCTTAAAGATCCAATGTTACCTTTCAGGATTAGGTTGGAGGTATAACTAGTGGTACGTCAGGTGAGACTAACGTCCCCATTTGCACATCTGACAAACCGATTTCGGTCTTCCCTGCTTCTCATTAATTCTAGTACCGCATTTATGTAGAGTGCACGTTTATTCATATATTTACTAATTACGCCTTTCACGCTCTACTTCTTACTCTTCCCATTTCGATCATTATTTATTCTCTCCATATATCCATACTGATGTAGCATCCCCAACGACTTCTTCACCGTACACCTTCCACGAACATTCTCGTTTCTCGTACAGTCAATCCATTTCATACAAATCCTACTTCTTAAATTATTTATCTCGGCTGCTCTCGTTTTCGGTGAATTATCATGATAAACAAGTCTCGCATCCATACGTCAGCGTTCATATCAATACACGTTCATGTAAACCTGGTTCATCTACACTCAAGCACTGCCTTCCTATCTGGGCCTTTAAAAACATCCCAATCTCAATGGTAACATACTCCGTCTTCAAGAGTTTATTTGGTATCTTTGCTGCATTTGCTTCATCTGTTTGGAAAACGAGGGGAGAGAACTATCTGCTATTCAGAACCAACTGGATCACTTTGTATTTCTTCAATTGCAAAAGAAAACATACGTCTTGGTAGGATTAATATAAACCAGTGATACCGATGCTGTAGAGATTTGCAGTGTACTTACCACAGGAGAGAGGAGGCGCGGAAGGAGTATATTCTGTTTTGGAATGGTTTTCCACTGCTTTCTCTAAGCTCATTTTACAAACATTTCTTCCGCAGTTTTCTTTGTCCTGTTCGGAAGAAGTCTTTTATGAGGAAACATTCCAAAATTAAACATTTCACTGGAAAATGAAGTGTAATCAATCGTGAATGTCTGGGATTAGATTGTCCTCCAATCAAAAGTTCAAGCATTACAATTCACTCCATGAAGAAAAATGTAATGAATAATATACTTTTAGATAAGATTTACATCTCAAACTGAGAACAACACTATTTTACCATCTTTACAATTAGTTTCATAGTCTTTAAAGATAGTTGGCCTTCTCCAATGCCAACTAAGTAAAAATAAAGAATACATGTAGGTTTCTGTGTATAGTACAATGATTGTGCAATACATTATTAGGATAAGTGCACCACGTCTTCTACTTTAGTTCAAACCTGCTATTCAGTACCATATTTAAAAGTTCTTATAGAAAAACTTACCTAGTTTACCTTCAAAAGATTCCTACCACAACCTACAAATTATTAAGTGACCATAAACTGGCTAAAGTTTTAGGCTATTGTTGCTACCAATGCAGGCAAATAAGAAAATTTTCGTTTTTATATCAATTCTACTTGATACAGATAGTCTTCAGTAGCTCCAACCCCCTGCCAATAAAAAAAAATTGCCATTTACCTCATCATAACTCCTGGCAGTTTTTTTGTTGTCAGAGTCATTCGTTTTGGTTGGAGATAATTTCCGTTTCTCTCCGGACCTATTCTGAGGCGAAGATCGGAACGACTTTCCTGACCGTGTTTTGGACATTTCCAATTCTTCTCCTTCGGTCAGATCAATTTCGGAAACATTTATAACCGATCCTGATCGGAGATAGAGAATTAAAGTACTTTATTTGGTAAGGGAGACAAGACTTCATTATTAGAAATTCCTATTAACGAATTCAAAGTGACCAAGCCATAAAGCAACGACCATAGCGTTTCCCTTACCCATTGTGTCTGCATCTTCATTGATGGTCGAAAGGTGGTTGGGGGACACCACTTCTCGAAGGCTGAGTCTGGCGCCATCTGCCCCTTGGCCAAACCCACCCAAAGTGTTTGAAAGAACTTGTAGCTTTTCTTTGGTTTCATCGATGTTCCCTTGGCCAAGCATTTCCACCACCATTGAGATTTGTCTCTCCTATTGCAAATAAAAGATGAATTATCATAAATTTGTAACAAGAGGATTAAAATTCAATTTTAAAAACCAAGAATGGTAAGGCAGTAGAGTGCAACAACAGTCGAGACCCATACGTGGTAATCGTCTAAAAGATCTTTCATTCCTTCAGTACCATACAATTTCAGCCTTTTTAAACCCAATTCAAATCATCAATCCGACTTCAGTTTGTCAAGCAGACAAAATTTCGTCCTTTTACCAAACAAAAATACATCCTGTTTGAATTATCTTTTGTCATTTCATCATTCTACAATTTCCAAATGTTAATTTCAGTGAGGATACAAGTGCTATTTTAATTTATCACTTGTACTGAAATACCTGTATAAATTAATATAAACATCACTGAAATACCTGTATAAATTAATATAAACATCAATCTATCCACCACCAACAATTAATTTTCAAAACAAAAAAGGAAGGTTGGGTGGGGTATAATGAGATACTACAAGCCTGTAGCCAAGGGGTAATCTAAGTGTAAAGAATACGTTTAACAAGAACTATGTCAGATCATCAATGCCTTGCCCGTTTGTAACCTTGACTTTTGAGGTAGGGACCCAATTCTTGCTCATGACACACTGTCCTATGATGATCTCTGTGTGTCACTAATTTATGAAGAGTGGTTCAAAAGTTATGGCATGGTTGAGAAAGTGATGAATGGAAGGACAGATGGACAGACAAGTACAATCCAGTATGACCCCTCCAAAATTTGGTAGGAGGAACATAAAAACTATATCAATTTATCAAAAACCATGTAGTAATTTCATTTAAACTTAGAAAAAGATGAATTCATAAATTACATAAGAAAAACCCGATATTAACCCATTCGCTGCACAACCCATAATATCACGGGCTCTCACTTCTGACCATTTTTGAGCAGCCCCATATATACACACACACACACACACGGGTTTAACCCGAGATATCTCTGTGTAGTAGGATGTATCATGCTCATTGAAGCGCGAATTTCAAGACTGGCAGTATGTATTCCTATGTAAAATTAAATTTTAGGAGGGGTTTGTTTTTGAACTTTTGCTAAAAATCACGTTTAAGTGTTCAAATTTCCACTTTTTCGTTTTTTGGTTATGTACAGAACAGCTGTGCAGGACATACACAGGAGTACAAATGTAACAGAGTGGTTTCTTACCAAAACAAAACCATTGTAACAGCTGTTATAGGCTACTAGAGTTTCACTGTGATAATTTTTGTTTCAGATACAAAGCTTGGTGAAGATTGTGTAGCCACCATGGCTAAGCAAGGACGAAAGACCAGAAAAAGTTCTGGTAGGTCCAGGCAAGCAGTTATTTCCCACAGAAGTTCCAACCTGGAGAGCTGTGTTTCAGAGAGGAATCCTCCTCCAGGAAGAGAAGCTGCTTCTGGATGATATGAAGAGAGCTCAGTACCCTCTGCAAGATTTGGCTAAGGACTTGGTATCACTGGTACTGGCACAGTGGTGCAAAAGCAATGCCAAGTTCACTCCTCCTGTGATCATTCAAGAGAGATCCAGTGCCAGGAAGATTCTTGTCAGGTGGAATGAAATGATTGACCTAGTGAATGGCAGAGTGAAGGCTGCAAAGAGAGAGAGGAGAATATCTGAACTTGATACATTGTTTGACATAACCTGCAGACATGATATATCACTCTGTGGAACTGAAGCATCTGGGCTGCTAGAGTTCATGTCAAATGTTGACTGTCCTCTGCCTCAGAAGATTCCAAAGCTAGAGCTAGAGTGGCTCCATCACCAGAGGATCAAAACCTCAGAAGTTTCTGGCTTCCAGATGGCATCTGTTGATGTGAAGGAAACAGTGAAGCAGGTGAAGGCTGCTAAGAGGAACGAGGAAGAACAGAAGGCAGCTGAGAAGAGAAACAGAAAAGAGGAAGAAAAGGAGCTACTGCTTAGAGCTGATGATGGTGAAGATGAGGTGACTTCCTTGCAAGAGTCTCCAGGCAGAGCAGCTCCTACTGCTGACACAGATTTTTCCAGTACTGCACCAGGCACAAGCTCCAGTGTCAACACTGGCAAAGTCTCCACCTCTGCCAGGAGGAACTGCATGGATATCTCAAGCACTGCTGCGGCTGCAGTCAGGTTCAAGGTGGCAAACACTCCTGCAGCAGCCATTGCAACTGGTTTCTTGCAAGATCTCATCAAAGCTGGCCATATATCTGCTGATAAGGCATATCTAGCTGTTGAAAGGATGAAGATGTGGAGGGGCAAGGAGTCTGTAATAGGTGCCTCAGCGGAGGCCCTGGAGAAAAGGACAGAGGGAAAGGAAATCAAGGGAATTTTCTTTGATGGAAAACAAGATAAGATGACAAAGATCATGAGGTACAACAGAGAAACTGGCCGCTTCCATCCTATTACAACTGAAGAGCATTATAGTGTTACCTGGGAACCTGAGGGGAAGTATCTCTTCCATTGTACACCAGAAGAACCTGAAGGAAATGAGAAACCTGTACTGAAGATAGCTCAGGCTCTGTTTGAGTGGATTAGTGCTCATGGTGCTAAAGATACTATTGTGGTCCTTGGTGGTGACTCCACCAACACAAACACAGGACCTGATGGAGGAGCCATCACTCACTTGGAGAGACTGCTAGGTCACAAGTGTCACTGGATGATATGCCAGTTGCATATTAATGAACTCGGCCTCAGGCACATGATCATCAAGCTTGATGGTCCCTACACACACAAGTCTGGGTTCAGTGGCCCAATAGGAAAACTTTTTGAGAAGATCACCGACATACCTGTCAACTTTAACTTCAAGGCTCTGCCAGAAGATATAAGTTGCAGAAGACAAACCTGTCTTAAAATTCAATTTTACATAGGAATACATACTGCCAATCTTTAAATTCCAAGTTTTTCAATATTCGACCTGAGCATGATAAGTCAAAAACATGGGCTACACAGTAGGGTGTGAATCATAACTGGGCACTCGTGCAATGAGTCATGCAATTGATGGGTTAATTAAATGTAGGGCCTATTATCAAAGAACTATTAATGGAATACTTACCAAATCAATTTTCTCCTTTTCCACTAGCATTCGTCTACTCCTTTCAACATCTATCAGTTGACGAGCATTCTTCAGCTTCATCTGTAGGCTGTTATTTTCAGACTTGGCTTTAACTAACTCATCCTGAAGAAATTATAAGATAAAGGTGCTGTAGGCTTTTGTGATTGGGGTATTAAGCAATTTGCAATCCCAATACTAGTTCCACAACCCATAACACAGTACATGTAGGAAAGGCTTGGTAAAAACTACACCCACAAAGGCCACAATATATATATATATGGGTAATTCTACGAGAAATAGACAAATGAAGTACACGGTAACCTCTTCAAAATTCATGAAACTTGGTGTGAGGGTTGGTTTAGGTCCAAATTACAAATTTCTGAATTTTTTTGAAAATTGGTCAAGTTGGTCAAATTTTATGGCTTGACCAAATTTTGGTCAAATGAAAAAACCAATAATTTTCAAACGTAAATATCTCAGCTCCTAATTGTGGTAGTGTAGTAAGTCTTAAATGATAAAATATGTAAAATTAACTGGTTTCTAAATAAGTAAATTTTTTTAGGGTAACAAAAATAAAAATATGATTTTTTGGAAAAAGTTTTTTTTTTTTTTTTTTTTTGGCAGCGAAGATATCATTTTTCGAAAAAAAGACCAGGAATAAAAAATGTTTATTTGATGTATGTACACCATAATAAGTACTAAAACGTCAGCTTATCGACGATTATTATGAAAAAAAATGACAAAAAAAAAATCATCCAAATTTTAACAATTTTTTGTTCTTTCCAGATTTTCAGTATATACCTAATTTTCTAGTATACGTAAATTTACCTAACCTTTAAAATGCCTCAAAACACAAAATTTTGTTGCGATCCTATGAAAAAACAAGAATTTTCTGTAACATCAAGAAAGTAAACTGCCATGGCAGCTGCAAGCTATGGAATTTTGGAAGAAAATCAATTACTATGCAGCAATTGCTATGTCACAATTAAAAAGAAGCCAATTGTATTAGAACATGTTCAACGTTCATCCAGAGAGCCGGAACCTGCACCAATACCTGAGCCAGACATACTTAACGAATGTATGGAGCGAAGCAGTAGCGATTCCACGAATCCACCACCATTGGAAGAATTTGTCGTTCAAGACAGGCAATTCAATAAAGATTTGCTCAGCAACAATATTTTACCTTTATTTGATGAAAGCCCTATTAAAACAGGTAATAAAACAATAGAGACTCCGTTCAGGACATTTGTTTCTTAATGCCAAATTCGTAGTTTTCTGTTTTTAAATATTAGCATCAGCACTTGAATACATATATACAAAATATTTGATATTTGATTATTTCATGCAACCTAAATTTATGAATTTGTTTTACAGCTGGATTGAAGCCAGGACAAAAACAGATAAAGGCTTCTACAAAATTCAGGTCGACAACGGAAAAAGTTAAACGAAGTTTTGAAGCTGCTTATGGGGCTCCTATTGACTATTCTGAAGCTGGTCCGTCCAAAAAAGTTGTTTGGAAGATGATTTAGAGAGGCAAGACTACTTTTCGGACATAGTTATTGAAATTTGACATTTTAAATTAAATTTAATACAGTCATCGAAGTATATACTAAATTAAGTTTTATCTGTTTACATTTTTATAATCGGACAATATAATATACATATATTTTATGAAAAGTTTAATTAAAAATATACTAATTAAACTTAATGTCAAATACACTTTATTTCAGGTATCAAAAGGTTATGGAAGAATTAAAGGAGAAATTTCAAGCAAGTAACGATTGCAATCTTAGGTTACAAATACTATCATTGTATCCCTATCCCATTGAAAAAACTGCTGACTTCTTTGGAGCAACAAAGTATATGGTGCGTAAGAGCCGCAATCTTCAAAAACAGTTTGGGATTCTTCCTAACATTCCAAACATGACGAAAGGGAAGGTCGTCACAGCTGAAATGAAAAAAATCATTCAGGAGTTTTATGAAAATGACGAATATAGTAGGATGCCCGGGAATCAAAGATTATAAGTTTGCAATAAATGAAGAGGGTGAAAAAATAAAAAAACAAAAGACTGGTATTGTGTAACTTGAAAGTTATATGCTGAATATGCAAAAAATGATGAAAATCCCAAAATAGGCTTTAGTACCTTTGCTCATCTTCGACCGTCGTGGTGCGTGCTTGCGGGACAAAGGGAACTCACAGTGTCTGCGTATGTACGCATCACCAAAATCCGAAACTACAAATATCAGCGTTAGGCATTAAAGATTTAGACTACAAAAAATTAATGTCTTTATCCGTCTGCGGCATGGACAATGAAGATTGTATGATGCACCGATGCAAAAGATGCCCGCGAGAGGTCGGAATCAAAAATTATTTGGAAAGTTTGGACTTCATGGCGATGGAAGAGAAAATATAAACAATGGGTGTCCGTCGATCACTGTATGTTAAAAGATATCACCGAAACTCCAGAGGAATACGTGGAATCGCTCACCAAAAAAATTGCACAACTGACAAGACACCACTTCACGAATAAATGTCAGTCGAGTTACTTCAAAAATCTAAAAGAAACTCTGCCCAAAATGAAGGTGTTTTGGTGGGCGATTTCGCGGAAAACTTCTCATTCATCGTACAAGATTGTGCCCAGGGGTTTCATTGGGAGAACTCGCAATGTACAGTGCACCCATTCGTTTATTATTCCAAAAACAATGCAGGAAAACTAATTTGCAAAAGTTACTGCTTCGTTTCAAACCGTCGCAGGCATGATACAATTCTGGTTCATAGTTTTCTCAAAAAATTAATCCTGTGCATCCAACAACAAAATTCAAACCTAACTAAAATTCATTATTTCACAGATGGATGCGCGGCTCAGTATAAGAATAAAACAAATTTTCTAAATTTATGCCATCATTTCAAGACTTCAAAATTCATGCTGAGTGGAATTTTTTCGCGACATCCCACGGGAAGAATGCCTGCGACGGTATTGGCGGAACTGGTAAAAAGAGCAGTCGCCAGAGAAAGCTTACGACGGCCTCTCGACCATCAAATCTTAACAGCTGAGGACTTCTACAATTTCTGCTCTCAAGAATTCCTAACCACTATTGACTTTTTTTACGTCTCTGAGGCAGAAGTTGTAGATGTAGAGCTTTCTTTGCAAAAACGTCTGAGTGAACCTATTACTTCTATCAAAGGTACTCAACAATTACATCGCTTCGTCCCAATTTCCAAGAATTCGTTGAAGGTTTATCCACTCTCTCAGAGTGCACAGTCAGTCGAAATAAGAGAGCTCATTAGAGTTTCTGCTTCGGATCAAGAACATAATACTGTCTCTCAACGCGAAATTGAAACAGGCTCTTTTGTGGGTTGTATGTATGAAAATAAACTATGGCTCGGATTAGTCCAGTCCTTTGACTGTGAATATGATGATTTTCTGATAAAATTTCTCCATCCTTCAGGCGTATGTCCCTCATACATTTTTCCTGCGCAAGATGATGTTTGTCACGTTCCAACAGAAAATATATTTGGGAGTATTGAAGCAAGTTTACGAGGAGGAACAAGAATACAATACATTTTTCCGCTTCAAGAATTAAATAACTTTTCAAAGAAGATAAAATAAATTCTATCGAATGTATACTATTTAAGATTGTCTATATAATATTTCTAAAATTTTTATCTAAGATTTGTGTATCTACTTAATAGTTATAAAAATCTTTTCAAATTCTTTTTTCTTATTATTATATTATTAGTGTCTAAAATTTGGATTCACTGGATGAGAATACTGTCTCTTAATTCATTCTCAAAGACTTGTGTACGTGTAGTATTAGGAAGAGTATTTTATACTCTGATAAGCGCTTTATAAATTAAACATTATTATTGTCAATATATTCTGTCCCTAAATATAAGAGAGGTTATGTATGTACATTGTACATATATTTTAAAAGATTTTTTCTCCTTTGGTTTATCTACATGTATTTTTTATATTATTTGAAAATCTTGTCGTCTGAAAAAAAATTTATTACTTAATTTCAAACTCAGTTTTGAGCCTTATAATAAACTATAAGCTGACTTTTTATTACTTATTATGGTGTACATACATCAAATAAACATTTTTTATTCTTGGTCTTTTTTTCGAAAAATGATATCTTCGCTGCCAAAAAAAAAAAAAATCAATTTTATTTTTGTTACCCTAAAAAATGATACATATTTAGAAACTACAGTTAATTTTACATATTTTATCATTTAAGACTTATTACGCTACCACAATTAGCAGCTGAGATATTTACGTTTGAAAATTGTTGGTTTTTTTCATTTGACCAAAATTTGGTCAAGCCATAAAATTTGACCAACTTGACCAATTTTCAAAAAAATTCAGATTTTTGTAATTTGGACCAAAACCAACCCTCTCACCAAGTTTCATGAATTTTGGAGATGGTGGAGTGTATATTTGGCACTTTCATTTGTCTATTTGTCCTGGAATTACCCATATATATATATATATATATATATATATATATATATATATATATATATACACACACATTCAACTGCAAAGAACACGCAGTATAAATAACGTAAAGAAACGACGCTTGTATAGGAGATATTCCGCGCAAGACGAGAGAGAGAGAACGGAACAAATGAAAAAATGAGGTAACCACCTGGGAATCGAACCCGTGATCTTCCGATTGCCGGTCAGACGCGATACCATTACACCATGGACCTCACTCTTCCAAATGCCGTAATTCTTCTACATACTCGCAGAAACCAATGCCCCAAGGGGGCACCTCCCGCATGCCGTAACATTATATACATTCAACTGCAAAGAACACGCAGTATAAATAACGTAAAGAAACGACGCTTGTATAGGAGATATTCCGCGCAAGACGAGAGAGAACGGAACAAATGAAAAAATGAGGTAACCACCTGGGAATCGAACCCAGGTGGTTACCTCATTTTTTCATTTGTTCCGTTCTCTCTCTCTCGTCTTGCGCGGAATATCTCCTATACAAGCGTCGTTTCTTTACGTTATTTATACTGCGTGTTCTTTGCAGTTGAATGTATATAATGTTACGGCATGCGGAAGGTGCCCCCTTGGGGCATTGGTTTCTGCGAGTATGTAGAAGAATTACGGCATTTGGAAGAGTGAGGTCCATGGTGTAATGGTATCGCGTCTGACCGGCAATCGGAAGATCACGGGTTCGATTCCCAGGTGGTTACCTCATTTTTTCATTTTGTTCCGTTCTCTCTCTCTCGTCTTGCGCGGAATATCTCCTATACAAGCGTCGTTTCTTTACGTTATTTATACTGCGTGTTCTTTGCAGTTGAATGTATATAATGTTATGGCATGCGGGAGGTGCCCCCTTGGGGCATTGGTTTCTGCGAGTATGTAGAAGAATTACGGCATTAGGAAGAGTGAGGTCCATGGTGTAATGGTATCGCGTCTGACTGGCAATCGGAAGATCCTGGGTTCAATTCCCAGGTGGTTACCTCATTTTTTCATTTGTTCCGTTCTCTCTCTCTCGTCTTGCGCGGAATATCTCCTATACAAGCGTCGTTTCTTTACGATATATATATATATATATATATATCTGAACATATGTTCTTTGTTCTTCAGAAAACTGGAAAAGCAGATTGCCAATCATCATTTTCACGAGTTATACACATGAGCTTTTGCCCTCCTCAGGGCATCATTGGACAAAAATTGTCAAATTTAAATTTAAAATCCCAAAAACTTTTTTAGGATTTTATAAATTTTAAAATGTTTAAATTTTTGGATTTTAAATTTAAATGACTATTTTTGTCTGATTCACTAAGAAGGGCAAAAGCTCACATGCATAATTCATGAAAAAGTGAAAATTTTTATGACAATTGGCAATCTGCTTTCTAAAGAACAAAGAACATGGGTGTGAAGATTAGAAAAAACCAAAAAGAAACTCATTAATGCTAATTATACCTTGGTCTTTAATAAAACATGTTTGAATGAAAATATTCTGCCCAATTATACTAATATACTGTATATATAAAATATTGTGTCCTCTTGGACACAATAAATAAGAGCAATAACAACACATTTTGTCCTTCACTGGCACAAGGATAGAGAGAACTACATACTGCTCTGCTCTGAAAAGTCAGAACTATCCATGACATGTCACAGCAGTAACATACAATAACTATTTTAAAGACATGGGAATTATCACAGTGGACTTAGCTTAATATTACTTTTGAAGTGAACAAGGGTCTTCTTGAAGGGCAAGACGAGTAATGTAGTACAAAACACATGGATTACTATCAATAAAATTTTCAGAATATGCCACAAACATCCTTTTATTCCCAACAAAGTTTCTTATAAATGCAAAGTTTTTATTTTTATTTTTTGCACACTTACTACTAATTACAAAAGCTTTCTATCAGGTCATCCCATAAGTAATGTCGTTTTTTATGATAGATTAAGTTTAAACTAGTCCTACTCGGTTTAAGCATAAATTTTCAGAAGGTTATATCTAAGAGGAGATCTATCGTGTTTCGCTACATACTTTACAGACCTTGACCAGTGAAGATGTGTTTTGCTTTATGTGAACCCCTCATAAACATGGTGGTATCAAAAGAGCATATCAGGCATATAATGCTTTACAAGTTCAAAAAAGGGAATAGTGCTACTGAAGCAACGCAAAACATTCAGGAAGTTTATGGCAATGATATTCTGCATGTGAGGAAATATCAAAGACGGTTTCAAAAGTTTAGGAATGGTGACTGCTGTTTGACAGATGCAGCATGCTCTGGACACCCTGCTGAATTTGATGATGACCTGCTGTTAGCCGCACTTGAAGAAGACTGTTCAACAACTGTCGAAGAATTGGCCCAGAAACTCAATTCATCCCCATCCACCAACATTTGCAACAACTCAGGAAAGTGCCTAAGTTAGGAAAATGGGTTCCACATGAATTGTCAGTCGACAATCTGAGGGTGCGGGTAAACATTAGCACAGCTCTTCATTCCTGTGAACTCCAAGATCCATTTTTGCACTGTTTAGTGACTGGTAATGAAAAGTGGATACTGTACCAGAATGTTAAGCACATTCTCCAGACCTTGCGCCTTCAGATTATCATCTCTTCAGGAGTCTGCAAAACTATCTTGATGAGAAACAGTATACTTCTTTAGATGACCTGGACACCAGTCTTTGTACGTTTTTTGACTCAAAACCACCCGAATTTTATAAACATGGCATTGAAAAGCTTGTAGGATGTTGGCAGAGTCACTGATTCCGATGGAAAATATATACTAGATTAAAAAGTTTGTAGTTTTTTTTTTGTCCTTCAAATTCCGATCTAAAAAACGACATTACTTATGGGATGACCTGATAAATATGCAATAATTAGAATGGCACTTCCGTAATATATACTAGTATTTTTATTTAGTAAATTGTCAATTACATGATGATGAATTAAGGAAGTAAAGCCACAATGAGAAAATGGATTTATTAGAGCATAAGCTTTCAACCTACACTAATGTCTTCATCAATCATGACTGATGAAGAGACGTTGGTATCTATAGGTCAAAAGCTTGTGCTCTAATAAATCCAATTTCTCCTTGTGGCTTTACTCCCACAAGATACTTTTGTTAAAAGTTTGTAGAGATGAAAGGGTTACAAGATATTGTAGTTCAACTTCACTTCTAGTCAGTACCATACTTCATGATTTTGTTCACTATCTATTATAATTTCTTACTTGTAACCGAGACAACTCCTGCTCCACTCCTTTGAACTTCTTACAGTATATCTGAACAGCATCAATGAAATCCAAGAATACTGGAAAGAAAAAGCATGTTAGTCTTTAAAAGATCAGAGAATTTTACAAATGATGCAAGGAGTACACAACCTATTTCTACAAAATTTTAATTCTTTGAACAATAAAACATTTTATATGCCTTTGGTTAGCTTCCACCCAAATTGTTCATTCTGATGGTCAAGCTTTTCACTGCACCTTAGACCTACAGTTTAATGTGGAATCTGAACCACACCCCACCAGCATCCCAGCATCTTAACCACTAGGCCATCCAGGACACCCATTTATCTACCAACCACTTTCTTTATTGTGTGGAAGGATGAACAGCTGGGTTTTGCTGCGTGCCATCTGCCATCACCGTGTCTCAATTTAGTCAGTGATGCCAACCACTACACCACCAAGGTATATATATATATATATACACAGGGTGTCCGAGAATTATCTGTACAATTTTTGGCTGTTATTAAAAGTCAACCATGAAGTGTAGAAATTCCAGTGTTGTCCCATTTTACAGAGAATCTCATTAAGTTTTTTCTGATACCAAGTTTTGACAAGTTTTTTAGAAATTCCAGTGTGTCCAAACATTATTTGTACAATTTCATCTTTTAATAAAATTCTAAAAAGATTTTAGATCTGTATCTTCAAGTTTTTATTAAAGTAACGTTGTTACAAACATTCGATGTGTGCACCATTAGTGACCCGCAAAACATCCAATCGATACTCCAAATGTTGCCATGTACGCTGCAGCATATCCACATCAATTCGCTCAATAGCAGCTGTGATTCTTGCTTTTAAATCATCAATGTCTGTCACCCGCTTACATTTCTAAAAAAACTTGTCAAAACGTGGTATCAGAAAAAACTTAATGAGATCTCTGTAAAATGGGACAATACTGGAATTTCTACACTTCATGGTTACTTTTATAACAGCCAAAAATTGTACAGATAATTCTCAGACACCATATATATATATATAGGGTGTCCCAAAAAACTATACTCTTTATAGCATCATATATTTTATAATTTAAAAAAAAATATATATTGTTATAGCAATTGCCAATGAAAGGTAAATTAGTAATCTAAGTGATCAAAATGTTATAGCAAGTTGTTTGCATATAAAATTTAATTAACTACACCAAGTGCTCAAAATGTTCTCTGGCGGCATGAATGCACTTTTGAATGCATCGACTAAGCCTGGCCTTGTTTTATCAAAGGCCTTGTAATGGCGAAGCCTATGGACTGAACGTAGTCTAGTCACTCACTAGCTTGCTTCGGACTTAGCCTACGCACTCATTCCACGATACAAACTCTACAGCATTCAACTTTATTCAGTTCAGCAAAAGAACCCATGTTGCGTAAATGTTTGACACTGGAGCAACGAAAGTGTTCTGAAATGGTATTGGAAATTTGAGAATGTGTCCAAAGTCCAGTGGCAATGGATCCGGGAATTTGGTACAAAGCCACCGACACGTCTCGCCATTACAAGCATCCGTGACAAGTTTGAGGCAGAGGGATCTGCTCAAGATACGCACAAGCGAAGATCTGGATGACGCAAATCAAGTGCAAGTGATGAAAACCATTTTAGTGTTGCAAAAATTTAATTGATCACCACAGAAATCAGTTAGGCAATGCGCCTGTGAGACTGGAATCAGCAAATCAGGTGTTTACCAGATTTTAAAGTTGGCAAAATGGAAAAAGCTACATTCCAAGTCTGTTACACACCATGACTGAAGATGACCCTGATCGCAGACTCAAATTTTGTGAATGGTTTCAGTCAATGGAAGCCGAAGACGTACAGTTTGCCAACAAAATCGTGTGGTCTGATGAAGCTACCTTCAAGCTCAATGGCACAGCAAATCGACACAACTGCAGGTACTGGTCACTTGATAATCCACATGTTTACGTGGATAAACACGTTAATTTACCAGGATTAACAGCATGGTGTGGTTTATCATCCATGGGTTTGGTTGGACCATTTTTCTTTAATGGGACAGTTACCAGTGCCACAGACAGAAATTATACCTGCAGTTCGGAAGTTGTTTGGAAATGACAACTTTTACTTTCAACAAGATGGAGGGCCCCCCCTCATTATCATTGTGATGTCAGAAGGTACCTCGATGAAATGTTGCCTAACTGTTGGATAGGACGAAGAGGAAGCGTTGAGTATCCTCCATGTTCACTGGACTTGACTCCTTGATTTTTACTTGTGGGGGGGCTACCTGAAGGATGCAGTTTATGGTACAAGACCTGCAACACTCGAACACCTTAAGGATGCAATTAGGGAAAAGTGCGGAACCATCACAGCATCCACATTAGTCCATGTCTGCGAATCAGTTAGTCGACGCATTCAAAAGTGCATTCATGCTGCTGGAGAACATTTTGAGCACTTAGATTACTAATTTACCTTTCATTGGCAATTGCTATAACAATATATTGTTTGGTTTTTTTTAAATTATAAAATATATGCTATAGAGAGTATATAGTTTTTTTTGGGACACCCTGTGTGTGTGTGTGTGTGTGTGTGTGTGTGTGTGTGTGTATATTATTATATATATATATATTACACACACACCTTTCAAATGTTCCATGCAATGATTCCTCATTTCATGAAGGTAAAGCTTGTCACCCCTCCTCTCGGGTTGGCCTGGTGAAGTAGCAAGTTGGTTTCTTGTACTCTCCATCTTACATAACCAGGTACACCCAGCTCATCAGGGATTGTTTTGAGCCACGTGTCTAATCTTCTTTTGAAGATGTCCACTGCAACACCACTCATGTTCCTTAGTTCTTTGGGCAGCTGATTAAATAGTCCTGGTCTTCTCACAACAAAACTATTTTCTTTCAGGGTTAAGGATGTTCCCTGTCTCACTTTTAGCTTGGGAACATGACAGTCTTCCTTTTCTACTTTTGTTTGGGGAGATACAGGGTTCAGAGTAAGATTAAGGACTACTGTAGTAGTTTCTTCATTATTTTCCAAGTGTAAATAATGGTGTATCTCTCTCTCCTCCTTTCCAGTGAATGTAGATTTAATTCGCGTAACCTTTCCCAGTAGTTTCGTTCTTTGCACCCATTGATCTTGGCTGTGAAGCTTCTCTGAATCCCTTCTATTTGTCTGTCTTTTTTTTCATATGGGCATGTTAGGACCAAGCAGTATTCCAATTTGGGTATGATCATTATTTTCAGTAGAGGAATCATGATATTCCTATCCCTTTGTTTAAAGGTTCTCAGTATCTGCCTAGTTATTCTCTTTGCTGTTTACTGCTATCTTATTTTGGGTTTCAAATTTCGCATCATCAGTCATTACAACTGCTAAATCTTTTGCTTTAGAATTTCTCTGAATTCCCTGTCCATTTGAAGTATAATATTCCACAGATTTTAGGTCCTCCCTTTTTCCGTATCTTAACAGTTGAAATTTCTCAGTGTTAAATTTCATATTGTTGTCTTCCATCCACTTGTAGATTCTGTTAATGTTTGTAGAGATTCTATATCTTCTGGGTTTCTTATTTTTCTACTGATCTTTGTGTCATCAGCAAAAGGTGTTACTGTGCTGTTTGTGGTAATGTCCTCATCTATGTCAGTTTAGCATGATTATGAAGTAGTGGAGCTTTACTGTTCCTTGTGTGTGTGTGTGTGTGTGTGTGTGTGTGTGTGTGTGCGCGCGCGCGCACACACACACACACAAACGCATATATATTATATATATATATATATATATAATATATATATATATACACACACAGGGCTATTCAAAATGATTCATCAATTTCAACTGAGAATACTTCGTACCTATCAACCATGCATCAACTGGGTATACACCACATGAAAAGGAAATCTCCAAGTTTTACAAGATCACCGCGAGAGGGCTCCAAAGTCACGCCATGGCCTAGCCTAGCAACAAACAGTCAGTGTGAAAATGGCATCTGCGCAGCAGAAGGCATTTTGTGTGTTGCAGTTTTCGAGCTGTAAATCGGTAGTCACAGTGCAGCGTGAGTTTCGTCACCGGATCTTACACCGTGCGACTTCTTCCTTTGGGGGTACGTTAAGGATACTGTGTACGTGCCATCGTTGCCCACATCTTTGAATAAGCTCCGAACTCGCATTGTTACTGCCGTAGAGCCAGTGACAACGGACATTCTGGAGTGAGTATGGGAGGAATTCGACTATCGTGTCGACGTTGCTCGTGTAACTAGGGGAAGTCACATAGAGCATTTATGAGGTGAGAGACAAAATTTGGACAGTTTTTCTTTTGGTTGATGTATCACAAATCACACTGTATTTGTAACATTAAAAAATATTCTCACTTGAAATCAGGTGAATCAATTTGAATAGCCCTGTATATATATATATAAGGGTGGTCCAAATCCATAGGGGGAAATTTCAAAATTGTCTTAGATAGTCTCCACAAGTGTGGTTTTTGTCAATTTAGTGTCCACATGGTCTGTGCAAAATTGCAGCGTGATTGGTGAATATTTAGAAGTCGCCCCACTCTGAATATATATATTATATAATGTACTTTTTCTTCCGTAGGTCAGATGGCTCAAACCCGATCAATTCCAAAAGTTTGGCTTCTAGGGATGGCAACTGGAACTTTATCAATGTCAAGGCTCCCTACATGCCTTGACGCCCTCCTCTTGGGGCAATACCACCACATCAATCAAAAGCAAACCACCTCCGACAGTCTGAACCAGGCATGCCAGAGGGTGATTGAAGTCTGGACCCGAGCGCGGATCCCAACTCAACGGATCGACTCCTGTGTCCATTAGGGTGCCACTTATTTGGGGTATTTTTCATTTTTGGGGAATTTCTATCAGGATGGGCGCATTTCTGGTGTCATTCCATCTAAAAACATTGTGTGTAAAATATTTTTGAAATAAAATAATAATTAGAACTGCCTCAACGAGGTCAAAGTTTATACTTTTTGTCGAAAAGTACTCATGGCGTTCTGTTATCATGTCAGTTTTCGTTTCGATAGCTGCTGTAGTTTCTGAGTTGAAAATGATAACAGACAGACAGACGGACGGTCAGAGTCATTGGTTTAGTCTTCCGCACTGGTGTACAGAAGACTAAAATGAGGTATTATACAGGGTGTAACACGAGTTTATCCAAATATTGATACAGGCGAAAGAACATGTTATTCTAAGTAGAAAATGGGTTGGGACGAGTTTTGCCAACACTAACAGTGTTTCATTCTCTTTTTCAGTGAGTTCTGAAACGACGTGATGGCTTCGGCAACAAGATCTAAAACAGCAGTCTATCTCCTGGGGACCGTGGACCACAGCATCACAGGAAGCATGCTGCCTACGGGAAAGCAGGCGCTTCAGTACTTTTTCCACCTTCACCTTGACGTCAAGAAGCCGATCAAGGAAGCAGCCGCTGAGACAGTGACCGCAGTCAAGGAATTCTGGGAGCGGTCCCGTATTCCTACGCAGAAAGACCAACGCGCAAGGACAAGGTTCTCCGAATGTACGAGAAGTGGCGGGCTCTGAACAAGAACTCGAAACGGCGCACTGTGACCCAAATCAGGAACGAGGCCGAGTTCCTCTCATCCCTTGACCGCCTCTTCGACATCGCACACGAACAGGCGATGTCGATGATCACAATCGAAGAGGACAGGGAGTTCCTGACGGGACAAAGGGCCGAGGTGCGGCGCGGCCGCATCTCCTCCACACGTGACATGACGCTGCACACTGAGAAGGAGCGTGCGAGGAGACAGGAAGCGGAAAGGAGCCGCCGGCAAGATGATGAAAGGGCGAACAGAGAGAGCCGAGAAGAACTCGTCGAACTGGCATCGAGCTCCAGCTCTAGGTGCAAGCAGCCCGACTCGGTCACCGACACGGCGTCGTCGCCGAGAAGAAGAGGAAGAGCTCTCTCTCCCGGGCCCGTCCACGTCGAATGCAGAGCATCTACGACCCCTTTACCACCCAAGCGATTCCGCGCGTCGAAAAAGATGATCACCCCTGATCTCTCCGCAGCGATGGATCGGACGAAACTTACCGACCGAGGTGTTTTTTTTTTGCTGTCGGCGGCTGCGAGGAGCTTGGGCCACGACCCTGAGGAGCTGGTCTTGAACCGCGAATCCTCCCGCCGCGACCGAGCAAAGTTCCGTGCTATGGCAGCAGCGGAAATGAAGGCAGCCTTCCATCCTACTGTGCCGCTGACCGTTCACTGGGACGGGAAAATCGTACCAGCGGCTGACGGAGGCCCTGCTGAAGATCGCCTTCCAGTTCTGGTGTCTGGGGAGAACGTCGACAAGCTTCTGGCTGTGCCCAGCCTCCCCGACGGCACCGGCCGCGCCATGGCGGAAGCCGTCCTCTCTGCCCTCGAGGATTGGGACATCAAGGGACGGATCTGTGCCCTCTCTTTTGACACCACCGCCTCAAACACAGGACTCTCAGGAGGAGCTTGCTATATCATTGAGCAGAAACTCGAGAAGACAGTGCTTCATTTGGCTTGCCGCCACCACATCCACGAACTGGTGTGCGAGAAGGCATTCACGGCGTGCCTCGGTCCCTCTACTGGTCCTGACATCCTCCTGTTCAAACGATTCGCCGCCCATGGGACTTCATCGATCAAACCAAAGCGAAGCCCTTCGAGGATGGAACCATGCCGCAGCACCTGAAGGACGCCCGAGACGACCTGCTGATCGAATTCAGCCGCCTCCTCGACGGTCAACATCCACGTGATGACTACAGGGAACTTCTGGAGCTCTCTGTAATTGTGCTGGGCGGTCCGAACAAGCGGGGTGCCCGGTTCGCTCATCCCGGCGCCTTCCATCGCGCGCGCTGGATGGCAAAAGTCATCTATGCCATCAAACTGTTCCTGTTCCGGGAACAGTTTCAGATGTCGTCAGGCGAAGTGGCTGGAATCCGGCGATTCACCATCTTCGCCGTGTCCATCTACGTGACGGCCTGGTACAAAGCGCCGCTCCCGGCAACGGCCCCAGCCGCGGACCTCGCGCTGCTCAAGGCCCTCGTCTATTATCCGGACTCAGCGGTGGCCAAGGCGATGGCGACAGTCTTCGCCAGGCACCTATGGTACTTGAGCGAGCGCCTCGTCACCCTGGCCATCTTCGACGAGGGTATCGACTTGGCGACAAAGCGGGAGATGATTAAAGCGATGGAAAAAGAGGAAGGATCGGAGGATCCCCCGCGGCGTATCAATGTGGACCTGTCCACCGCCTCAATCGCCAACAATACATTGGCCAAGTTCACAACGACTACATCAAAGGAGTTCTTCAAGGTTCTGGACATCAGCACCGCCTTCCTGCTCAAGGATCCGGAGGAGTGGCGGATGGACCCAGCCTTCATCGCCGCATCCCGCCGAGTCCAGGCCCTTCAAGTTGTCAATGACTTCGCGGAGAGCGGGGTGGCGTTGATGCAGTCTTTCAACCTGGCCCTTACCAAGAGTGAAGACCAAAGGCAGTTCCTCTTACAAGTGGTCGAGAAGCACCGCTGTGACTTCCCAACCGCCCACAAGTCCACCGTGACCTCTGCAAAGTAGGCAACAATGAGAGGGAGATGGGCGCCCATGATACCCCCCCCCCTTGAGGGCTAATACTCGAGTTGAGGGGGACCTAGAGTTGAAAGTATGAAGTCCAGTTATATGTTTTTAGGTCAAGATTAGTAGCTTAACAAACTAGAAGTGATATTTTATTTGCTAGAGGCATAGAACATCATGATCTAAAATTTCTACTTTTCGAGAAAATATACAAACTTTGACCGTATTGAGGCAGTTCTAAATATTGTTTTATTTCAAAAATATTTTACACACGATATTTTTTGACAAAATGGAACCAGAAACGCGCCCGTCCCGATAAAAATTCAAACTTTCGAAAATAAGTGTCACCCTAGTGTCCGTAAGCTTTCAAAGCTTTTAGACCGCTACAAAACACTCAAGAAGCACAGGACCAGGCAACATGCCAGCGATAGAATGAATGAAGACATCTTCAAAGCAGACATCCAGGAACTGTTTGACATCGCAACCAGTGATGCCATGAGCACAATCGTCAATGTTGAGGACCAAAATTTCCTGTCCATGCAGCGCAAGGACGTCAATTCTTGCAGCATGGCTGGCATTGATAAGGAAATGACTACACAAGAGGACAGAAAGCGATCCAGAATGGAGAAGGAAGCCAAGAGGAAGGCAAGGCATGAAGCAACACAGAAAGATTTGAAGAAGCAGGAGTGTCATCATTGATCTTTCCTCTTCTTCTTCTTCCCTTTTTTCGCAAGACGACGACGACTATAGACCATCGGTTCCGATTCCTTCTTCGTCTGAAGCTCCGGCACCAAAGCATCCCAAGAACAAGGTTACGAACATTTTCCAATCTCCAGAAGTCATTGGAGCAATGGATCGCACCAATCTTTCTGACCGGAATGCTGTTTTCGTAACTGGAGCTGTATTACAGGCCGCGGGGCATGATCTGTCTGGGATGACGTGCTCTCGGAGCTCTATTCATCGCTACAGAGAAAGTGGGCGAGAACAGGCAGCTCGAGAAGACCTAGAATCATTCTCTAGAAGACCCTGTCCTTCTCCATTGGGACGGAAAGCTTCTCCCCGGCATTGAAGGGAAGACGACGAATGTGCATCAGATAGCAATCCTTATAACATTCAATGGACAGAAGCTGCTGCTTGGTGTCCCAAAGATGAAACAAGGAACTGGAGAAGCACAGGCCCAGGCATGCCTTCAAACTATGAAATTATGGAATGTGGAACAGCATGTGAGAAGTCTCATCTTCGATACCACTGCATCAGGATTGAAGAAGCATTGGGTCACGAGCTAGTTTGGATTGGTTGTCAACATCATATACTTGAAGTCGTACTTGCTGATGTCTTTGCCTCAATATTTGGCTCAACAGGAAGTCCTGAAACAGGCCTTTTTAAGCGATTTCAAAAGGAATGGCCATCTCTCTCCCACGAAGCATTTGTCTCAGCATCGGACAGCTTGTTCGAGAACCCTCAACTCCAAGAGATGAGAAAAGAGATGCTCACTTACTTACCTAATGCTCTTCAGGCAAGCCAACCTCGTGACGACTACAAGGAGTTCCTTGAACTATCTTTGCTCTTCCTGGGGGGAAAGACTGGTGGTCAACTCTTTATCCGAGCTCCGGGTCCCATGCACCACGCGAGATGGATGGCGAAGGCAATTTATGCGCTCAAAATCTACCTCTTTCACTATCAATTCAAGCTCACAGCACGCGAAGAACGAAACGTGACTCAGCTGGCTTTATTTGTCAGTCTGATTTACGTCAAGTACTGGCATGAAGCGCCAATGGGGACACAAGCTCCTCTCAATGATCTCAAAATGCTGCATCTTTCTGGAAAAATATCCACACGGAGGAGCTGCACAAGCGGCAAAGACAGCTCTAAGACGCCACCTGTGGTACTTGTCGGAGCATCTGATTGGACTGGCCTCCTTCGATAATAGGATCGATCCTGATACCAAAAGGAGAATGGTTCAACACCTCCAACATCCCCAAAAGAATGGCTGCCCCCGACGAATCGACATGGCGGAAGCTGGTGTTGAAAATGATGTGGCATCCTTCGTCACGAAAAGGACATTGACCCTCTTTGATGCCTTGAAAGTTGGAGGTAAGGAGGAAGCACGCCAGTTACTTCAAAAGATCCACGGGAATGGCCAAATGACAAGAACTACAGGGAACTTAGAGATCGCGCCTTAAAGATGAAAGTCGTCAATGATGCTGCCGAGCGAGGTATTGCTCTCGCACAATGCTACAATGACACTTTGACACGAAACGAGGACCAGAAGCAGTACCTCCTACAACTCGTAGCCGCCCACCGAAAACAGATACCAATACCATCCAAGGCGACTCTGATGCAGAAGAAATAATGAAGATACACCCATTATCATGTCCTATTGTCTTACTGTTTTCTTTCATATTCTTTGAGAACCAAAAAAAAAATGTAGTTATTCAGTTGTCTATATATTTTCCCAAATTTTCAAAAAGGGGGAAGTGGGGCAACCCCTAAATATTAACC
>JAJOZX010004197.1:160000-392500 GCA_023014485.1 Bathynomus jamesi
TTTGTACCTAATCTAATTCTATTTACTAACCTACATGCTTGTCTAAAGCATGATAATAAAAACCCACTCTAATGACAGAGTTTATTTCCACAACAGTTTCGATGCCCACTGGCATCCTCTTCAGGTGGATACAGAAAAACGAATGAACCAAAAACATTTTTTTAAAAAATGTAAATACAATAATAAATGCAGTAATTATGTCAAAATAATATAATCTCTATATGTATAGAACAATAGTAGTTTTAACCCTTTACTGCCCAAAAGGACAAATTTATAACCTTTCAAATACACACATTCATAACTTAACCCAACAAAATATTTGGGCAGTAAAGGGTTAATTTGTGCGAATGTACTTATAAGTGGGACCCTTTAATAAAAAAATGCCCTTCTGGGGTCAGGGGAATGGGATCTAGCCTAGGTGCAAATTTCTTAATGGTTTTTTTCATTCATTTTTCGGTTTATAATTTCTGTATAATAATGTAATCAGGGTTGTGGAGTCGGAGTCGTGGAGTCGTGGAGTCGCACGTTTCAGGGCGGAGTCAGAGTCAAATTTTTACAATGTGTGGAGTTGGAGTCGGAAAATTTTGGACTGACTCCATAACCCTGGTTATAGCCACTAGGTTAAGGGTTATTCAATTTTAAGTAGGACTACTACTGGTTAGACCTTAATTATGTTTAAGAGAATCTTTTTCATTTATATATATATATATATACACACACACAGGGTGTCCGAGAATTATCTGTACAAGTTTTGGCTGTTATTAAAAGTCAACCATGAAGTGTAGAAATTCCAGTGTTGTCCCATTTTACAGAGAATCTCATTAAGTTTTTTCTGATACCAAGTTTTGACAAGTTTTTTAGAAATTCCAGTGTGTCCGAAAATTATCTGTACAATTTTATCTTTTAATAAAATTCTTGATAACACACGTAAAATTCTTAAACAAGATTATTTAGAATCTGTATTTTCAAAAGTTTCTTTTATTAAAGTAACGTTTTACAAACATTCGATATGTTCACCATCAGTGATTCGCAAAACATCCAATCGATAATCCAAATGTTGCCATGTACGCTGCAGCATATCCACATCAATTCACTCAATAGCAGCTGTGATTCTTGCTTTTAAATCATCAATGTCTGTCACCCCGCGTACAAAAAAGAAAAAAAACTTGTCAAAACTTATCAGAAAAAACTTAATGAGTTTCTCTGTAAAATGGGACAACACTGGAATTTCTACACTTCATGGTTGACTTTTAATAACAGCCAAAAATTGCACAGATAATTCTCAGACACCCGGTATATATATATATATATATATATATATTGGAAAAAATAAAAATCCCTTAATATGATAATATCTACAAGTCAATATCCTTCTTAATATTTGAATGTTCCCTTATCCTAGAAAGTAACCTGATGATTCATGTGGTGGTGATGAAATGTCTTATTATTATGATAATTATAGAGTGAAACACTAGAGGAGTCGGAGTCGTATATTTAAAATGTGAGGAGTCGGAGTCAGATTTTAAGATTTTTTACAATGTGTGGAGTCGGAGTCAAATTTTTACAATGTGTGGAGTCGGAGTTGGAAAATTTTGGACCGACTCCACAACCCTGAATGTAATAATCAATGTAATAATAATTTTATAATTTCTGTAATAAATAATAATGCAATATTAAATGCAATAAATTTAATAATAAATGTAATAATTATGTAAAACAATAATAGAATCTGTATGTATAGACCAAGATGATAGTTTTAAATGTGTGTGAATGTACTTATAAGTGGGTCCCTTTAATTTAAAAAAAAATAAAAAATGCCCTTCCAGTGTGGGGAGAACGAGATCTAACCTAGGTGCGAATTTCTTAATGGTTCCTGGACTGTTTTCCCTCTTGTTTTTGGTTCATTTGTTTTTCTGTATCCACCCAAAGAGGATGCCAGTGGGCATCGAAACTGTTGTGGAAATAAACTCTGTCTATTAGAACTTGGGTTTTTATCATCATATTTTGACCTTCACATAGAAAAAAAGTTTTTTGTATTTATTGTCTAAAGCAACTGCAAAAATTAATTTTCTTCCCTTTCTTATTTGTAGTCATGTTTATCTAAGTAACCAACCAATCCCCATTAACACACACACACACACAAATCACATTTTTTTTTTTTTTTTTTTTTTTTTAGCACCTTTTCTCATATAGCAGTTTGGTTTCTGGTACTCCACAGGCACATCTCAACTTCACTTATCTAATCAAAATAACTGACATGTATAGAAATGGATTTATCCTCCTCTGCACAGCTTGCCTGACCTGTGTGCCCCTAAGCAGCCACCCCTTGCAATTCCTTCTTGCCCTGCCAGTGTTTTGAGTTATGCTTCTGCATTGCTCTGCATCATTGTGTAAAATAAGCAACAATGTGCAGACTGGTGCTAATTTGGACTGTGTTAAGTGACTGTGAACATTGAAAATGATGGGTAAGCATGTGGCTGCTTCCCCTGCATCATCGGGTAAGGCTAAACTATCTTGTGAGTCCTTGATTTTGGAGGTTAAGCTGGACATTATTAAGCACCATGAGAGTGGTGAACTTCATTGCAAGAGCGCTTGGCCTAGCCCAGTCAACCATCTCGACCATCATCAAGAAGGCTGCCAAGTTGAAGGTCTTGGCGGGAAATGTGACTTCCAGCAGTGCCATAAGGCAGAAGGTGTGGCTTAAGTGTATCCATGACTTTGCCAGGTTCGAGTGGGTGGAGACTATTTGCCGCAACATTATTCAGCTGTTGCAACAGGCTGGCTTTAACAAGGTGGACCACAACAACATTGAGGAGCTTCTGAACAGCCACATAGAGGAGCTCAGCAACAAGAACCTCATCCACCTCAAGCAGCAGTAGCAAGCACTGGAGGAGTCTGAGGTGGAACCACATGAACCACCCAAGTCACTCTCCCCCCCCCTTCTGCATGACATTGCACAGTTTGACAACTGTCTTACCAAGTTGGTAGAGATTAGAAAATGAGTCCAACCCCAAGAGGAGTGCTGCCATGAAATGTACTATGCAAAGGAGGAGGCACACCAGGCAACTATCACAAGCTTCTTCAAACCCAAGATGGAGTGAACATCATCAGAACAAACACCTTCCACCTCAGGGTTCACCATCTTCAAGGCCAAACCTGCAATGCTGTCAACCCTGAGAGAGAGAGCATGACCTGCCCCAACATCTAGTCCTCCAGCCTCGGGAGGACACCTGATGATGAACTAGCTTGTGACTTGGACTTTACTTGGTGAGTGTTACCTAGCTTTTTATGTCGTAACCTAACCTAAAATTGTGTGGTTTCCTTTACATGATGCTTGTAGACAGCAATCATGATCACTGTCCACAAGCACCACATAGGAACATATTCCCTATTAACCCATGTTATAACATCCTCATTTAGTGATTGTTCACATAGCAATCAGTTTTTCAAGAATGTAATCCAATTGTTAAACAAGGGATATATATATATATATATATATTAGTGTGGACCAAAATGGGGGGTAAATTATAAAGTTGAAGAAATCCTTGTTCCTTTGGACCAGATAGACATGTCAGCAAAATTTTGGTCAAATATGAGAACATTTAGGGGTCCCGAGATTTAATGACTTATAAAAATAGCAACAGAATATCAAGAGCAAGCATTTTGTCCTGGAGAGCCTTTAGTTCTTCATTGGGATGGAAAAATGCTCCCAGAGATATCGTTAGTTTTTTGTCTGATTAATTTAGCATATTTATATTTTATCTCTCAGGTGAAAAACTTAGTTGTGGGTCTGGTTTTCACACCTAGGCAATGTGTTATTATCTGGTTGGTTTTAATTAAACATTTTGATAGCTAAATTTCTATTTAATTAGGTTACATTTCACTGTCTGAAGCTAGTTTTCACAATCTACACCAATTTACCTTTAATTTAAAATAAGTCAAGTTTAATTTAAAATAAGTCAAGTTTAATTTAAAATAAGTCAAGTTTAATTTAAAATAAGTCAAGTTTAATTTAAAATAAGTCAAGTTTAATTTAAAATAAGTCAAGTTTAATTTAAAATAAGTCAAGTTTAATTTAAAATAAGTCAAGTTTAATTTAAAATAAGTCAAGTTTAATTTAAAATAAGTCAAGTTTAATTTAAAATAAGTCAAGTTTAATTTAAAATAAGTCAAGTTTAATTTAAAATAAGTCAAGTTTAATTTAAAATAAGTCAAGTTTAATTTAAAATAAGTCAAGTTTAATTTAAAATAAGTCAAGTTTAATTTAAAATAAGTCAAGTTTAATTTAAAATAAGTCAAGTTTAATTTAAAATAAGTCAAGTTTAATTTAAAATTATATATTATATATATAAATAAATTATAATATATATAAATATATTAAATATAAAATAAAATATTAAATATATAATATAATACTATATATAAAATAAAATATTAAAAATAAATATATAAATTATATTTTTTAACTTTTTCTTGCAGGCGAAGGAAGAACGGAAAGGATTGCAGTGTTAGTCAGTGGGAATGGTGAAGAGAAATTGCTGGGAATTCCTAAGTCACTGCTGGCACGGGTACGGAGATGGCTCGTGTTTGCATTTCTCTCCTGCAAGAACATGATATGACCCAGAGAATTATTGGGCTGTCATTTGACACAACAGCATCCAATACCAGAATCCATGCTGGAGCTTGCACTAAAATTGAACAAGAACTTGGAAAAGAGCTTTTATATTTAGCCTGCAGACACCATATTTATGAGATTGTCCTATCTCAAGTCTTCCGGACTTCTATGGGCCATTCCTCTGAACCTGATATTCCAATCTTCAAAAGATTCAAAACTCAATGGGATTTTATGGATCATTCTCAAATCACAACTGCTGTTGATTCCCAAAGCTGCAGAATAATTGAAAGAGTTCAAGATTTAAAAATCAAACAGTCTTAATCATGAAGGAGGCACTCAACTCTAAACAGCCAAGAGATGATTATAAAGAATTTTTCACTTGTTCTCTTGTTTTTTGGAGAAGAAAGCATTTCTAATACTCCCTTGAAGAGACCTGGAGCATACCATCATGCAAGATGGATGGCAAAAGGAATTTATGCATTTAAGCTTTTTCTTCTCCAAAATCAATTTAAGATGACTAAAAAAGAACTTGATGCAATAACAGAAATTTGTTTATTTGTTGCATTGGTATATGCAAATCTTGGCAAAAGCTTCTCAACCAGAGGAAGCCCCAAATGTTGATCTTAAATTTTTGCAAGATCTTGCAATAATGGAGGAAAATTCTTTGATATCAAGTGTTATCAAGCAAGCCCAAAATGCCATTAAACGACATCTGTGGTACCTCTCAGAAACACTTGTTGGATTAAGCTTCTTTGACAAAAGCATATCCCTTGAAGAAAAGGAGCAAATGCGAAATAATATCAAAATGCCTCCAAGAAATAAGGGACTGAAACGTTTAGAAGCAAAGGTAACCCTAGCTTCTTTTAAAAAAAAAGGATTTCTGATTTTGTTACTTCAAGGACTAAATCTCTTTTTGATGCTCTACATCTCAATTCTCTCTTCACTGAAAATTCTGCATCAACATGGGGAATAGATCCTGAGTACCAAAGAGGCTGTGCTAGAGTTCGTGCCCTTAGAGTGACAAATGACACAGCTGAGCGGGGTGTTGCATTGATTGAAAAATTTAATCAAGCAGTGACAACTAAAGAAGACAAACAATACCTGCTCAAAACAGTTTCAAGAATCATAAAGAATTTCCAACAAAAATAAAGCAGAACTTATGAAAATGAGGAAAAACTAATTTTTTGAGCATTAAAAGGAAAAGTGCATTTTTTCTCAGGACCCCTAAAACTTGATGTAGAGGTTTCAAATTTTGTAATTTGATTAAGGTAAGCAAAAGGAATAACATTACTCATGTGGAACAAAGATTTTTAAACCTTCATTTTTTTGGTCCATACTAATATATATATATATAATATATATATATATATATATATAATATATATATATATATATATATATATATATATATATATATATATATATATATATGGTATACCTTGGAATTCGTCACCAACTGATTCTGAAAAAAAAACAATGAATTGCAAATCAACAAATTCCAAAGCACATTATAATGGGTTTGAATGGGAAAATTTTTAATTCATTCCACAAAAAAAAATAATTAATCTTAATATATTTAAAAAGAGTAAAAAAACACTTTTATTAGCAATAACAAGGTGAAAAATGATAAAACAACCATTACATTTCAAACTGTATTGAAATAAACAGCAAAATTATTCTGGACCTTTTTTGAAAAATTGTTCTAGTTTTGCTTGTTTAGAGAGTCTCTTCTTCTCCACATACAATTGACAGTAGCAGTGTTTGGATCAGAAACTTGCAACCAAGTTGTTATCTTCTTCACTTTCATATTCAACTGCACTCTGTTGCTGAATAAGTTCCTCATTTGACAAGATGTGTGCATGCAAGTCAAATAGCTCTTGTATATCATTCGGGGGGGGGGGGGGGGGGGGGGGGGGGGGGGGGGGGGGGGGGGGGGGGGGGGGGGGGGGGGGGGGGGGGGGGGGGGGGGGGGGGGGGGGGGGGGGGGGGGGGGGGGGGGGGGGGGGGGGGGGGGGGGGGGGGGGGTATATATATATATATATATATATTATATATATATATATATATATATATATATATATATATATATATATAATCACACGAGGTTTGTTCAAAAAGCATCCAGACTTTATTTTAGGTCACATTTGGAGTTGTGACTGCGCTAAATGTGTGTCTGCATGTTGAGACAAGTTGAATGATAGGGTTGCACTTCATTGTGTAGCACAGTCCACTGTGGTAAGCCAATAATGTTAAATGTGTTTTGTTTTGTGGCAATTTTTTGTGATGTCAGTATTACTTTTTTTTTTTTTTTTACTGTGAAGGTGTTGTGCACCATGAATATGTTCCACAAGGACAAACAATCAAGAAATTTTACAGTGAAGTTTTGAGACATCTACATGAAGCAGTTTGGAGGAAACAGCCACAGAAGTGAGAGTTCAGAGACTGGATGCTTCATCACAATAACACACCATCTCACTCATGGCATCTTGTACAGCAATTTTTGACCAAAAATGCTATACTTTTGATTGGTTTTTATTACAGTAGACTCACGATAATTCGCGAGTTAGGGACTGATAGAAGGCATGAATTATCAAATCGCGAATTATAGTTTAATGTATTTCAATGGGAAAAATTAGTTTGGTTCTAGAGGCCAAAGAATACACCCCAAAATAATCAAAATACACTTTAATATATCTAGAAATATGTACATCACTTAGCCTTGAAAAATGAGGTAACTTTCATTTGCTGGCTTGTGTGATGCTCTCAATCACTCCCAATGCCCTCTCCATGGTGAGTTCCTTTGCTTCATTCATGTAGGACATGAACATCCGCAGGTCCACTATGGACCAGTCACTCTTCTGCCTCATTGCCTATTTGTCCTCAGCCTCACCTGCTTCTTCTTCCTGCTCTTGCCTCTGAATTTTCTACCATCTGGAGCACTTCCTCAGCAGTAAGATGTTCATTCATGGTGATGATGAGCTCTTCAAGCGTGAATTATGAAATTATGGCACACGTCAAAAAAAAAGTGACTTAATTAGGTTGTCACAAATTAGAAAAATCTAATTATAAAATCGTGAATTATCACGAGTCTACTGTACTCGCACCCAATATTGTGGGAACCCAAAAACATTGACTATAAAAATAAAATTAAGAAGAATGACACATGGAAAGAAATTTTAGATATGTTGAAAGTGGAAAGAGCAGAAATTGAAAAGATGAAAAAATCCATGAATGCAGTTTCAGAGAGGTGAAAAAGACAAAGGAAAAGAAGTCTGGAAATGGAGCAGAAGGAAGTTATAAATCGAAGTGGTAAAGCTTCCATTGAACTGTACTTCTGAGGTTAATGGGTCAATAGTGTCACAATTTTGGTCTTCAATCACATCATCCCCAATGTATTTTTTTTCTACTTTGTAAAGTTGGATGCACCCAAAATCAATGATAGTGGCAGTGCCTTTCTCTATGCAATAATATACCTGCCACAACAGTTAAAACTACATCATCACTCTCCAACATTGTGCTGTCAACTAAACTGATGCGTGGACAATTTAGGCCAGGCTGAAACTATAATTTTTGTTTGATTTTAATTTATCAGAGTGACTAACAGTTGGCTTTTGATATAAAAATAAGATTCCTGAAAAAAACAATTCTTCTGAACATGCTAGAGAGATGGTTTGCATACCAAAAGATGCAGAATTTGATTTAGAACAAATTATTAAGTGTGGTATTTTTTCATGAAACCTTTAGTTTTTGAGTTATTTTAGAAAAACTAATTTTTGGGGCCCATAGACCCCCTTTCGACTGTCAACACAATAAAACATTCTCAAGCTGCAAAGTGACATGTATTAGTAGTTTTCAATCAGCAATCAAAATCAATCAAAATCAGCCATTTTAAATTCATTGAAAATGCTTTTTGACATTCCAAAATGCCAAACATTAAATTATACAATTAACAAATTGTCATTTTGTCATATTTTAGCATGATAAATAATAATCTAGAACTTAAAATATTTTTTAGACAAAACCTTTCATTAATTTACGTGATCTAATTTTGTTTCTAATAAGACCATCTCTATGCTCATGACCTACAACAGCCAAGGATGCTTCAGTGACAAGCTTGATGTGCCTCTCAACATTCTGACTGTGGCACTCATGATCTAGTTTCAATGTGGTATTAACGATATCACGCAGTTCATCATTACTGAATTCTTTTAATACAGGTGGAACAGTTTCCCATTGGGACATAGCAGACAGCTTGTGGTATGCAGAAGCTTTGAAATTGATGATTGGCTTTCTAAAGACCCTAACATTCTCATCTATAGCAGGATATTCATCAGTACCACCTTCATGATCCTCTTCATTCTCATCATCACTTTCAATTATTCCACCTGCAAAATCATTGCTACTACCAGATTCATCATCAAAATCCTCTATAACTCCCCTCAGACACAGAACTTTATTGACAGCACACCTCCTCACCTCTTCATCAGCCAGCATTCCAACTAAAATATTTTCACCATGAGCAAAATAGCTGTTATTGTTTAATACGTCATAACAAACTTCTCTAATTTTCCTGTCAGGGAATTTATTTACTCTTTGGATCATATTGAATAGGTTTCTTGACCCATCACTTAGCCTCTTATTAGCCTTGATATTGAACCAACTGTGAAAGTATACTTTGATGATGAATTCTACTATGATTTTGAGGTTCTTACTGGGTCTTTTTTGTGAAACATAAAAGTGAAGAATTCTACAGGCTAAGGTGAGCCATCGAGAGTGATTTAGCAGGCCAACTTCTAAGAGTGCAAGGTCTTCATCCACTTCACCAGTAATAATTGCCCAGCAGATGCAGTATCCATAGTATTGGTCTGTTGATAAATTATTGACCACCTCATTGGTAGAAGCACAAATGCAGGATAAGGTATAGATTTGAAGTCCAAACATTCCATTCTGACACATCGCCATTGAGCTGAGAACCAATAGGGCCAGAAAATTTGTCTGGACTTTTTGTTGTCCCATCTAAAGTTATGAAGATGTGTCTAAGTGGCAATTCATTTAGATGCAGAAGACAAATATCCCACTGAAGAGGTTGCCCTAAAAACATTTCCAAATATCTGAAACTGTTCTGCTGGCATAAAACGTACATCACCAAGTACTTTAGCAACTGTTTTCCTTGTAGAAGTCATACTTTATATTGCAAATGTTGAATTCAATGACAAATTGCAGTTGGAAACTTATAACAAAGGCACTTGAAAAAAAAAAACAAGTTTTCAATTTATTACGTTTAAAAAAAGTTCATGAAGCAGCCCCACCCTCTATTCTTTAATCAAGCATAATGGATGCAAGATAACAAGGAAAAGTCATATCATGTGATCACTATGTCCATGTCAACATCCTTTTAGGGCAATGTTAGTAATCAAAAAGCCAAATCATGCTTATTTTAGAATTTCTTTTGTCACTAAGGTCCATCGAAAGGGGGTCTATGGGCCCCAAAAATTAGTTTTCTAAAATAACTCAAAAACTAAAGGTTTTATGAAAAAATACCACTCTTAATAATTTGTTCTAAATCAAATTCTGCATCTTTTGGTATGCAAACCATCTCTCTAGCATGTTCAGAAGAAGAGATATTGCCATTTTCCTGATTTTGCTAGTGCAGCATTAGATGTTTTTACAAAAATGGGGGTGGCTGGACACACGTTGGTGGCCACCAATTATTTTTTTCAGGAATCTTATTTTTATATCAAAAGCCAACTGTTAATGACTCTGATTAATTCTATCTTGAGTTTCAGCCCGGCCTAGTGGACATCAATGATTTTTTTCAACTTTGTTGCTAATAGAGTTGATAGCTGTTATCCAAAATATTGACAACAATGTTGCCAATAAAGTTGCATTGGTGTAGACACGCCTTAAGACACTTCATTTTGAACACTGAAGAAATAGGTAGACCATATTATCTATGAGAGACATGAGCAAACTACACACCCAGTTGCCACACACCACTTTGTTTTTATTACTCTGAAATATACCTTATTTAACTCAAATACAGTACCCTATATAACAAAAGCTCAACAGATATTAATAATTTGTATATATTTTTTTCATCTAAAATGAATTGTCTCAGACTGTTTTTATATATTCAAATGTACTTTTTCATTTTACTGTTCCAAACAATTGCCAAATTTCAAAATCTTGTTCATGTAATACGAGTATATTGACTTATGTTATGCAACACACTACACACATCCAGATTTGTTTTGACCAGAAGGAACCTGTTTCACTCGCTATCGCCAAAACAGGCCCTTTTTTGTATCTGTAATTATGCAGACTTCAGCCTTTGCACTCATAAATTACTTCAGATACTGTTTTTAATAAAATACTTCATACGAGTAGTAACAAATGGTACAGGTAGGTAGTAGTGTACTGTATGTGTTGTGAAATATAGAAATGTTTACACCAATAGTCCAATATACATAATGTCTCTCAAACTGTACAGAGGGCATTCCTGACAAGCACATTAGGTCAATTGTCTCAGATGTTGATCTATGTTTATGTCTGGTTAATCAGTCACAGATAAGAACATAAAAGTTCTTCAAACTTTGTAATTATACAATATTTTACATTTTAATAGACTAACAGATGTTACAAGTAGACATATATGATCCACATAAGACTGTGTCCCACTGGACATACAGGGTGCTAAGCTTGTGCATCCAGAGCTAAATCCATGCATCAGGGACCCATACCTTTGGGTTACCAAAATCTCTGAAACCTTATATATATATATATATATATATATATATATATATATATATATATGTTAAACACAAACCGTGCATGGAACAAGGAACTCTTCTGGGAAAATTAAATCCACTATAGTCCGAATAAGTAATGGTAAATGACAAATACCATAGTTTTTTTCTTTTTCATGATTTTAGCCCGACGTGGGCAACGGGTCTCTCGCAAAGAGATCCCATAAATATAGCTTCCCTCACCAGCTATCTGCAAAGCAGACAGGATCCAGCTTTGGGACATGGATCTAGGGTTTAAAGCAAGCCTAGATCCCTACATTCAGAACCTCTATATAAGTAAAAGACTCGTTGCATTCACGTCGTGTTGAATAAATCAAAGAAAAAGGGGGTAACTATTGTATTTTTAGCCAAAAAAAACAAAACTTAAACCTCAACCGGGACATTGAGTGTCCACTTTTCAAGGCACAAAACACGTCCGTTTAGTATACACAAACTCAGAATGGTTCCCTGAGAACATTATATGTTAAACACAAACCGTGCATGGAACAAGGAACTCTTCTGGGAAAATTAAATCCACTATAGTCCGAATAAGTAATGGTAAATGACAAATACCATAGTTTTTTTCTTTTTCATGATTTTAGCCCGACTATAGTGGATTTAATTTTCCCAGAAGAGTTCCTTGTTCCATGCACGGTTTGTGTTTAACATATAATGTTCTCAGGGAACCATTCTGAGTTTGTGTATACTAAACGGACGTGTTTCGTGCCTTGAAAAGTGGACGCTCAATGTCCCGGTTGAGGTTTAAGTTTTGGTTTTTTTGGCTAAAAATACAATAGTTACCCCCTTTTTCTTTGATTTATTCAACACGACGTGAATGCAACGAGTCTTTTACTTATATAGAGGTTCTGAATGTAGGGATCTAGGCTTGCTTTAAACCCTAGATCCATGTCCCAAAGCTGGATCCTGTCTGCTTTGCAGATAGCTGGTGAGGGAAGCTATATTTATGGGATCTCTTTGCGAGAGACCCGTTGCCCACGTCGGGCTAAAATCATGAAAAAGAAAAAAACTATGGTATTTGTCATTTACCATTACTTATTCGGACTATAGTGGATTTAATTTTCCCAGAAGAGTTCCTTGTTCCACACACACACACAAATTTATAATTAACATATGGCTAGCTACTAAATATTAAATTCATGTAAGTTACTTAAGAACTAATAAAACTATTTTAATCAATTTCAAGATGTAAAATTTAAAGTGAATTTCTCAAATTTCCCAAACGCAATACATCAAAAGTAGGCTAAATAGGACATCACTGAACCTGGTTACAACCCTTATAAATTAAGCACATCACTGAAACCAAATTTACCATATATATGGTTACCCTGCTGCAATCAGGGTTATCTGTATTATTGTAACATAGAAATTGTATTATATTCATTTATTTTAAATGAATTTATAAATGTAAATAAAAAATAAATATGATCACAATGACTTTAATAACTTCACAATGATTCAAATTTACTATCTGAATCAAACTATTAGTTCATTTATTCATTTGAAATAAATTAATTATTCTTATGATTTGGTGCCCTTTCATTTTAAGTACATAACAGCAAGGCTACAAATGAGGCAGCAATCTCTTGTTTTAGGTACATAAAATCAAAAGATTGCCTGAAAATTCTCTGAACTGTGTTCAGAGGATACATATAAAGCAAATAAAACGTAGGGATGATCAGTAGTTTTGGATCTTCTCCTTTATAGGACCCCCAATTTCTTCCTTTCAATTAGTAGCAATTTTGATACAGAATATTTTCATTAAAACTAACAAAAATATCACGACAACCTAACCAATCATCAAGGGTGCACAGTTGACCTAACTGGGCATTTAATAATTTTCCCATACGTTTAATGAAAATATCATGACTTAACCTTAACAACTAGTTAGGTTAATTGAATGCCCAGTTAGGTCAACTGTATGCCCTTGATGATTGGTTAGGTTAAGTCATGATATTTTCATTAGTTTTAATGAAAATACACTGTCAAAATTGTTACTAACTGAAAAGAAGAAATTGGGGGTACTATAAAGTAAAAGATCCAAAAACTACTGATCATCCCTACATTTTATTTGCCTTATTTGTAGCCTCAATTTTATGTACCATACCTAAAATGAAAGATTGCCCATGATTTATATATAGACCTATACTATTAATCATAACTATCAATGAAGTGGTTTTATCTTCAATTAAGAGCCCAGTAAAGCCTTAAGGGCCAAATAAAATAAATATGAAGTCCAATTTAACATTCATTTATTGTGTCAAAATAACTAACAAATTATAAAATTTTATTTATTTTATAAATAAACAATTATTTATTCATTCATACTGCACCTATACCTCATATTTCACTAACTTTAATAGCTATAACAACACTGGTCTACAGCCAAAATGCTTCGGAAATAATAATAGTCAATCTCTACTAATTTTGGGTCACTGAATACGAGAATGATGCCTAAAATTGCCAATTGGCTCTATTTATAAAGATATCAGGCAACCCTGCACCCTACTAATGGACTGCATCTGTCGCGTAATATGTAGATGCCTGTGACACATCGAAGCATTGAACCTACTGCGCATGCTCGTTATTTTTTTTTTATTTTAATAAATTAATGTAAATATATACATATATATATACAATAAAATACAATTTTAAATTTATCTATTACATTATGTATTTGTAAATTATTTATTAAGAAATAGATTGGATCATTTTAACATATTGCTTCCCATAATGTTTTTGATATTAATATAAATGGAATACTAACCTAACTTAAAATTATTAAAATGCAATGTAATTACATTAATTTATTAAAATAAAAAAAATATAACCATGCGCATGTGCAGTAGAGTCAAGGCGTCAATGTGTCAATGTGTCACAGGCGTCTACATATTATGCCACAGCATCAGTTCATTCGCGGAAGTCATACAGTGCACCCTTGTCAAACTCTTTTTAGTGTTTACTTTTGAAAGTGAATTTTTTTCAGCCTAATTTGAACAAAGATGCCTCGTAATTGCGTGAACAGTGTAGATAACTTCTGTTATGCTTGTGGAGAATTGACTTTTGCATCACAAAAGCGTGCTATAATCGCCATGATTACGAAAGCCTATCACCTTTATTTTGGCTGTAAGATTGGAGATCAGGACAAGAGCTGGGCCCCACACATATGATGCAATACTTGTGCAACAAACCTTCGCCAGTGGTTGAATCAGAAAAAGAAATTATGCCTTTTGCAATGCCAATAGTGTGAAGGGAACCAACAGATCATGTCAGCAATTGTTACTTCTGCATGGTGCCTCCAGTCAAAAAATGTATTTGCAAGAAGAAAAAGTGGATTTTACAATATCCAAATATACCCTCTGCTATACACCTAATACCTCACAGCAAAGGACTACCTGTTCCTGAGCCCCGACACTCATTCTCCCTGGAGTCAGAGGATGAGGAGAATGAAGGAACCTGCGAAACTTGTAAGCCTTCAACTTCACAAGACACTGAATTTGTTTATAACTTGACATCTTCTAAACCACACACGATAACTCAGAATTAATTAAATGACCTTATCAGAGATTTAGAACTGCCAAAGAGTAAGGCAGAGCTGTTGGGCTCCAGATTGCAGCAGTGGAATCTCCTCGCTGAAAATGTTATTGTGTGTAAGTTTCGTGACCATCAAAAAGATTTTGTCCCATTCTTCATCATGGAAGGTGACCTTGTAGCTTGCAATGACATCAATGGTCTGATGGCAGCTCTCAACATTATTCACAATCCTGATGAGTGGAGACTGTTCATTGATTCATCAAAGTTGAGTCTAAAAGCTGTTTTGTTGCATGTTGGCAACGTATTGCAGCTGGCTACACTAAGTATTACTGTTTTCTGTGTGAATGGGATAGTCGGGCTAGGACTTCTCATTACATCAAGAAGGATTGGCCACTCTGACACTCATTGGAACCTGGAACAAAAAATGTTCAGTATCCTCCACTTGTAGAATCAAGAAAGATTTTGTTACCACCCTAACACATCAAACTGGGCATCATGAAAAATTTTGTTTAGTCTATGGATAAAATGGGGGCAACTTTTAAGTACTTCAATGGTAAATTCCCAAAGCTCAGTGAAGCAAAAATCAAGGAGGGTGTATTTGTTAGTCCACAGATTCGCAAGCTTCTTAGAGATGAGGAGTTCGACTGTATGCTAGGTGGTGAGGAGAAGACAGTGTGGAATGCTTTCCAGTTAGTAGCAACCAATTTTCTCGGATACCAAAGCTGACAATTACAGGGAGCTAGTGGAAAACCTGCTGTTGTCCTATCAAAAAATGGGCTGCAATGTGTCTTTAAAGATACATTTCCTCCATTCGCACCTGGAATTTTTCCGGCCAACTACAGAGCAGTCAGTGATGAACATGGTGAATGTTTCCACCAGGATATCTCAGTGATGGAGAAACACTACCAGGGGAAATGGAGTCCATCATTGTTAGCAGACTACTGCTGGACAATAACAAGAGATGCTCCAGAAGTTGAATACGAGAGACAAGCAAAGAAGCGACGGGTTGAATCAATATAAGTGACTGCATTATATAGGTATGTTACTAATATATGGTATACATATACGCAAAATGTGTAATTTAAATTTTCTTGGAAACTGTAACCAATCGACTGTTTTTATGGTCATATTCATTTTCAGCACCCCAAAATCCATAATAGGAAACACATTTTATCTCCGAAGCACAAACTTTTTCAAAATTTGTAAACCAGTGTAATAGGAAACCTACTATTTATATTCAAATGTTAAAATGATAATTTGAATGATGAAAATTTACAAAAACATTAGCCAGATTGCCTCTTCACAATTTTTTTTTTTTTTCAAAACTAAAGTTACATTTACACAATAAACCCCCAATTTACTCATTAATAATTAGTAAAGAAATAAATCATTTGGGACTACATACATGTCTATTGCAGTACCTTCTTACCATACACAAAGTTTTACCACTAGCGCTTAATTTTAAGCATTGCACTAAAGTGATAAACCTACAAAATTAAAATAAGTATTTCATTCTGACACTTTCTGAGTTAATAATAGTTTAGGATACATAATTAATAGGCTATCTATTTTCCCTACTTTTGTTTTTGATGCTGGGAGAAAAAAAAGTTTCTCCACTCTAAGTACAACCTGACAATTCTTGTCCTGTTTGTACGCAAATATTTAAAGACCAAGTCTAGTTTAAACCTTAAACATATGAGGCTACTCACCTAGCTCAGAGCCATCTGAAATAACTCTGTATCGCCTCATTAAGTCGTCATACTCAGCAGTTAAGGTAGGTTTAAGGCCAGTCATTTCTTAATATATAACCACACCTGTTAAAATATAAGGTCACAATATTATCATTACCAACTAAGCCATCAATAATTTTTTAAGCCATCAGACAGGGTACTTCAGGGATATTTCTCCACCTTGTAAATTACTGTTAAGTGATTATTTCAATTTTTATATCCATAACAAATTATTACATATTAAAAGTTCAATAAAAACTAATATAAGCAGGGTTGGTAAAAAACCAAAAACCATGGTTCTTTGGGTTTTTAATATATACGGTAGGCCTTAGTATTTCTTATATAATTTAATTGCTGAAAAACAAAAAAAAAAAAAAAAAAAAAATTAATAGCCTAACCATAAACAACTAAAAAAATAAACATTTGACTTATGACTTTGTGCATATAAACAAATATTAAAAAAATAAAACTCCTTTAATATACTGTATGGTACAGTACCAAATAGCAAAATAAACAAGGAAAATATATTGCTCTTTGGCCTTTAAGCTTACAGATGCAGCCTCTATATTTATTTCAAATTATTTGTTAAAGCATTTATAAATAAATACAAGTTTTGAAGATTTATGAACTAATTTATTTCTTAATTTGGACTGTACCAGTCCAAAAGCGGAGAAGATTCTTTCAACTGCAGCACGAGATGATACTGCAGTCATGAACAATGAGACATTGTTCCATACATCTTCAGACAGTTCCCCAATAGATCTCCACCATGCTAGTGAGGGTTATGTTCTTCAGTACTGATTCACTGTAAAGATAGGATTTATTGAAAGGGGAAGAGACTTGGATTTAATTTTAAGAATGGGAAGTAACACTGTGAACTCTTCTTCAGCTAATTTCATTGCCCACTCTTCTTCTTCTGTGAGGCAAATTCCATGATTAGTCAGAAAATGAACCTCATTTACTGCTTGATTGTATCTTTTATAGTTTTTTATTTTATCATTTGGTAGAAAATGTAATTGCTCCTTTAGGATTTCCACTGTATCACTTATTTATCTAATGATACCAAGATGGGCTTAAGTATTTTCAAAAGATCTTCTGCATAAAATTTCTTTTAATCTGGATATCAGCAACTTTTCTCGCGGTCACAGGATCAAACACATCTCTATTTCCATCAAAAACAGGAGAGAATACTCCAGTTAAGGAATATTTCCAAGCAATCTGCCAGTGAATGCCATCTTGTTTCTGATGACAATTGCAATTTGGCACCACCAGCTTCATGGTACTTTGTGGATGGTAGATGTGTATTTCTCACATATTTAATCATTTGAATTACCCTATTTTCTGGAAAATGTCATTTTATATATATATATAAATACTTTTAGAAATAATGGAAATACACGCATGTGCAAGATGATATAATTGCAAGGTTGCCCGTGTTCTTTCTTTTATTTCTTCATATTTTTTCGGAGTTTTTGGTTTTTTTTAAAAATGATTTAAACCAAACAACCCTGAATGTAAGTTTTAATCCATCTTCAAAAGATTACATTTTATAAGTTTTCAGTAAAATTATTTTTTCATTCAATTATGCACCTCGGTGGTGTACGGTATAGTGGTTAGCATCGCTGACTATGAGTCCATCAGCCCCAGGATCAAGACGCAGTGATGGCAGCCAGTGCGCAGCAAAACCCAGCTGTTCATCCTTCCACACAAAGAAAGTGGTTGGTAGATAAATGGGTACCCTGGGTGGCATAGTGGTTAAGACACTAGGCTGCTGGTGGGGCATGGTTCAGATTCCACGTTAAACTGTAGGTTAGGGTGCATCAAAAATGGCAACTTTCAAAAATTGATTTGGCCCTACGTTATTATGGTTACATTCCCTAAAAAAAATTCACATGTAAAATTTCAGGTCAATTGATTAATATCTACTGGGTCCAACTAGCTCCTAAACTTTTACAAAAATGACAATTTTTGGGATAAATTGCCTTAAATTATTTTTTTCACATATACCTTTATTTTATTGAATTGAATGATCCTTAAGGTACTATAGGCCTAGTATGTTTAGTTTGCTTGTGTTTAAGCCATAGCTACTATTAATAAACATCATTTGCCATCATGAAATACCTATAGCTATTTTTTCTTATTTTCAGGCATGTAGACTACTTTAATATTAATCTATGTTTCTATTACAGGTCAATTTTTGATATATGTTGGTGATAATAGTTGATATATGATATAATGGATAATAGTGGTAAAGCCAGTGAAGCCACTTCTAGTGGTAAAACTTGTTCAAGTGGTGCAGATAAAGTTGATATAAAAACACGGAAAAAAACTCTATATTTGGATTAGGTCCTGGCATCACAAATAATGATGCAAAGATTGTAGGATGTCGCTTGCCAACAAGTGAACAAGTTCTTAGATGTTTCCTATTTCACCAGCAACAGGGTCTAAAAGAGAGAAGAACTAAGCGAGATATAGCTAAAATTGTTTTAACAGAAATTCAACCATTCTACAATAAAGCCAACATACCAATGATTACTGAGAAAAAAGCATGTGAGAAAATAATTTTGTTGTCAGAAAAGAATGCGAAACAGAGAAATTCCATTGAAAAGAAGAAAGCTACAAAGTACAAAGACAAGACTAGAAGATATGGAAATGCAACTTAAAATGACTTTTCCACTGTGGATTAAAAATGCTGAAAAAATTATGAGTAATCCAGAAGATATACAATTTCTTCAATCTATGCAAGGGGATAGAATTGCTTCTTTTGGAGCTCATGATCAAACTTTAGCATCCAAAATGAAGCGCATTAATTTTCGAAAATATGAAGAAAATGCGAGAAAAGAAAAGGAATTGAGAGACACTGAAGCTTCTTGCAGTTATGTTGAATTAGAAAGCAGTAGCACAAGCGATACAACTACCATTGAGAGTGAGTCAGAAGCTAATGATGGAGCTGAAAAAGATGGAAAATCCACAGTCAACAGTCTGTTTAGGCACTCAAGCTATCATTCCTCATGACATTCTGAAAAGACTGAAACTTGTTTCTTTGGCATCAAGAATGAAAATGACTCCGGCACAACAGGCTGCATTCACAAAAGCTTTTGTTGAAGAATGTGGTGGTAACACTAAGGCAGTGGCAACTTCATATGCTACAGCTGATAGAGCAAGACGCGAAGTAGCCCAAAAAATTTCAAGTTCCATTAAAAAATCCTGGAATCCTCCTAAATTGGCCTCTCTTCATTGGGATTCGAAAATAATTTCTACTCTGCAGGATAAATATGTTACAGAAGAACGATTAGCCGTATCAGTTGGAAACTCAATGGATCTCAAACTACTTGGTATTCCATCATATCATCCTACAGTAGTGCTGGTGGCAGTGACCAATCTGGGAAAAACTTGACTGAAGAAGTTATGAAGCTACTGAAATTGTGGAACTGCTCCAATTCAATAGTGAACTTGGTTTTTGACACTACAGCAACCAACACGGGACATGCGAGCGCTGCATGCATAACTATCCAAGAGATTGGACGGCCTTTATTATGGTCTGCATGCAGGCATCATGTTGGTGAAGTTATTATGAGTCGTGTGTTTCAGGACATGAAAGTAGAAACTTTGAGTGGACCAGAAATTAATGTCTTTAACAGATTTTGAGAAAAGTTTCAGTAGATTTCCAAGGATGAAAAATTGAAAAAAATTGACTTCAATCAGTACTCCAAAGCTGTCCAGGAGATTCTTCAGGAATGGACTGATTATGCAATTCAAATAAGTAATATAGAAAAGCAACATACACGATATGACTACAAACAATTTTCTGACTTAGTTGTGTTATACTTAAATGCAGGACCTAGTGATAAGGATATAACCCTTCAGCGACCTGGTGCTATACATAGAGCCAGATGGATGAGTAAAGCAATATATGCTCAAAAATTGCATTACTAGAAGATAATATCTCGAAACTACCTTCAGTAACAATCACAAACAAGCAACAAATTCTGAAACTAAGAGACTTTGCAATCATCATTTCGCTGATTTACTACCCATGGTGGATGACCTGCTCTTCAGTTTTTGATGCACCATGACACGACTTGCAGCTTTACAAAAAGCTTCTTAGATACAAGGAAGTAAACAAGCAAATAGCAAAAAGTGCTCTAACATCTTTGAAACATCATCTCTGGTACCTTTCATCAGAGATGATTCCTCTTGTATTATTCAGCGATTTGGTTCCAAAAAATGAACTTCGTGCTACAACAAACCATCTACTTTCCTATAAACCACACAAGATTGAGTGTGGTTCCAGAAGGTAGACATGGATCTAGTTTTGGAAAGCCTAATTTCCCTACCAATCTACGATCGGAAACCACACTAGCTGACTTGGTTGACAAAAACTCATGGTTCATATTCTCTTCACTACAGTTAGACTATGATTTTTTAATGGTTGAGATTGTTGAATGGAAAACAACAACATTTATATCTTCCAAAGAAAAACTTTTGGCTATAAATGTCATAAATGATGGCTCTGAGAGGGCAGTAAAACTATGCAGTGACTTTTATGAGGCTGCAAGTACTGAAGAACATCTTCAAAATGTTCTCCAAGTTGTAGAAGCTGACAGAAAAGCCACTCCTAATCTGAGAAAGAGACAAGCTTCTTTATCATCTGTTTTAAAAGAAAAAAGGACAAAGAAGAAGAATTAAGATATCAATAAGCAATAAATCAATTTTTACAAGTATTTTATCATGAAATACCATTTTTAATAGGTGGAGGTGGTCGGTGGGATGCTTAGCAAGTTGGGTCCTCATCCCACATCCTGGTAACTCACTTCATGATTCTCAGAATAATACAAAAAAAAAGTCTAAAAAGATAGATAATTTCATGAATTGAGGCTAAAACTTGCCTAAAACTAACTATATTTACAATTTTTTTTTCAAACAAAATCTACAACGCTTACACATAAGATTTTCTAGTCAAACCATAAAATTCCACAATTGTCAAATTTTCATCTTCGAGGTGGACCCACTAAATATTGTCAGAACAGCTTGAAACGTGGACACTGAAGGTTTGTTGGGGATTGTAACCATAATATCATAGGGCCGAATCAATATCTGAAGTTCGAAATTTCACCCCTTATAGGCTGATGCACCCTACTGTAGGTCTAAGGTGGAGTGAAAAACTTGACCATCAGAATGAACAATTCAGGCAGGAGCTAACCAAAAGAAAGGAACCAAAAGGATTACCAAAAGGAAATTTCAGGTTGAACAAGTTCCATGGCAATGCTTAGTGCTTACATTAAACTAGGCTATCTGGAATTAATTCCTGACTTACTGTATCCCAACAAGTTTCATTATAGCTGATGGCTTCAACAGTTTTTGAGACACAGGCCTATACAGGTCACTCCCACTTTATGTGGGGTTGTATTCCAAAAAAAGTTTGTATGAAGCAATTTTGCACCAACATTATATAAAAAACATTAAAAGAAATAAGTACAGGAGGTCCTCGTTATCCTAGGATAATGAGGACCAAGAAATCACCACTTAAAGCAGAGACCTAAAACCCGCAAGAAATAATAAGAAGAAGATTTAATTAGGACCTTAACACAATAAATGACTCAAAATTATGGTAAAACATTTGTAAAATACACTTTTTAAACCCTAAAATATACTTTTAAACCACTAGCAGGTATGGTATGGTATGCTTTGTACATCATGGCTGCAACAATAGGGCAAAAAATCAAAATCAGAATGAAACCACCAGAAAATCACAGATGGGTTCAGCACTGGCAGCAACAGTTAGCGAGAGAGAGAGAGAGTGCATAGCATCAGTGTTGGGGTGGAGCGTGGTGGTGGTGGTGGTGTTGAAGGTAGGGGAAAGCAAGCAAGACAGCAAGTCTGAGGGAAATTTAACATTTTTCCAATGCACTTCCGCATTCCACGTACATTATCCACGGAAACCTCTTAAGTGTGAGGAATTTATCTGTATGGTTCTACAATTATTTGGCCGCATAAATGAGGGGACTCGGATAATGAGGACCCCCTGCATTAAAGGGGGACTCATTGCACTAAAGTCAACAGTAATGGCAAATGCACACACTACAGGATGAGAGTGAGTAGCTTAAGCATGGCACACAATGGACAATGCAACACTGAGTGAGGGACATTGAGGGAGCATGTCAGCTGCCTTGCATGGCTACTGACTCACTACTCCACTGGCACCAACTGCATAGCAGTCCACATGTGGTTACACTGGTCACATGAGCTTTACACATCCAACCCAGCCAATCACATAATTGCAAATTTTGTGACACACAAAGCAAGAGTGATAGAAGTAGGGTCATTGCATAATGGCAAAATCACATTAAGAGAAGTTGCATAAAGCAAGGGTGACCTGTGTTATATCATGATGAAATTTAACATTTTTCTCCCTTGAGGGGTGAGTGAATAAACTATTTTCATGAGGTTAAACTTACTTTTAATTTGAAGATTATTAAATGAAAAGATATTAAATAGTTTACATAGAGCCTACCTAAAACAAACTGTACTAGTTACTATCAATATATGGTTAATATTAACTCTGCTTAAAGTATTTTAAGGATATTATACATTAACTCTGTTTTCTTTAGAGTACAATCTTTTGTTAATAAATATATATAACAAAAGTAATTGATTGAAAAAAGTGTAGACAAGATCATTTTTAAAATTGTGAGTTTTCTCTACTTTCTTAAAGAACTATTAACAGTAATTCAACTTTTCAAGTGAAGCACTTTGTTTGACCAGTACAAGGCTTAACCCTTTAAGCCCTGAATTTTTTGTAGGGTTAAGTTATGAATGTGTGTATTTGAAACGTTAGCAATTTGTACCTTTCGTCCTTAAAGGGTTAAAGTCTCACACCCCTAAACTACAATTTACATTTTTATAATATATTCAGAGAAATGCTGTTGGGCTCTTTTCTTTACACTCAGTTTAGATATCTAATATGAAGTAAATATCTTAAGGTAAGCTATGATCTGAATATGCTTTTCAGGAAATATCAATGCAATTCAGTTCATTTATTACACGAAGGAAGTGAAAGGGTCAATAAGCAGATGGTGAAAATTTGTAAAAATACTGACATGTACCATTTAACAATTATATTAGGCCTAATTTTAAACATATTCCATAGAACATTTTTTAAACAGATTAAAATAGATTAAAATGGTCTTACACCTTAATTCTGTCATGACTCATAGCTACCTATAATTTTGAGAAAATCGTTTCCACAGTTAAATAAAGTTAAAACAACTGTACTTCAATACAAATTGCATCTTTTTTTAATTAGTGAAATTATCTTTTCTAAAGCTAAACTGTACAGTATGCCCTTGATGAGTGGTTAGGTTGTTGTGACATTTTCATCAGTTGGGTTGTCTTCATATTTTCATTAAAACTAAAAAATATCACAACCACCAATAGTGTACAATTGACCTTTAGAAGAGGGCATTCAATAATTCATCTGCACAAGAAATGAAGGTCAGAGTTGAATAAAACATACCAAAATACATCAGAAAAACCTATTCTTATATTAAAATCAACTTGCAGTGGGTTAAAATAAAAAATTACCACCATACTATTTCAATTGATTTTAATCAATCCAAAAATTGCTTATCTCTCTGTTAATATCAATTTGCACAAGAAATACCATAGAAGAAAATAGATTCAGATTTAAAGTCTACATAAGAAAAACTAGATCTTGTTGGTTGTATTATATGAAAAAAATGAAGTAAATGATGGGTTATAACCATGGCTGTGGAGTCGGTGATAAAATTTGCCGACTCCAACTCAGACTCCAAAAATTTTAACATTCTGACTCCGACTCCAGAAATCTGACTTGTATAATTACGACTCCGACTCCAGAAATCTAACTTGTATAATTACGACTCCGACTCCAGAAATCTAACTTGTATAATTACGACTCCGACTCCAGAAATCTAACTTGTATAATTACGACTCCGACTCCAGAAATCTAACTTGTATAATTACGACTCCGACTCCAGAAATCTAACTTGTATAATTACGACTCCGACTCCAGAAATCTAACTTGTATAATTACGACTCCGACTCCAGAAATCTAACTTGTATAATTACGACTCCGACTCCAGAAATCTAACTTGTATAATTACGACTCCGACTCCAGAAATCTAACTTGTATAATTACGACTCCGACTCCAGAAATCTAACTTGTATAATTACGACTCCGACTCCAGAAATCTAACTTGTATAATTACGACTCCGACTCCGATGGAATGTTAAGGCCAAATTGATTACAATTAGCTTTATTAGGCCAATGGAGATTCATAAACAAGGCATTTCATCACCACCACATGACTCATCAGGTTACTTAGTGGCTGTAACTATGCCTTAAATGGCTTTTTTTCTCTTTATTCAAAAATTACAATAAATCCCAAAATACAAACTGATTGAAACTTAAACAAAAGATTATTATTGGTTTAGCAAATTAATAAGATGTTTTTGTATTATTATAAACATCCGTAACAAAATGTACTAACCTAAACTGAATTTGTTCTTAAAAAAAGGATCGCTTCCATTAAATCATCTTTCAGTGATGCTTATCAAAATTATCAAATTGAAATCTAAAAATCTGAAAAAGATTTAGGGTTGCTAGTACAAAATTTTTAAATTTCCTTATTATTAATTATAATCCTTATTAATTATAAGCAACTATATTTATATATTAATTAAAACATTAAGTTAAATCTATTTTATTCATAAAATTGAGCTAGGTCTAGGCCTAGGCTGCTATGGTTATAATTGAAGGATTTGCACCAACTCCGACTCCACAGCCCTGGTTATAACCCACAAGATCCAAAAATTTTAGGGAAAAAATCTTGCTAGGCTAAATATAGTACTGGAAAATATTGTCAGTTTCTATTTCTAAGACTAAGGATAGGACCTAGTAATAAATGTCACAAGGAAGGACTTCAATGCTTAGAAACTCTTGCCTTGTGTTCAGTGTGTGTAATTTCAGTTAAAACTCTCACAATGCATTGATCAGGAGCAAGAGCATTATGGAAAAAATCATACATGTTGAGCATATTTAGCAGTCTGCTTTTCAGGCCTTAGGCTCCTGAAAATACAGGCAACCTTGGCCCACATAAGATGGTAATTTTGGCCTAATCCAATGCCTTTATTTGCATAACTGAACTGCTTATGATGAATGAAAAGGCATGAAAGATACAAAAAAGTGTTCAAATCTAACGAGTAGATATAACAAAGGCATCATTTTGTTGAACAGTGTTAAATTGTATAAATATAATTTGTAATCCAGTAAAATAAAACTAACAAAAGGCAATGGTTTACGTAAACTTTAGTATCAGAAATTATTTATACATTTTAGCATTGGAAATTATAATTATTATTATTATTATTATAATTATTATAATTATTACATTATTATTAAAATATTAGAAACGATAAATGTCATCAATGGATACCTTATGAACCTTATGTTGTTTTGTGCGTTGGTCTCTCTTCACACAGAGGTCAAGCTAGTGGCCCCGCGAGTTGCTTTCTTGCGCTCTCCACCGTACATAGCCAGGCACACCCGGCTCATCTGGTACTGTCCTGAGCCAGGCATCCAGTCTTTTCTTGAAGACTTCAACTTTGACCCCTGTTACATTTCTGAGGTCCTTAGGAAGCTGGTTGAAAAGTCTTGGCCCCCTGACAACCAAGCTATTTTCCTTCAGGGTTGAGGTCATGACTCCAGATTCCTGGGATCTTGGGAGCATTGCTCCAGTAAATTTGACCATGAGAAAAAGTAAATTTGGGTTTGGGTTTTGTTCATCCGCTAGACGTTATGCAATTTTTTTGCGTATACATTCTTGTACAAAAATTTTTTTAAATTACAAATTTAGTTATTTTAAGTTTAGTTGGTAATTCCATATTTAACAATTATTTTTATTTTTTGTTAAGCTTCAATGTTTTGATAATTAAAATTTTATTAAAACGTATATTTTTTTTAATATAAAATTATCAGGATTGGACTATGTTCCATTGATCTCGGCCAGGTTTGATAAATTGGCCAGATAATTACTTGTGCGGTTTTAAGTAATCCACCATGACTCTAGAAGTGAAAAGTTTAGTTAAGTTTAAACTTACTTTTACTTACTCTTCCTTACTTTTACTAAGTTTAAAGCACTTACTTTTACTTACTTTCATTGTACTATATTTACTTACTTTTACTCACTTTTACCATACTATATTTACTAACTTTTACTTATTTTGTATTTTTTCAGGTAGTCAATAATCAATAATGGATCCTAATATTGATGAAGTTGGAGAGAAAAGTGAGGGTGTTAAAAGGGGTTACTTTTGTGGTCAATGCAAGAACAAATATTCAAAGAAGCAAAACTGGGAGGAACATTTTAATTCCAAAAAAAATATGTTACAATAAAGAGGTCCCAGAGTTTGGGCCCACAGCTTAGATATTGCAGTAAAGAAATACCAGGATGAAGTGCAGCAAAGAGATACGGCAAAGCAGTCATTTAGTTTGTTCATAAAATGTGCTAGTGCTAGACCTCAGAAAAATGAACCAACTTCATCAACTGCTAATCTAGAAAATGAAACTTTTTCACTAGGTTTCACAGACTGAAGAAAGTGCTTCTCCTCCACCTAAGAAACAAAAGGTAAGTGAGGAATCTGCGCATCAGACTAACAAAACTGCTTTAGAGGAATTTGAAAATTCCCAAATCCAGAAGACATTGAATGCAATTTTGCGCCTAACAAAAGAAACTCACCAAGCTGTTGTGGAAAAAAAGTAAATTCAGAGCTGTGCTCCAGTAAATTTTTTCAAATCTGGAGTCATGGAGGAGGTCCCTTGTCAGGCCTTTAATTTGGGAACACTACACATTCTGCCTTTCCTATTTTCCAATGTTGTTTGAATGGTAATTGGGTTTAGTTTTAGGTTTGGTACCAGTTTTTCAATCATTTTCCATATGTAGATTATGATGTACCTCTATCTTCTTCTTTCCAGCGAGTACAGATTTAGTTTACATAGTCTTTCCCAGTAGTTCAGTTCTTTGCAGCCATCAATCTTGGCTGTGAAATGCCTTTGCGTTTCTTCTAGTTTATTAGTTTCTTCCTTTTTATATTGGGACATCAAAACTGAGCTGTATTCAAGTTTTGGTATTCAGTGTTTTTAGCAGGGGAATCATTACTGTCCTGTCCCTTCTCTTGAACGTTCTTAGTACCTGTCCAGCGACTCTTTTTGCTTTATTAATTGCTATCTGATTTTGTGTTTCGAATTTCGCATCATCTGTCATTATTATCCTGAGATCGATCGCTTTCTTGCTTCTCTGAATTTCCTGTCTATCTGGAGCATAATATGCAGTCTGTTTAAGTTCTCCTTTTCTACCATATCTCAAGAGCTGAAATTTATCGGCGTTGAATGACATGTCTTCTGACCATTTGCATATTTTGTTCGTGTCACTCTGCAAGGCCTCCATGTCATGTACATTGCTGATTTTTCTGATGATCTTTGTATCATCTGCAAAGGATGTTACTAACTGTTGCTGTTTACTCCACTGTATGTCTGTTAGCATGATAATGAACAGGAATGGGGCTGGTACTGAGCTGCGTACTTTCGATTCTGATGATGATATACCTTGAATTTTGACAACCTGCAGACGACCTCTAAAGAAGTTGTAGATCCATTTTCCCACTTTGCCTGTTATTCCCATATATTTAATTTTGTGTGCTATTATACCATGGTCACATTTATCGAAAGCTTTAGCAAAATCTGTGGAAATAGCATCATAGTTGTCATTGCCTTCCAATGCATCTAGGATATTATTGTAGTGTTCTATTAGTTGTGATAGGCATGATCTACCTGATCGGAATCCATGCTGATTTTCATTGAATCTTTCCTGTGTCTCCAGGAAATCAAATTTTCTCTCTAACTATTCTTTCAAATACTTTGGTGAGGTGGGACGGTAATGACACTGGTCTATAGTTCTTTGCTTGAGATCTGTCCCCTCCTATAGGGACGATGTTTGCTCTTTTCAAGATGCTCGGTATTTCCCCAGTGTCTAGGGGTCTTCTCCATATCCAGTATAAAGGTGTAGCTACTTCATTTTTACAGTTTTAAATCAATAATGTGTTCCAATTGTCCGGACCTGCAGCTGAGTGTGGTTTCATTTGTCCTATAGCTCTTGCTACATCTTCTGGTATAAAATCAAAGTCTGTTATAAACTCTTCTTGCAATTCCTCTTCAAAGAATGCATTTATGTCAGGTATCACTTTGTCACTTTTTGGGGTACTGAAAACTGATTCATACTGAGCTCTCAATGTATCAGATATTTCTTTTGGATCATTGGTTAGTTAATTTTTTCCCATCCTTAAGGGCCCAATAGCTGCGTGCGTTCTTGTTTTCCATTTTGCATAGTTGTAGAAGTATTTTGGATTTTCCTTTATTGCTTCTACTGCCTTTTCCTCTTCCCTCTCTGTATGGTCCTTAATCAGGGCTTGCATTTCCCTAATGATACCCTCCAGTTTTTCTTTTATTGCTTTCCTGTCATTATCTCTGCAGTTACTTAACTTTGCCTCCACTCTTTCTTTTGTGGAATCAAATGCATAAATTAAGTTAGTTTTATATTTATTTCTCCATAAGAATTTGTGAATATAGCTGAGAAATAAGGCACATGATCTACCATGTTGATAACGTAGCTTCTTTGCCTAGTTAGGTCAACTGTATGCCCTTGACAATTGGTTATGTTGTCGTGATATTTTTGTTTAAACTAATGAAAATATCACGACTTAACCTAACCAATTGTCAAGGGTGTACAGTTGACCTAACCAGGCAAAGCAGCAGCTACATCATCAACATGGCACATTTTTCAGTTGTAATATCATTTTAATACTTTCAATAAAGTTATATTCAGGATTACATATTTTTTGTTTATATTAAACATATAAATAATTTCCAATGCTAAAGTATACATATATCAAAGGCAACATTTTGTTGAACAGTGTTCAAGTGAATTGCGATCAAGAAAAACAGAGGATGAAAGGTGTCACACTGTATTAGTAGTGTGTTCAATTATAATCACCTTGAGTGGTACACAAGTACAAGTCTTATTAACACCTTCCATAATGGGCAGAAATCACCAGTTTCCCTATTCCTGAACCTAAGCTGAGAAAAGAATTTATAGAAATGAAAAAATTACTTAAGTGTCAAAACTTTACTATCCAGACAGTGCTTAGAGTCCATAACAGATTGGTAATATGTTAAATTCTAGGTTAGAAGAGGTTTGTAATTAGGGTCCTATGGACTCTGTCTCTGAGCACTGTCTGGAGAGTAAAGTTTCATCACTTGAGTTACAGTACCCAACTTGGACCTAACTCAAACCTAAGATCTAAATTCTAAACCAACTTAGGTACCATACTTATGTCGCAAATGACATGGCCTGAAGTTGAAATAAAAAATATATTTTTCTAGTGTATTTTGGTGTGCTCTGTTCAAATATAACCATTTCTTGTGCAAATGAACAGAAATACGTGTTTGAGCCATGCAATGACAACTGTATTTCTGTTCATTTGCACAAGAAATGAAGGTCATATTTGAACAAAGCACACCAAAATACACTTGAAAAATGTATTTTTGACTACATTTTATACAATAAAGCATAACCTAACATGTTCATGTTATGAGATCTCGTAAATGATGCATTACCACAGGAAACGTGCAAAACACCTCAAAATTAACCAGAAAAGTTTGCTCTCATCATTTTCATTTAAACTAATGAAAATATCATGACTTAACCTAACCAATCATCAAGGGCGTACAGTTGACCTAACCAGGTATTCATTCAGTTGACCTAACTGGGCATTCAATTAATAATCTAGGGCACATGACGAATCAAGTTCTCAACGTTGAAACCACACAAACAGCACATCATAATTCGGTAAAAATTTGTTTTAACGCCCATTTGACTATGTGTTTGAAAATATGTTTTTCTGGTGTTATTCAATGCATACTATTCAAATCCAACCTCCAGTTTCCTGGGAAATGAATAGTTTAACCTAACCTAACTAAAACAAATTTTTACCCCCCCCGTATTTTGCTAAGTACCTTTTCAAAAGAGCTTGCAAGCCACAAGAATGGTTTCACCATTTCCTCAAATGTGTAGCCTCTCTGTACCCTCACAGGGTCACAGATTAAAGCAGGTTGGTGCTTAGATTTGGTTAGATTAGAGGTTAGGTTAGGTACTTTGATAATTCCAGGACAGATCAACCAATGGACAATACCACCACTGAAACTTGGTACAGGGGTAGATTTTGGCCAAAAAATATGATTCCCAAGTTTTTAGCTTGATCTGACCAATGGTTCAAAAGTTATGAGCAACATCATTTTGAGGTCAAGCGTTGATCTCACATTTTTCAAACTGCCATAACTTTCCTCCTGTTGGTCATAGCCCTATAAAAGTGTACATATTTGGAATCAGAATGATCTGTAGATTCCAAACATGACATCGTTTTTGATGTAGGATGAAAAATAAAATTTTACTTATAAATGAATATTTGAGGTCATCATTTGACCTCTTGGATACTGAATTTCAGAAAAATTCATTGATGAGAAAAATGTTCCCCTATCATTTATCTATCATTATCAGCTTTAAAAAGTTTGTGTATAGGCCATTATACATGTCAAAACACAATTTAATAATACTAACTTCCTGTATTTTTTTTACTATAAACATCTAATTTTGCCTCATTTCATGATCTAGACATCCTGAAAGGTAGATAGTTATAGGTGCTTGAATATAGAGAAGTATATAAAAGAGTGCTACACATGATATATACTGTATAGTGTATATATATAATATATTTTGCTTGTTAATGCATTATGTATTAGGTATTTAAACAAAAATAAATATCCCCCATTTCATCTCTGCCACAAGACTCATCAGACAACTTTGATTAAACTGGCTGTTATGGGGGAACTTCCAATCCCCTTTATTAATGAATACAATATAAAAGTTATCAAAACAGTTGAACATTACTTAAAGAAAAAAGTAATAGGTAATACATATATAATAACTCCATATTATACAAGGATAACATCACAGTAATTAACGTCCTACATATGTACATATACACAGTAAAATTTAGGTTAATCTATTTATATGCTCCTTTGCAAAGTTTTCCATATCTTCTGCTAGGAAAATATACTGGATACGTGTTCCTCCTCTTAGTCCTGCCTGTACTGCTGCAAGGATATTGTTTACTGGCACTGGGCAACTATCTTCTTTGGTTGGGAATGTATATGATGGGGCAATGCCTAAGGGATGCAGGAAATTGATAATGTAATCTTCATATTCAGCATCATAGTCTTTTACCAGCCCAAACCACAGTTCTTGTCCATATATACATTCAACAAAACACCCAACTTTCACTTGTGCATGTGTTTCCCTGAAGACTGCTGCCCTCTTCACTACCAGACTGAGTGCCAATATCCTTCAGTAGGCTTTTGAGCTCTCCTTTAGCACTGAGAGAGGGGGTAAACCATTAAGCTATCTATTGACATAGGTACAAATCTATGAAGTTTTAGGGTACCTGCAATTGACTTGATTGAAGGGCTGAAGCACTGCTCTAATCTCTCTTCATTCTCCTTGATTTTCATTGATGACACAAAAATTTTATTAAAGACCATTTCATTGAAACAAAACTGGTACATGTCTTCAACTGTTAAAATTTGTTTTTCAACATGTCTTTGTATGCTTGCTTTTGCTGCTGCTCTCTTGACAGTACCTCCAATTCCATCACATGCATTTTTGCCGTGCAATGTAGCAAAAAAATGCCACTCAGCATCAATCCAAAGTCAGCTCTGTGATGGCAAAGGTTCAAGAAATTGAATTTGTTCTTATACTGAGCAGCACATCCATCAGTAAAATAGTGAATTTTTGTCAGAGTTGGATGTTTTGCATGAATAACAGGTATTAGCTCTTGGAGAAAAGAGTACACCATCACTGTATTATGTTTCAATGAATCTGAAATGAAGCAATAAATCTGATGACAGATGGTATCAGATTGTTTCCAGTAAAACACAAATGGGTGTACTGTGCATTGAGAGTTTTCCCAATGAATGAATAGTTCTCTGCAAAATCTCCTACTAAGCACCCTTCATGCAATGGAAGGTTATTTTTAAAATTTTTAAAATATTCTGCTTGGTGTTTACTTGTAAAATGATGCCTTGTGAGATTAGAAATGCTCTTACTTAATGATTCTATGAAATCATATAAATTCTCAACCTTTTCTGTCAGTGAACAGTGGTCCACTATCACCCATTGCTTATAATGAATTTCTTCTGGTAGTCTCCATAGCATCTAATCCTTCCAACAAGGCCTTGACACCCTGTTCGCATGGGCAGTTTTGGCACTTATGCATCATACAATCTTCATTGTTGATGTCACAAACTGAAGCAGCCATCAGCTGTGAATATTCTAGCTGTCTCACTCCAAGAGCTGCAAGCTGCAGTTTGGGATTCTGATGATATGTACAGACAAACTGAATGTGTACCACTGCTGCCTGTGAGGATACACCAAGCAGGATGAAGACTGGCAAAACTACTAAAGCCAATGAGTATTATTTGAATCCTTAGTAAATTCTGCATAGAGCTCTCGCAAATTACAAAGTATTAAACGCTTTTGCATCTATCTTTTCTCCTTCATTGATTACAACCTTGCAGTCTTTCATTCCAGGACATTGACAGCTATATTCATCTAATTCATAAAAATTTCTCACTTTCACTTTTGTGAACGATTCAGAGAAAAAGCGAGTTCTTGACCGCATTCGAGCTGTCACATTTCGTGAAGCAAAGGAAGCTGGTGCAACTTTCATAACTCGACACTGGGTGGCTGAGAGATTAAAAAGATCAGAAGACTTTGTCAAAAGGAATTGGAATAAGAATCCTGAAGATTGTGAAACAGAATTTCGAGGAGGAAGACCGGAGAAATTATCTCAAGAATCAAAAGACATTGTGCTTGCTGCATCATAGTGCCGAAAGAAGAGCTGCTCTGAGGTAGCGAAAGAGATACTTATCCATCGTGGTAAGAGTCAATCGGCAACTTGTGCATCAATTTTGAGTTTGCCAAGGCTTGAGTGCTTGGCATGAAATAGCTAAGCCACAGAAGAGTGATCTTAATATTGAAGATCGGCTATGGTTTTGTGATTATCTTGAGGAATGGACGGAAGATGATTTCCTTCACTTGGTTGTCAGCGATGAATTCTTCATTTATATCTCCAGAAAACCAAATTTTCAGAATGATCGGGTTTGGGCAACAACTCCCGATGAAGTCCCAGACGACCAGAAGTATCGAGAAATAGTAAAAAATCCAGCATGTGTGGGTGTTTTCATTATGTTCTCTATTCGGAAGCTCATCTGGGTTATCAAACCAAGAAGAACCAGTTGGGATGGGCCTTATTTTCGAAATGTAATTTTAGCCCAACATGTAATTCCATTTTTGAAAGACCCTGAGTGTGTTTTGGATGTTGAACAGGCAACCTTTCTTCATGACAAAGCCCCCTGTATGAAAGCACTTGCGACTCAACAACTGCTTAAGGACAATAACATTGATTTTTTTCGGAAATAATGAATGGCCTGGCAATTCTCCCGATCTTAATGTCTGTGAACATGTCGGATCCATCATGAAGGATCGGGTGGAGTCCTTAATGCTGGAACAACCCATTCAGAATCGGTATTCAACAGAAATTATGACTGCAAAGATCAACGAAGTCCTTGAAGAAATGAGTCATGATACCGATCTCTTTGAGACACTTCTGGGATCATACCCCCGTCGATTAATGGCCGTCAGAGCTGCAAATGGGGCAACACCCAATATTAAAACAAGTGTTTTTTTTCAAAATTAAACGCTCTTTCGCGTGGTTTTGTCTGTTTTTTCTATTCCTTTCAGTTTCTTCTGTACCGGGGGGGGGGGGGGGGGGGGGGGGGGGGGGGGGGGGGGGGGGGGGGGGGGGGGGGGGGGGGGGGGGGGGGGGGGGGGGGGGGGGGGGGGGGGGGGGGGGGGGGGGGGGGGGGGGGGGGGGGGGGGGGGGGGGGGGGGGGCGTTTCCTGACACCCTTCATATGTAACAATATCAATATATATATATAAATATATATAATATATATAGTACCTAAATTAATTTAAGTGATACTTATGTAATTCAGAATTCTTTTTGTCATGGTAGGAACTTGTTGATGGACTAGCTTCTGGAAGTTCTACTCCATATGCAGATTCTCTACTTCTCTTGATTTTTTCTGTTGTCTTCAAAAGTTTGGAGGTTCCTTGTTTTTGCTTTTGCTGATGTGTCATACCAGCTGTAAGCAATATAAATATAAAGTGTGTTAGTTATACAAGTAAACTGTAATATTCATGGAATGAATAATATGTCAATTTATAATAAATATCATTCATTATACAAATGTTTTTTATTTAATCATTATACAGGGTGGGCCGTAAGTTTCCATACATAGGAAAAATAAACATTTTTTTATGGACAACCATTTTTATTTATATATGCTCTACATGGTTGCCATTGTTTTGAAAACACATTCAATACGTGTTTCCCCTGTTGATGAACACGCATTAGCACAGTTGGCGTTATGCTTGTAATGGCGTTGGTGATACGTTCCTTTAGATGTTTATGTCTCGTATCTTTTCCTGATACACCATGGCCTTCAAGTGCCCCCAAAGATAGAAATCAAGGGGTGAGATCTGGGGATCTGGGAGGCCACTCCACAGGACCATGCCGACCAATCCAAGCATCCGGAAACTGCTGATCCAAATACCGACGCACGTGAAGACCAAACGTTTAAATTTTCCTATGTATGGAAACTTATGGCCCACCCTGTATATATATACAGGGTGGCCCAAAAAAAATGGCACAAATTTGAGAAGTGATATCTCAATAACCATTGCAGCTAGGGACTTAAAAAAACAACCAAATGAAAGATAATTCTTTTCTCTTTAAATACTTATTCTATGGCTTGATGGTTATAAGCCCATATAATGCCCAAAATTGGCTTCCAAAAAAAATATACAAAAAAAGTTGCGCATTTATATTTATTCCTTGATCCTAATTTTAAATGAAATTTTTCTATTCCAGACCCCTCAAGATGGGATTGAGAGAATCTGATAAGAACATTATACAAGCACTACGTGAAGAAAAAGGATATTTATTAAACAGAATCCTTTACGAATTTCCAAATAGAAATTGGAAAAAAAAGAACTGTGGCACATTTTTCACAAAAACTTAAAGAAACTGGCAGCAGTCAACGGCATCCAGGAAGTGGTCGACCAAAAAGTATTAGAACGCCAGAAAACATTGAAAAAGTAAATGAAATGGTTTTAAGTCAAGAAGAACAACTGGGAACAAGTAAAAGTGAACGTGAAGTTACGAAAGAAACCGGGATTTCACGTTCATCAGTACATCGAATAATTCGAAAAGATCTTGGGTTGAAAACATTTAAGAGGGTGAAGGTTACTGCTTTATCGGAGCCTGTGAAAGAAAGACGTTTCCATTGATGTAAAAATCTATTGCGAAGATTTTGGTCAAATGAGTGTGAAAAAAATTTGGTTTTCTGATGAGAAACGATTTACGGTCGAAACACCACGAAATACCCAAAATGATCAGGTTCGTGCAGCAGTGGCGACAAAAACTCATGTTGACCCAAAACGACTTTTGCGTGAAAAAAAAAAAACACTTTTCAGATTCGATAATGGTTTCCCTTGCATAGTGATGTGAGTCATTTTTTATTGTGTCGTTTTTTTTTTGTTTTTTTTTGTTTAAAACGAAGGTAGTCTGTTTTTTTTTGTTTTTTATTGTTTTAAACTTATTCCATATTTTTTTTCCTTTAATCTAATAAGTATATTAGTATTACCTATAATTTACTATACTACCATGCTTATACGGTTATACCTAGTATATATACAATATAGTCATCTTTTAGAAAAATTGAATCACGCAAAAAGTATATAATAGAAAGGAAAAACAAACCCTCATTTTTTATGTATATATGTATATATATTTTTTAACTAGAACATAAAACATTCTTTCTCGTTTCAAACAATATACATAATTGTGATTGGCAAGAGTACCAGTATATATATTCCAGATAGAAAAGGAAAATATTCACCTTTTTTTGAACCTTTTTGTTAACCTACATTTCCATGGAAGAGTCATCACTAGATTGGGTAGAGCATATGACGCGTTCGGTGGAGAAGGGGCGAACGCCACAAAATTCGAAAAATGAGTTTTTTGTCGTAGGATTATCCTTTAAAACCTTTGCTTTACCTATGCAAAAAATTAGATGTTAGTCTGCACTCTTTCACGGTAAAATTTAGGTTTTAATGTATCTCAGAGAAATTCACTCCGCATCATTGCTTCACATTGAACACATCTATCTACTTTCTGGTCACTCGACAATGCCCTGTGATGCTCAATTTGGCCAAATTTAACAAAATATAAAAAATAATTACAGCAATATTATTTACACCAAAAAAGATTATGTTACGGCCATAACTACAGCCGTTTCGCAGCGCTTCCTAGTTGTAGAAATGAAACAGGCTGATTTTCTCGATTTTGACGTCCTAAAAACGTGCATTGTCATTAGGAAATCCACAACTACTAAATTTACAGATGCAAGAAAGTTAATATTTGACTTTCAACACAACAAAGAAGGCTACGTAATATCTACTGCATACCGCACAACCCCATAATAGCCATCCCGTCAGACTGCAGAAAGGGAAAAAATCCTACAGTGTCAGTTTATTCAATCCAGCCCAGCAGACACTGCAACCAATTATTCCCAATTGCTGCCAATAACTAAGGAAAAAATAAAAGATCTCAAAGAATTATCAGACCTAATGCCTGCAACTGCAGTGAACTATTATACAAGATTGTTAAAGGAACTGGAAGAAACCGAAACAGTTGAAGCAGGTAATACAACATTCGACGAAGAGGACCAAATAATGGATTACACCAGTTAACATCAGAAGCTATCAATAAATAATATTGTAAAGTTTCTTGGCATTTTATTATATCGACATATTACACAACAATATTTTACTCAAATATGTGTTCAAATTCATACAACATTTCAATAAACAGGAAAAATACAAAGGTTTAAAGTTTACAAACTTTAACTGCATTTTGTGGCATAATTCGAAAATGTTGCGTTCGCCCCTTCTCCACTGAACGCGTCATATATGCTAGTTTCAATATCACAGGTACTGGTATAATATCCATAATACTGGTATAAAACAATAGATATAATTGTGATTGGCAAGAATACCAGTGTGTGTATATATATGTGTATATATATATATATATATATATGTGTATATATATACATATATATACACACATATATATATATTCCAAATAGAAAAATAAAAAATATATAAATATTCATCTCTTTCTTTAACCTTTGTGTTAACCTAATGCTGTTTAACTTTCATTATCTGATTCTATTTCCATTGAAGAATCATTATCACTAGATTGATTAAAGCAAATAGTTTCAATCACAGGTACTGGTATTTATTGCAGATTTTGGATGTTGACGAAGCCAATGTAGCACATGTTTTACTTCACTTTCTTGGAATTTTGCATTTTGGGATATAAATACTAGCTTTGCTGCTCTGTCTGTGCTTAATTGGTTTCTTTTGGCTGTATGGATATTACTGTATGTGCTAAATGATCTCGGAGGTAATGAAAGGGCGAAATAGAGGTGTATGAGTTTGTGTAGGTATATATGTGAGTATGCATGCGTATGTATCTGGAATTCTGGATGTATGCATGTGTATGGGGTATACAATAGATATAAATGTGTATATAAGTATATATGTATATATTGGTATATATGTATATGGGTGTATGTGTATGTATATATATATGGATGGTCTCGTGGGGGGGGGGAATATGTCATCGCGGGTCTAAAGGATAGTTAAGTGGGAGATTCAAAATCCGAGGCATGGATGGAGAGTCCTGGGAAGGTTGGACAATGGGCAGTCAGCTCCCAGCCAGTGTTCTCGCAAGTTTAATGGATCTCAAGATACAAGACTTTCAGTGCAAGAAAGAGGCTAGTTTTTTCTGTAAATAGGCTGAAAAGGACATTCTATACTGGTACCATATGGCCTATTTTATTATTTATTTATTTATTTTTATAATATATATCATTGCAAAAGTATACCTTATAATTAAATTGGCAATATCTATAAAAAAATAAAAAAAAAAAAAAAAAAACGGTTTTTTTACATCACTACCCTTGCAGCATCATCTGAGAACAAAACATCCATCATTTTTATTCAGCGAGGCGTTAAAATTAACTCAATTTACTACTGTAATGACATTTTGTCTCCAATGTTGTCAGAGATCAAGGAGACGAGCACTGATTTTGTGTTCATGCAAGATGGAGCCCCATCTCATACAGCCAAGGAAACAATAACATTTCTCAATAATAATTGTCCTCGTTTTATCGAACCAAATAATTGGCCACCATGCAGCCCAGATCTAAACCCCATTGACTACTTTGTGTGGTCTGCCTTAGAGAGAGAAGTCTACTATGGTCAGAAAATCCGTGATGTGAACCATCTTCGTGAACGAATTCAGGCTGCATGGGAAAATCTCTCACAAGTGACGATCTCAAAGGCAATTTCAAAATGGAGGGCGAGATTACAGGCTGTGGTTGACCATAATGGAGGGCAGATTGAGCCATTTATTGAAAATTAGGTTTAACTTAAAACCACAGAACTTCGTTTAAAGACCGTAAATTAGAAGATAATTAATTAGAAAAAAATAAAAGGAATAAATATAAATGCGCAACTTTTTTTGTATATTTTTTTGGAAGCCAATTTTGGGCATTATATGGGCTTATAACCATCAAGCCATTGAATAAGTATTTAAAGAGAAAAGAATTATCTTTCAGTTGGTTGTTTTTTTAAGTCCCTAGCTGCAATGGTTATTGAGATATCACTTCTGAAAATTGGTGCCATTTTTTTGGGGCCACCCTGTATGTATATATATATATTTTTTTTTTTTATTTGCATCAAAATAGCCTTACGGTACTTGTTTTTATTGGACTTTCATCCAAGTAGGGAAGTATAATGTCATGAAGTATGTCTTTCTTTGGAAAGCTGTCTAGATGCTTTGAAGGAGTCATTAATTGTGGATTGGAGAGACTTGAGTCAGATGAGGCACACGAATCTTCACTGATTTCCATTGGTGAAATGGCTTCCACTACTGTTTGCTTAAGACCTGGTTCCTTTGATATTAATTTTAGACAATTTACACATAATAGGTCATCATCTTTTAATAGTCCAAGACTCCTAAGAATAATGTCCTTCTTAACCTTCCTTACACTTTTAATTCTTTTTTTATGTTTCTTCAGAGGATCAGAGCAAAATTTCATATTCTGAGACATTTCGTAATAAGGTACTACACTATATAAGCAGGTTCCTTCACTGTAACACTGCAAAAATAGTTGATAAATAACGGAAAAAACATGGAAGATGATGTTACTCAAATATACATTTTTTTCTCTTATAAATTTGTGTGCCTCTCTTACAATTTATTTTTTTGGTTTATTTCTTTATTTTATTTCTTTGTGACATATATATCATTTTGGCATCATCTATTAAATTGATTGTAAACTTTCCTTTAGAGCTTGAATTTGTAGACTCCACTTACAATTATTTTTTTATTTATTTATTTTTTTTTATCTGTTGGTTTATTTCTTTGTTTATTTCAGTTGTGACATATATATCACTAAGGCATTATTTTGTAATTTTTTCCAATTTATATTTATTTATTCTTTTGTGACCTGTTTACCATTCCATACAAATGTGTTTGCTCCTCCCACAATTTTTATTTCTATACTTACTATATATATAATTAGGGTGGTCCTTAAAATTCAAAGTTGGGAAGTTTCAGCTCCCACCCCCGGAAATCATTCGAATGGTTGAGAAAACTCTCGTTGAATTTTTTATTAAATTGGACAACGTTTACCCCTCCCTCATCGACCTTGAACTTGAACTTTTACCCCCGGAGTTGTTGCCGTTGTTGCCCGGTTAGCGATCCTGGGTCTGTAGGGTTCGCTTCCGAGAGTCCGGAAACTGGCAGCGGTGGCGAGCGACGACTTGCAGGAGGAACTGGAGTTGCTCCTCATCGTGGGTCAGTGTCCGGTTGTACTCTTGGACGAGGGCAACTCCTCACTCGGCATGGTCATTGATTACGGCGAGCCCTCCCACACGTGCCGCCGCTGTCTTGAAGTCTTCCCGCTTCGGCCAGGTCTCCGGGTCGACCTCGAGGAAGCCGTCCTCCAGTCGAAGTTTCTCGAAGAAACCTCGTGTGTTGGACGACGCCAGGTCTTCCAACTGAAGCCCGGCGAGTACTCGGTTTGGCAGCATGGGCCGCTTCGCCGGGGACTCCTCACCGACCTGGTCCTGGAGAGAGGCGATGATCTTCCTCTTCTGATCGACAGTGATCCCCGGATCGAACAGCGCCACCAGCTCCTCCAACAGGTACCAGAGGTGGTTCTGGAACTTGGTCAGCGCCGCCTTGGCCACCGCAGGGTTGATGTCAGAGTAGGCCAGCAGGTCCTTGAGGAGGGCGAAGTCATTTCGGGGGGAAGTTGCGGCGATCGGAGCCTCCGTCCACGCCTTGGCGTAGACCCGACAGACGAAGATGCAGATGCTCCGGAGGCCACTCTCCTCCCTCGCCATGAGTTTGAACTGCTGTCGGAACATCCAGACCTTCAAGGCGTAGATTGCCTTCGCCATCCAGCGGGCGTGGTGAATTGGCCCGGGAGCTCGGAAATGCACTCCTCGCGGGGGGACGTGACCGACGAAGAGGAGGGTGAGCTCGAGCAGCTCACGGTAATCGTCGCGCAGGTCCTTGCGCTCGACTATCGCCTTCTCAAACCACTCCGTGTCGACAGTGGTGAGCAGAGGAGCGACATCGGGGTGCGCAGCGCCGGACTCGTACTGGCTTCTGTCCAGGAAATCCCAGCGCTCCTGAAAACGCTTGAAGAGGGTCACGTCAGGACCGGACGTGGGGCCCATCACAGCCGTGAACGCCGCACCGAGGAGCAGCTCCAGCACATGATGGTGGCACGCGAAGTAGAGCAAGTCTTTCGCGAGGTGTTGCTCGATGAGGACGCACGCTCCGTTGTTCCGGCCGGTGTTCGAGGCGGTGGTATCGAATGACAAGCCACTCACTTGCTCAGTGAGCTCCCACTCCTCCAACGCATTGAGGATGGCCTTGGCCATCTCAGAGCCCGTTCCACTCGGCAGCTTCGGGACGCCCAGGAGCTGCACCGCGCCGTTACCGGAGACCAAGATGGGAAGCCGATCGACTTGCTCCTTGCTCATCAAGTCCTGCATGAGCTTGCCGTCCCAGTGAACGACAAGATTGCCGGCCCTCAGCTCTTCCTTGAGCGCCACGTTGAGCCTGGAGCGGTGCCTGCGCCGGTGTCGGCGGATGGAGCTGCGGTTGATATTGAGCTCTGCGACGTCGTGCCCAAGCGACCGGGCAACCTCTGTCAGGACGTAGACAGCTCCTCGGTCGGTCACCTTCGTGCGATCCAGCGACGACGCCACAGCCGCCGAAACGATGTTCGTCGTGCCCCGCCTGGAGCGCTTCGGAGCCCGAGGGCTCCCTTCTTCTCCATGGTCGTCGCTCTCCGCTGCGCTTGCGGCACCACTGGAAGAGGACGAAGACCACTCGAGCTCCACTCGGGCCGTAGATGTCGTCGCTTCTTCCTCGGCTCGCTGCCTCCGTCGGTCTTCTTCCCCTTGGCATTGAGATGCGCGGGCATCAACAGCGGCTAGCGTCGAGTCGACAGACCCCAGCTTGCCGCGCCGACGGGGTTCGCGCTGAGCGAGGAGGAACGCCTTGTCCTCCTCGTTCTTGAGCAGCTCCATGGCGTTAGCGGCAGCGACGTCGAACAGGTTCATCATCCACTCGCTGAACTCGTCCTCCCGCTTCGCTTGAGCGCCAGCTCGCCCCTTGTTCCTCTTCACATCGTTGAACTCCTTGTGGAGCTTCTCAATCTTGGTGACGATGTGGTCCTTCCGGCGGAGGGGGATTCGCGCCTTGGACCACACCTCGGTGACGAGCTCGACGACCTGGTTGGCGGCCTCTCGAAGTGACTTCTTCTGGACGTTGATCCTGTAGACCGTCAGGGCCAAGACCTCTTTTTGCGAAGGAAGTTGCGACCCCGGCGATCGATTCCTGCGGGGCAATCAGGTAGCGCAGCTTCACTGCCATGATCCAGGTTATCTACTTAAAGGTTGAAGGAGTTATTCACTATTCAGTTTAAATTATAATCATTAGAATTTACAGTTTTACACACATTAGTTTTCCAACCACTGACGGGTAGCTTGACTTATGGTTAAAGGAGTTATTCAGTTTAAATTATAATTAGTGATGTAGCGGATGTCATTTTTTTCACATCCGCGGATGCGGATGAGGATGTTTGATTTCAACATCCGAGGATGTCTACATTTTCGTTATTTTTAGGATATATTCGAGATTTTTTGTGTTTAACGTCTATAATAAGTTATTATATAGAGAGAGCTGTAGCTATGATGTAGTATAATTGATTAATTGTACAATAATTGCTGTACTTTTCTCTGAACATATAAAATAATATCAAGCATCTAACTAATATAGAAATCAATTAGTGAATTCGTCTGCAAATAAATTCGTTATATTTTGTTGAGTTTCAGCCACAATTAGAAACCATAATTGTGTTACCAGGATGCGGGACATGAACCCAACTCAAATGCACCCCCACCGACCTCTTTCCCCAACCTCCACCCTTATAGAGAGAGATCTTTAATTAGCTTGATAACTATTTATATTAAGTTTAAAGTTTTATTAGGCATATTTATAAATGAGTAATTAAAATAAAGTACAGTATTCCCTCGAATATCGCGGGGGTTACGTTCCAGAACCCCCCGCGATAGGTGAAAATCCGCGAAGTAGAAACGATATGTTTATTACGTATTTTACGCCTTTATAAACCCTCCCCGCACTCTTATAAACCTTTCCCACGCTCTTATAAACACTTTCTACACTCGGAGTATGAAAGAGACTAACAGTATTTTAAAAAGAAAACATTTGTATATACAGTATTTTTTAATTTTACCAACATTAAAATTTTGTATGGGTACTCACCAGCGAAGATACTAAAACTTGAATGATGACGATGACGATGAATTAGCTGTGCAGTACTGAACGATGAAGGTGATGACGATGATGAGATGAATGTACTGCACAGCAAAGAAGAGCATTACATCTCTTCTAAATGAATAACACGTGGAAGCGAACTGAGCAAGGCGAGATGCTGAATGCTTCGGTAGGCTGCAGATCGAGATGCAACGAACGCTAAGCCAATCAGCGCCCAGGATACTGAACAGCGTGCTCTGATTGGTCGCGTCTAATCCATCAGCCAATGGTGTGCCGTGTACGGTATCATATAGGCAAAGTAGCTCAAGCAGCACAAGCTTCGCTGGTTTTCCTATCTCGCGGTTCTTTGTCAACTCAATTAGAGTACGTATTTTATTTCGGCTAGAAAAAACGGCGATGTACCGAGTCCGCGAAATGTGAACCGCGATATGGCGAGGGACTACTGTAAACTAAGATGTTCATCGTTTAATGTTCAAACTTAATTATAGGAAGGTTATGCTTAAGGAACATTAATTTTTCTGCCTTTTCTGCTGCCAGTCTGTTTCTCTTTTCATCATATATTAATCCAGCACTGCTAAATAATCTCTCGCTTGGTACGTTTGTTGGAGGACAGGCTAAATGTTTCCTTGCAAGTTTACTCAAGTATGGATAGATATTCTGCGTATTTTTCCACCAACTAATAGGATTGTCACATGCAGCCAGGCGTTTTTCTTGGTGATAGCTCTCGATCATTTTTACTACATCTTTTGACATCGCGTAGGTCTCGTCATTGCTGCTTGACTCAAGAAACTGAGAGAGAGATTCTGTGATAGATTTGCTTGTTGAAGGTGTTGGTTCTGTCACTGAAACTTTTATTCTTTTGGTGGGTGGCGAAGCGAAAGATTCAAGAGATTGAAGCTCTTCAACTGCTTTGCCAAGTGATAATTTAACTCATTCTAATGTACTAGGTGAAAATAACTTAGCTTTGTAACGTGGATCTAAGTAGGTTGCAAGAGAGTAACTTCATACAAGAACAGCCTCTCGTCTTGTCGCTTGCATCACTTTTGCGCACAATGAACTAGTTCTATTAATATAGTAGAATTTGATAATTTCCGCTTATTAATGACATTTTATCTCAACGGTCCACATCCGCATGACATCCGCAGTCCAAAGTGCGGATGCGGGTGCAAGAAAATGTGCGGATGTGACCTACATCACTAATTATAATCATTAGAATTTACAGTTTTACACACATTAGTTATCCAACCACTGACGGGTAGCTTGACTTATGGTTAAAGGAGTTATTCAGTTTAAATTATAATCATTAGAATTTACAGTTTTACACACATTAGTTATCCAACCACTGAAAATCTGGAAAGAATGAAAAAAAAAAACATTACAAATTATACTGGTCAAAAAAAGAAATGCAATTAGCTTGCATATGGTGTAAAATTTAAGTTGTTAGTGGTATTATCACAGTTTCAAGATTATGGTTAAATGTTTGTTCAAATCTTTTAAAGCCACTTAGTGCATGTTTTTAAACCTGACTAATCCCGGCTAAGATGCCATTTTGTTACAAACAATAAACAGAGATTAAATTGAATGTATTCTTTATGAAGGCATGCATTTTTTCTTTGACTTCACAGAATACACACTGCCCGTTGAGAAAACCAAACTTTTTCCCGCAATTGAGGCATGCCACGACTCTCAGAGGTCAACAGAGGTCGTGCCTTGGGCTTGTTGGATGCAGGCATGTCTGCTGTCCAAGTTGCACAATGAATGCATGTGCATCCCAGCACAATCTCTAGGCTTGTTAGACGGTACAATGCCACAGGAAGTGTTCAGGACCTGCCAAGACATTGGCGACCTCGTGTGACGACCCAACGCCAGGATCGCCACATTGTACTGCAGCACCTGCGTCATCGGCAGTGGAATGCTCGTCAGACAGCCAGAGAGACACCTGGTATCCACAACAACAGAATTAGTGACCAGACCGTCAGAAACCGACTCCGTAATGCAGGACTCTGATCCCGCAGGCCTTACAGAGGTCCTTTTCTCACTGATGCAAGAAGGCAACGACGCCTGCAATAAGCCTATCAGCACCGTGACCTATCGTGGGCCTATCAGCTCTGACTGCCCAGCGCTACAGGGATGAGATTCTTCACCCACATGTTCTTCCATTCATGAGGCAACATCCAGAATTGGTGCTCCTGCAACAGGACAATGCCAGACCTCATGCAGCCAGGATAGTGCAGGCGTACCTGCAGGGACAACAGGTGCAGACCTTACCATGGCCAGCCTTCAGCCCAGACATGTCACCGATAGAGCACGCATGGGATGAACTTGAACAGCAAGTTCGCAGACGTCAGCATCAGCCGCAGAACATCAGGGAACTGACCAATGCAATTATTGAAGAGTGGAGGGCCATCCCTGTTGCTTTCCTGCAGAGACTGTTGAGGTCGATGAGGGCCAGACTCCAAGCCTGCATTGTGGCTAGGGGTGGCCATACGCGTTATTGACTGTTTGTTATGTTAAAGAATCATTTACTATATACTGAGTCCTCATGTTTATTAATAAATCTCAAAAATTGCGTTTCTTTTTTTGACCAGTATATGTAACATTTACTTGAAAGTCAAAAAATTAGCTTAATGGTAATGCTCAATGAGGGAGGGGTAAACGTTGTCCGATTAAAAAAATAAATCACCTAGAGAGTTTTCTCGACCATTCGAACGATTTCCGTGGGTGGGAGCTGAAAAATGTTCAACTTGAAATTTCACCCCCTAAGCAAGGACCACCCTAATATATATGTTTATTTTTGTAACCTATATATTGTCTTGAACTCTCCTTTCACTCCAGTGTTCCTGAGGATGTCATTAGATGAAAGGGCTTGAGCACCACTGTTTCTTTTCCCTTCGTGGTTTTACTCATCATAAATATTTTTCACGTCACTTTCGTGAAATAATTTTCATATATATATATATATATTAGGGTGTCCCAGCCTCACATGTGAAAATAAAAATTTGCAAGAGTCAAATCGCACACCCCTTTAATTAATTACACTTGAAGAAAGGAAAAAATGGGTGAAATTTCATTGGCCTATTAGGAGGGGAAGGGTCCCCTCATTGACCTTGTTTATTCGACCCTATATGAACAAACGTAAATGCTCAGCATTAATCATTCTAGAATGGAAGAATGAAATGTAAATTCTTTCTAATGGCTAAATTAAAGGAAATGGAAATTCTTCCTAATGGCACATTTCATTTTGGGGGACAGAGGATCTTTTTGTCTGCTGAGGGGAACTGCTGGCTGTGGTATTCGACGACTTGGTACACGAGCTGCCGTTCCTCCTCATTTTTTGTCAGGCCCTCATTGAAATCTTCCACCAGTTTCACCGCCCATTCTGCCGCGTCGTTCACAGACTTCAACGATGGTGCACATCCTTCGAGATCTTTGGGGGTTTTTGGAACTGGCAGCTTCAGGCAATGAAAAAGGTTTTGAGTCCTTTTCGTGACCAAGGTGCTCAAATCTGACTGTCTCATGGTCAAGACACTCTTTCCCTCCAGCCGACGCAGATCTTTTGGGTTTTCAGTCTTCTTGTGCAGGTTTTGGAGCATGGCCATCTTCTCTGCATCGGTGGTTTTGGAGGAGAACATAGCGAGTCTGGCTAAATCTTCGCTTAGGTACCAGAGGTGGCCCCGGAATTTCGTCAATGCGGCGGTACCTACATCATGATCCACCACCTTGTACCGCTCTAGGTCCTCCAACAGCTCCAGGTCATTGACAGGCGCGTCCACCATCAATGGAGCCTCGAACCACCTCTGGAGGTAGATGGTGACGGCAAAGACGTTTATCCTGCGTAGTGACCGGACCTCGTGAGCGGTCAGGTGGAATTGGCTTCGGAAGATGAACATCTTAAGACAGTAAATGCCTTTGGCCATCCACCTGGCCCGGTGGTATGCTCCAGGACGATTGTACCGGAGATCTCGTTTGCCATGACCATCGAGGAAGACCAGAGTGATGATCAGGAACTCCCGGTAATCATCTCTTGGGTGGCCAACTTCCAGCTGGTCTTCAATGAAGTGGACAATCTACTCTTTTTTCAACGCCACCCATTCCAAAAGGATGTCGCTTGGGCCATCGCCGTTGAACGGAGAAGCCTGCTTCTGGTTGATGAACTTCCATTGGGATTTGAAGCGAGCGAACAGCGCAATTTTGGGGCCAGAAGACCTGAAGAACAGGTCAAAGACTGAGGTGATTACCAATTCCATCATGTGGTGTCTGCAAGCCAGGAAAAGAACGCGGCGGTCCATTTGGTCCTGGATAATCGTACAAGCGCCGCTGTGAATACCGGTATTCGCCGCTGTTGTGTCGAAGCACAGACCGGCAATCCATGGTTGAACTTGCGGCCAATCGTCCAGCACCTTCAGAACAGCTCCAGCCATCCGCTGTCCCGTGCTGTCAGGGATTTTTGGGATTGCCAACAACTTCTCAAGATTCTTCCCGCTGACCAGCACTGGTATGCAATCCGATTTCCCTCCATCCGAATCAGGGAGGAGTTTGCCATCAAAGTGGATGACAAGCGGCGTATCAGGATTGAACTCAGTCTTGATTCCGGCTGCCAAGTTCTTCCTGGACTTCTGCCATGAACGGTGAAGACTTGATTTGGACAAGGTGACCGAGGATAACTCAACTCCCGCAGCAGCGAGTGCTGGAGCCACAATGTGCATTGCTTGGCGTACTGAGGTTCCAGTTCGATCCAGGGCTGCAGCAAAATTGGGATATTGGATGATCCTCCTTGTCGACACTTGGCCGTCCTTGGGAGCGGATCGAGGAGCCGAAGGACCAGGAGAGGAATATTGGACATCATCATTGGATGCTTCGGCCATGGACTCCGAAGAAGAAGAAGACCCACTTTTCACCATTCCTTTTGCTTGCAGTGAGTCCATCTCTTCGCGGCTTTTCTTCTTCCTCTTCTCTTCAGCTGCTCGGCATTTCTCCCGCTCCGCTGCCCTGTGAGCAAACTCCAGGTCCTCTCCTCCGATGTACATCTTCCGCACAGTTCGCTGGTCATTCAGAAAGTCTCAATCTTCGGGGACTTTGATGAGTTTCATGGCGTTGGCATGAGCTGTTTCGAACAGTGTATTCAGGTTGGCTTGGAATCCCTTTTCCCGCTCCAGTTGCTTCTCTCCCCCACAGTTTTGGTTTTTGGCAACCTTCTCGTAGTCCATGGAGAGGGCCTTGATCCTCTCGACGCACTTGGGCTTGTGGGAGGTCGGAATAGATGCCCGAGCCCACACCACCATAACCTCATCAGCTACCACATTGGCAGCTTCCGCCATGGACGTTTTTTCTTCAGAGTGAAGAACAACAGACGTCGAAGAACATCTCCCACTGTCGGGAGTTGACACAGCGTTTCCAGGGGTTCATTTTGCAACACCCCCACCAACCACACAGTCTCCTGCTTTCTTGTATCCATAACCTGAAAAGAAATATGCTACAATTAGTATAAGGTAGAGAGTAGCCGTTCAGCAATAGTAACACATGGTTTGAGGGGACCCTTAAAATTAAAGAACACAAATGAAATTCATCTTGCTGGCATGTTTTCACGAGTGGAAGAAATTAGGGGGGTGTGCATGACAAACTTCAGGAACAAAAAAATTGGGACACTCTAATATATTATATATATATATATATATATATATATATATATATATATATATATATATATATATATATATATATATTAGGGTGATGCTCAAAATATAAAATTCAAAAATTTGAAGGGACATACCAATAATTTGTTTATCTTAATGACTAATATTGCTATGCAAAATTTCACTTAGGTGTGATAATTTTAAGAGGTGCCACATAACACATTTTGTTTTGTCCTATATTCTAATAATGGAGGAAAAAGAGAATCAATCACAAAAAAACAAATATTCAAAAATACTCACATAGCTAATCATTTCATCTTGGAAACAGTTTTTTTTTTTAGGATTTGGATACCCTTTTCTGTGTGCAACAACAACTTGGAGTAGGGCCTGCTTCTGATCTTCATCTTTTGTAAGCATTTCATTATATTCCTGAATAAGAGCTACCCCTCTTTCAGCACGATCATTTACGACTGTGAGACCTGCTGCTAATTTTCTTGCAGCCTTATAGTTGATATTCTCTTTCCATTGGCGCAATTAAATGGTAGTTCTAAGTAAGAGAAAAATTTGGAAGAGTTTTTGTTTATAAAATCAGGCAGAGTCAAAGAACTAGCTTTTTTGAGATCAACAGGTAGACATTTTGAAGGAATCTCCTCATTTTCTATTTTCAAGGCTAATGACATCTTTTCCTTTGTCTCATTATCAACTCTGTCATCAAAGAATCCAAGAGCAGCTAGTTCTAGGCTCAAATACCATGTGTGACGATTGAGTACTTTCAAAGCTTTATCACCAACAGCTTGGTTGATGGCATCCTTGTAATTATTTAATTGTTTGAATAGCAGCAAATCATTCAGAGGAGCTTGGATTGGATTTGGTGAACGAAACCAGGATAAGCAGTAAATCAGGCACACAAATATGTTGAAAGCTCTCAATGATTTCAGTTCCCTCTCAATCAGCTTAAATTGAGAGTGAAACATGAAAATTTTCAATGAGTAAATGGCCTTACTCATCCAACGAGCTCTGTGTACAGCCCCAGGAGCACTAATTTTTACTCCACGAGGAGGATTTCCACCTAGGTAGATGATCACAAGCTCCAATAGCTCTCGGTAATCATCTCTTGGTTGGGATGTTTCAGCCAAGCACTTAAGGCAAAATGACAATGATTCTGTGACAAGATCCTTGTTGGCATTCAAGATATTAGTTGTTTCATGATCTTATATACCATTTTCAATTTCGGCAGATGCAATAAATGGCCACTTCTCTTTAAAACGCTTGAAGAGAGAAATTTCAGGCCTATCAGAGGGTCGAAAGAGCAGAGTAAAAACATCTCCAAGGAGAACCTCGTGGATGTGATGTCGACAGGGAAAATGCAGCATTTTTCTTTTCAAGCTTGTCTCAATGAGGACAGCAGCACCAGATTTGCATCCAGAATTGCTGGCAGTTGTGTCATATGACAAGGCTCTAACCTTGTCTTCAACTGAGTATTTCTTTAAAGCTTCAACAACAGCATGAGCCATGGCCTCCCCAGTTCCATTTGGAAGCTTCGGGACATTAAGCAGTTGTTCATTTCCTGAGGTATCTGATACCAATATTGGAAGGCGATCAACTTTTTGACCTGTGAGATCTGGAAGCAAATTTGAATCCCAGTGCACAATCAAAGGTCCTTCAGTTTGAGATGCTAAGTTTGCTTCCAAACTGGTGGCAGTGTCTTCTCGATATTTAATTCTGCTTCTTCTTACAGTCCACCGATTTAAGGCAATATTATCTGGCTCATGTCCCAAGGCCTTGGTCACAGAAGCAAGATTGTAAACAGCCATTCTATCACTAACTTTGGTTCTGTCCAAAGCAGCTGCAACATCAGGGGTTACAATATTCACAGGCCGCCGCCTTTTTGGAGGGGACTTGCTCTCTACATCTGATGATGATTTAGAATGAGAAGATGGAGAATCTGACTCTGTTTCTATTTCACTTGTCAATGATGAGCAAGTTGCTCCTTCAAGCTGTTGACGCTGCTTCTCATGCTCTAATCTTTTTCTCTCGGCTTCATCACGGAGTTGCTTCTTTTTCATTTGAACAGCAAGTTTCTTGTCCACTCGTCCCATCGAAGCCTTTCTTTCACACATTTGATCCTTAAGGAAAGCCAAATCTTCAGGGTTTTTTACCATGTTCTCAAAGTTAGCATGTTTAATATCGAGAGTTTTTTTCATTTGCTTTATGAATTTGGTTTCTTTAGCCTTCTGGGTTTCACCCCCTCTTTACTGCTTTTTCACTATGTAGTAATAGTGAATATAATTGAAGTCAATGTGGCATCATTAGAAATAGTCGCATGTCATTGCAATTTTGTCTAATTATATGCCTCTATGTTCCTCACAAAAAACACCCTGTCCCTGAAGAAATTTTAAAAAAAACTTTTTGACTACCACCCTAATATATAATATATATATATATATATATATATATATATATATATATATATATATATATATACCATGTGTGGCTCTTTTATATATATATATATATATATATATATATATAATATTTAGGAGAAATCCAATGACAAGGAGGAATGTAAATGCCATGAAAAGTCTTCTTTAATGCGCAACGTTTCGAGCAATACGCTCATCATCAGGCTAGATAATAACAATATGAAATTAGAATCAATAAATAAATGTGAACAAGACAAAATAATTTCTATAAAAAGACTAAAAGAAGAGGGTTAAATTCAAAGTTATAAAAGTTTACATATAAAATTACAAGAATTTTAAAAGCTATTTTTAAATTACTTATAGTAAATTTGAAATTAGTACACTGGAATAATTAACACTAATACAATGGAATAATTAACACTAATACAATGGAATAATTAACACTACGAACCTTTCAATGCTGGTTCCGAGGCACGAGTAATTTAAAACAAAACAAAACAGGAAACAAGCTATGGGTTGGGCGGTTGGAGTTATAAGTTAGGGGAGGGGGGATTATAAAAAATTGGGGTGGGGGGAGGGGAGTTGGGGAGGGGGGTTTATACAAAATTTAGAGGGACAGCTGAGGAATCCACGTTTAGAGAAGGGGTCAATGTTTTAATATAAAGAGATTCCAAAATTCTAAGTGAGTTAGGACAAGAATTACAACCGAGAATTTTAAAATTATCTAAAGTGACATCAGTTTTACATTTTATACTGTGTTCCCGAATACTGGAGGCTTCTATTTTATTTAAAATTTTACCTGTTCGGCAACTTATTCCCATTGTATTAGTGTTAATTATTCCATTGTATTAGTGTTAATTATTCCAGTGTACTAATTTCAAATTTACTATAAGTAATTTAAAAATAGCTTTTAAAATTCTTGTAATTTTATATGTAAACTTTTATAACTTTGAATTTAACCCTCTTCTTTTAGTCTTTTTATAGAAATTATTTTGTCTTGTTCACATTTATTTATTGATTCTAATTTCATATTGTTATTATCTAGCCTGATGATGAGCGTATTGCTCGAAACGTTGCGCATTAAAGAAGACTTTTCATGGCATTTACATTCCTCCTTGTCATTGGATTTCTCCTAAATATTAAATTGAAGCTTTGTAGAAGCAAACCGCATGACTATATATACTCAAGGTATGGACAAGATGGCCTTAGGGCTTATCGCCATGTTTGGAAGACTTCACGAAAGCTTCTCAAGTCAAAACTCGATTGTTATTTTCTTGAAATGTGTCGTACCTGCAGGGTTTTCCCGAAATTCGTTTACTTCAAACTTTATCGTGACAATCTATATGACTCTGAATTTTATCAATCTTCCCTGGAATATTTATTAAATAATGAAATTAATTATAAAATCAAAATTTCAGACTCGCATAATAAGTCGCTTGAGCTTCATATAATTACCCTTAAAAATACCCTTTCGTTGTTGGATTATTTATTAATAATTTCTCTTGTACAGCGTGAACTTGAAAAGTTTCATTCTACCATTTCTGAAACTCATGAACGTAAGTTAAAGGCCCTGGGCCTGAATTCACCTAATTTTTTCAATTCTGATAAAGTAATTTCGAATTTTTCTAGTTACACCCTATCCCCTCGGGAAAGGTTTTTACTCTCACTTGGCTTGCAATTTAAGCTTCCGTTATTTCAAATATATAAGCCTTCGTTTTTTCTTTACTTTGAAAAAATTTTTAATGGCTTGAAAAATGTTCCCCATGTCGGTGATTTCAATAATTTTAAATGTCAGTTTGCTAATTTAACTCATGAATTTTTTCACAAACTTAGAAACCTTAAATTTAAATCTTTCATATTTAAGAAGAGTGACTTGCAGGTTATTAAGAATTTGGCAAAGAACCAGGAGATTGTTGTGACTAGACCGGACAAGGGCAACGGAGTTGTTATTTTGAATAAATCTGATTACATAAATAAAACTAATGAAATCCTAAGTGATGTTAGCAAATTCAAACAAATTCTTGAACCCATCAATAAAGTCATTTTAAGGTTGGAAGACCAAGTTAATAGATTTTTGTCACGATTAAAGTCTTTAAAGATAATAAAAAATGATACTTACTCTCAGTTGTTCGTATCTGGTTCTAATCTTGCTCAATTATACTGTTTGCCTAAAATCCATAAAGTTGGAACACCTCTCCGTCCCATTTTAGCTTCGTATAACTTGCCTACCTTTCAATTGTCAAAATTTGTTGTTGGTCTCCTGTCACCTTTTGCGAAAATGCTTATACTATAAATAACTCTTATGAATTTCAAAAAGATCTTCTTAGTAAGAATTTCGATTCAAAAAAGTTTTTTGTCAGTTTTGATGTAAAGTCGCTTTTCACGAATGTACCTGTATCAGAAACTATTGCCATTATTTTAGAAAGGGTTTTTAGCTCTGATGATAGTTTTCATGGTTTTTCATGTTCTTATTTTAAGGAACTTTTAGAATTGGTTTTTAAGCAATGTTATTTTACTTTCAATAATAAGGTTTACCAACAAATTGATGGTGTTGGGATGGGATCACCCGTCGGACCTCTATCAGCTGATTTTTTTATGACTCATTTAGAAAGTGTAATTTTTAGACAATCTCCCACTCATTGTAAACCAATTTTCTATCGACGCTTCGTTGATGACTCGATAGCTGTTTTTGATAATGCTGTACAAGCGCAACAATTTTTTAACTTCTTAAATTCTCTGCACCCCAATATAACTTATACAATGGAAACTGAGAAAAATGGCTCCCTTCCCTTTTTAGATCTTTTAATTTCGAAAAAAGGTGATTCTATTACTACATCAGTTTACAGGAAACCCACTTTTACTGGTTTGGGCATGAATTTCTTTAGTTTTACTGATTTTAACTATAAGATGTCGTGTATTAAAACTCTCTTGTTCAGAGGATATAATTTGACCTCTAGTTTTACATTACTAAACGATGAATTTAATAATTTAAGATCATATTTTACCAATAATAGTTTTCCTGTTCAATATGTAGATAAACTAATAAGATCTTTCTTAAATAATGTTTATAGCCCTCAACTTTCTTGTATTTCAGTGCCTAAAGATATAAAATATTTCTTGGTACCTGAAATGGGTCCCATGAATAAAGAATTTAAACTTAAATTTACAAAGTTGTTAAGAAAATTTTTTTATCATACTGATTTTCGCATTATATTTATTAACAAAATGTCTTTAGGTAGCTTTTTCTCAGCGAAGGATCGAACTCCTGATTCGTTGCGTAGCGGTGTTGTATATTTATTTACCTGCCCAAGGTGTCTCCTTGGTACTTACATTGGCAGCACCGTGCGCTCCCTCAGGACTAGATTTTATTCGCATATGGGAATAAGTTGCCGAACAGGTAAAATTTTAAATAAAATAGAAGCCTCCAGTATTCGGGAACACAGTATAAAATGTAAAACTGATGTCACTTTAGATAATTTTAAAATTCTCGGTTGTAATTCTTGTCCTAACTCACTTAGAATTTTGGAATCTCTTTATATTAAAACATTGACCCCTTCTCTAAACGTGGATTCCTCAGCTGTCCCTCTAAATTTTGTATAAACCCCCCTCCCCAACTCCCCTCCCCCCACCCCAATTTTTTATAATCCCCCCTCCCCTAACTTATAACTCCAACCGCCCAACCCATAGCTTGTTTCCTGTTTTGTTTTGTTTTAAATTACTCGTGCCTCGGAACCAGCATTGAAAGGTTCATAGTGTTAATTATTCCATTGTATTAGTGTTAATTATTCCATTGTATTAGTGTTAATTATTCCAGTGTACAATTTCAAATTTACTATAAGTAATTTAAAAATAGCTTTTAAAATTCTTGTAATTTTATGTAAACTTTTATAACTTTGAATTTAACCCTCTTCTTTTAGTCTTTTTATAGAAATTATTTTGTCTTGTTCACATTTATTTATTGATTCTAATTTCATATTGTTATTATCTAGCCTGATGATGAGCGTATTGCTCGAAACGTTGCGCATTAAAGAAGACTTTTCATGGCATTTACATTCCTCCTTGTCATTGGATTTCTCCTAAATATTAAATTGAAGCTTTGTAGAAGCAAACCGCATGACTATATATATATATATATATATATATATAAATTATTTCACGAAAGTGACATGTGAAAAATATTTATGATGAGTAAAACCACGAAGGGAAAAGAAACAGTGGTGCTCAAGCGCTTTCGTCTAATGACATCCTCAGGAACACTGGAGTGAAAGGAGAGTTCAAGACAATATATAGGTTACAAAAATAAACATATATATATAGTAAGTATAGAAATAAAAATTGTGGGAGGAGCAAACACATTTGTATGGAATGGTAAACAGGTCACAAAAGAATAAATAAAAATAAATATAAATTGGAAAAAATTACAAAATAATGCCTTAGTGATATATATGTCACAACTGAAAAAAAAAAAAAAAAAATTTAAAAATATAAAAAAAAAAAAAATAAAAAAAATTTGTAAGTGGAGTTTACAAATTCAAGCTCCAAAGGAAAGTTTACAATCAATTTAATAGATTTAATTTTGACCTCAAAATGACATCACTCATAACTTTTGAACCATTGGTCAGATGCTCAAGTTTAGGTAGCTTGTCGGGAAGGTTAGATAGAGTTGAGGAAGAGGTTAAGGTTAGTCCGAGAGTAGTAGATAGCGAGGGATTTAGAGAGGTTAAGGGTGGAGCTAGGCCGCGTACATTAGGTGATAGGAATCCCCTCCCTATCGAGGTTTTGAACCCTTTCGCCCATTTGGAAAGGGACGTGAATGAGGGGGAAACTATTTTAATTGGGGATTCTTTAGTGCGCCACATGGACAAAGAATTCGTTAAACGGAATCCAACCAAGAGGAGGAGGGTCTGTCTCCCAGGGGCCAGGGTTGACAGAGTTAGAGACGAAGTGGATAGGGTTGATGTTGCTTCCCGTCACTCAATGTTGGTGACGATGGTAGGAGGCAACGACTCGTATAGGCCCGATACGAGAGTGCCTGACCTTTTGGAGATATATAGGGGGTTAATTAGGTCCCTGAAGGTGAGGTCAGATAGGTCTTTAGTTCTAGGTATTACCCCTAGGCACGGGTTGGGTCTTAGAATTACATCCAAAACAATATTTTTGAATAATAAATTAGAAGAGATTTGTGCTGAGGAAAGTGTACCCTTCATAAAGCTGTGGTCCGAATTCAATGATCCTAGCCTTTTTATAAAAGATGGGGTGCATTTTAATGAAATAGGTAATGCTAGGCTAGGTAGGTTAATAGACGAAAATGTGCGAAAGCTGTATAGGTCGAAGCCTTCTTTAAACGTTGTGGGTCCGGGAAACGCGGGCCCGATGTGATAAATAGTTTAAAACGCGGGCCCATGGTAAAAAATAACTTAAACGTCTTTTATTGCAACGCGCGTAGTATTAGAAATAAATTAAATGAATTTAAGGCGGTAATTTATTCCGGCAACTATGATATAGTTGCTATCACTGAAACTTGGTTAAATACCGTGACTCGGGACTTGTTGGGGGAACTTGATATACCGGGTTTTAAACTCTTTACTAATGATAGGTTACATAGATTTGGAGCGGCGTTTTGCTGTACATTCGTAATTCCCTTAGGGCTATCGAGGTTAAGTTAGATTTTCCGGCAGCAATTAATGCTATCTGTGTTGAAGTTAGGGCGCGTAGTATTAGTTTTAATTTTGTCGTTGTTTATAGACCTCCCGTTCAAACCCTCGATATAGATACTAGATTTTACTCACTTCTTGGTAATTTTATTGACAATCGGAATAGTATAATTGTCGGAGACTTTAACTGCCCTAATGTTAATTATGAGAATTTTACAGGTAATGAAGAGGGTTTGAGATTGGTTGAGTTTATGGACGATAACTTTTTACGACATAGTTACCGAACCAACGCGCGGTGATAATATTTTAGATTTGGTGATGACGAACGGCGAGAATATAGTCAAAGGTTTAGAAGTCGGCGAGAGTTTAGGATGTAGCGATCGTCAAATTCTTAGGTTTGTTATTGATAGAAAACACTCAGGATAGCAACGTAATAGAAGTCCCTGATTTTCGTAGGGCTAATTTTGATAGTTTTGCTGATAGGATGAGAGTAGTGGACTGGGATAACTTATTTATGGGTAATGACACAAATTTGCGTTGGGTGGCGTTTAAAGAAAGTTTTAGGAATATTGAAAGGGAGTTTATTCCTCGTAGGCTCAAGCGCGCTAGAAATCGCGGTAGGCCAAAGTGGTGGAGTAGGGAAATAGGAGAGTTTATAAACGAGCGTAATAGAGCGTATAGACTTAGTAAGCGCAATGGAGAGGTAGCTAACTTTAATAGATATATCGAGCTTAGATGTCAGGTTAAAAGATCAGTTAGGAATGCCAAGCGTAATTTAGAGATACTTATAGCTGCGGATAGTAAACATAATCCAAAAAAGTTTTTTGAATACGTTAATAATCGTAAGCCGGTAAAAAATAACATAGGCCCTCTAGTGGATGTTAATGGTGCTTTGGCTTCTGACGCTCAGGCTATGGCGGGTATTTTTAATAACTTTTTTGCGACAGTTTTTACCATAGAAGACGTAAATAATGTCCCCGATATGGATGATATCGTTCCATTTAGTAGCGAGACTATTTTAGATGAAATAACTGTTTACGAGGCTGAGATTGCGCATTATATCGATAGGCTAAAAGTTAGCAAGGCTCCAGGCCCTGACGCTCTTTATCCCAGACATTTGAAAGAAGTTATCGTAGGCCCCTTAACGAAGATCTTTAATCAGTCACTCGAAACGGGAATTATTCCTGAAGACTTTAAATTAGCTAACGTCACGCCTATTTTTAAAAAAGGCAACCGCGCGGTAGCTAGCAATTATAGGCCCATTAGCTTAACATCAATTGTCGGTAAACTTTTGGAATCCGTAGTTAGGGATCGTATTATCGATCACTTAGAAAGTAGAGATTTGATTAATAGTAGTCAGCACGGGTTTCGACGCCATAGGTCTTATTTAACTAATTTGTTAGAATTTTATAACGAAGTAGTGCGCGAATACGATAGGCATAGGGCAGCTGACGTTATTTATTTAGATTTTAAAAAGGCATTCGATACAGTTCCGCATAGGAGACTAATTGCGAAGGTTAAAGCGCACGGTATACGCGGTCAGGTAGCTAACTGGTTAGAAGAATGGCTTCGTGCTAGGAGACAGAGGGTCGTAGTTAATAGTAGTGAATCAGGGTGGTTAGATGTAGGTAGCGGTGTCCCACAGGGTTCAGTGTTAGGCCCATTGCTATTCATAATTTACATTAACGACATAGATGTAGGATTGACTAGTAACGTTTCAAAATTCGCGGACGATACTAAAATAGGCGGTAAGGTTGTTAATGAGGACGATAGAAATAGGATTCAAGACGATGTAGATAGGATTATGGAGTGGACAGATAAGTGGCAGATGCAATTTAACGTAGACAAATAAAGTTTTGCATATAGGTTCTCGCAACAATAATTACGCGTACACGATGGATGATAGGGAGTTAGCAAGCGTTGACGAGGAAGTAGATTTAGGCGTACGCGTATCTAAGGATTTAAAAGTTAGGAACCAGTGCCTGGAGTCTTGCGCAAAAGCGAATAGGATGTTAGGCTTCATAGCGTAATTTCGAATTTAAATCGAAGGATATTATATTGCCCCTTTACAAGTCCCTAGTCAGGCCTCATTTACAATATGCCGTTCAGTTTTGGTGCCCATACTTGCGTGAGGATATTGATAGGTTAGAAAGGGTTCAGCGTCGTGCCGCGAAATTTATTCCGTCATTGCGCAACAAGCCTTATGAAGATAGGCTTAAAGTGTTAGACTTGTATTCACTCGAAACTAGGAGATTAAGGGGGGAGCTTATTGAAGTTTTCAAAATCGTTAATAACATCGATAACGTAAATTTTGACAAATTGTTCACTTTTGATAATAGTAATACTCGCAATAACGGATTTAAGTTGCGTGGCAGGCGTTTTATTACTAATATCGCTAAAAACTTCTTTACGTTTAAAGTAATTGATAAATGGAATAATCTTCCCGCGTCAGTCGTTCATTCTACCAGCGTTAATATGTTTAAGAACCATCTTGACAGACATTTTAAAGGTATTAACGTTGTTTAATTTAAAAAACAACAAAGTTAGCAACAGAAGCTCTGGTGGTGGTGCTCGAGGATGAGTCTGTTGACGATGAATGCCAGCTTGTGATGCCAGCAATAAAATTATAAAAAAAAAAAAATTAGACTAACATGAATGTAGATGTAGCTCATAGCGTAAATTAACCCACCTTTTGTTTAACTTTACCTACTTTTTTTTTTTTTTCATGTGTCTAACTCTTTTCTTGCATGTTTGTAGTTTGCATGGTATGAGAGTGAGTTAAGACTGTATTGCATGGTTTGTAAGCGTTCTTATTTTACTTCTTTTCATCTTTCACCCCTCTCCTATTCTCTCCGACTATTTTTCTGACTTGTCGGCAGTGGCCGGCGGATGATGATGGTGAGACACTTTTCCTCTTTTTCTGAATGAATGTTAACCCATGAGTGATAGGTGTTGCTCTTACTTAACCCCTTATTCTCTCCTCTTCTCTTAACCCGCTACTCTTTCCTTTCTCTCGGGCTAACCTTAGAGTGGATCTTAGGGTCTTTGTTAGCCTTAGCTTCTGTAGATCTGTAGATCAAGCTAAAAACTTGGGAATCATATTTTTTGGCCAAAATCTACCCCTGTACCAAGTTTCAGCAAAATTGGAGGTGGTGGTGGTGTTATTTTCCAGTTTTATTGGTTGATCTGTCCTGGAATTACCCACTTTTAAGTTAGGTTAGGTACTTTTAAGTTAGTTAGGTTAGGTTAAACTATTCATTTCCTGGGAAACTGGAGGTTAGATTCGAATAGCATGCATCAAATAACACCAGAAAAACATTTTCAAACACATACTCAAATGGGCGTTAAAATTAATTTTTACCCATAATTCTATCACAAACACCACCAAACTAAACCCAATTAGGAAAAAAATAAAAAATAGCCAGAACATAAACCAACAAACTAATTAAGTCACAGTGTGACATGATGTCATACCACCCCCAACTACAAATATAGGTATTAGTTACTTTTCAGCCCAGAATGTTTCCTGACAATTTTGAGAGGTTCTACATTAATGTCTCAGACAATGTATCAACAGGTACAAAACATTTATCAATAACATTTCCGTCGCAAATGTTTAGTTTAGGAGATAGTTATTTTGTTTAAAAAAAAATTTTTTGGGAAGGTGCATTCTATCACCGCCATAACAGGAGGTGGCACCATCTAGCAACAAACCATGTGAACATTTTTGAGGTAGCCAATCACAGGCCTCTATTTTGTCATGTGACCTAATCCAGCAAATCACAGACCAATCTGCTTCTTCGCTCATCTCCTGTTTTCAGTTCAAATTCAGAATCGCATGGTGTTCTCCCTTTAAATGTAGTGTGTCCAATTTAGGTCTCGGGGGTATGGGGGTGAAGCCCCCGTAAAGATCACGTATCACAAATTGATTGGTATAGGGTTTTATATTTTTTATTTTTGAATTTCCGACACTAAAATGATAATGTAATAACAAATTCATGTTAGGTTAGGTACTTTTAGGTTAGGGGTTAGGTTTTCTATGAAACTTATGGTAGGTTTTTGATGTGTTTCACGATATTCTTGCCTTCATTTTCGTTGGAAATGAGTTTTTCACCCCCTAAAAAAAGATTCCCCACAGGTTCCCAAATATTGATTGGGTAGGGGATGGGATATATCTTAACAACTGGTCATTTCCGACAGAAATGAAGGTCAGATTCACATGAATCACATCAAAAACCATGAGAAAAACCTAGGTTTCATGGGAAACAGCAGTCTGGGCTAAAAAGTAACAATTACCAAATATACTATCTATATATATATATTATTTTCTACAATAGTTTGCACAAAAAATGAGTGACATTTGAATAAAATGACAAAACTACCTCATAAAAAGTTATTTTGATTTACAGGTCCAGCCCATGTCATTTAAAACATATTAACCACCAACTTATACCTAAGTTAGATGTATAACTAAACCAAAATGGAATAAGTTACAAAGGGGGCCTACACCCAATCAGCTACATAAGAAATTTTTATAGTGGGCACACTAGGGGCTACTTCAGCCCATCGAGGTGGCTCCACTATGTAAAAACTGTCTGTACATTGGCAATAACCAATTTTTACAAAACTAATTAAGTATCAATTTAAAACTAAAGATAGAATCCCTGGATCCAGAGGATCAAAGTCATAATAGGCTACTATCCACAAATATGTTACACACTATATCTATTTATAACTGACATGCAAATATATCAGATCCAAAGATCCAGTCAATTTCATTATGGTACCCATCAATACCAGTACCATGCCAACCAAAAATAAGTCACAGTCCATATCAAATGCGGACCAAGTCACAATTTACATCCATATACATTACAATATATATACTTAAGAGGAAAAGTGTCAGTGTGGCTGTAAAGACTGTACAGTAATGTAGAAATGTGTGTGCACCCATTTTGGGTCTCCCATTTAAAGGTGTTTATGGGGCAAGTGAAGATCATGAGTTTTTCAATACCTCACAGTACTATGGGGGGCACCGCTTGGCAGAGGAATCTCTCTAAATAGGGTGTGTAAGGACAGAGAGTATCCCCTAACCCAAGATGCTGCCTCCCTATATCCCACAACACCTGTGTTGAGCTGTGGGATCTATCACCCAAATGCACATAATATATATGAAATAAACTAGTACCATTCATGCAATAAAAATGGGCTTAAACACCATCACCAGATGTCCCTTGCAGACATCAAACTATCCAACTTCTTTTGAAAGAATCAAGCGTATCTGAAGTCACTACTACTTCTGTCAGACTGTTCCAAAACTTAATTACTCTGTTTGTAAAACTATGTTTTCTTAAATTTGTTCTACATCTTGGCTTAAATAATTTCATACTATGACCTCTAGTCTGATTATTATGATCTTTAATGAAGAGAGACTCAAAATCTATCTTATCCAACCCTTTTATCATTTTATACACCTCTATCATATCATCCCTTAACCTCCTCCTTTTTAATGAGAACATGCTTAGATACGCCAGTCTCTCCTTATACTTATATGTCAATTGTCTTAGAGATGGGATCATTCTTGTTGCTCGTTTCTGTACTCTTTCCAGTTTCTCAATATCTTGTATCGGTAATTATTCGTTTTTTGACCCAGTCTCTTTTTATAATGAGAGCAAACTTTTCTGGTCAATTTTGAGGTGCTCTGCACGAATCTACCATCCATTTCCTGTGCAAATGCGTAGTTTTCGAGATATCATCATCTTGAAAACTACGCATTTGCACAGGAAACAGATGGCAGTTTCGTACAAAACACCTCAAAATTAACCAGAAAAGTTTGCACTCATCATTTTCATTTAAACTAACGAATTTAAATGAAAATATCATGACTTAACTTAACCAATCATCTAGGGCATACAGTTGACCTAACCGGTATCACGTACTGAACTGTCCGCAAAACATTAGGACCGATCAATTTGTGATGTGTGATCTTTACGAGGGCTCCACAGTCCACCCCCATACCCCCGAGACCTAAATTATACAAATGATAATGTAATAACATGTGCCAACTTTGCATGGGTAGTCCGCTAAATTTTGCCTACCCTTAAACTGAAATGACACGTTTATTTTTAGGAATTTTTTATAGCATCTAAAGACCCTGGTCTTTTCTTAAAATACAAGCACTATTGTATTTAGGGCAGGTCATGGATGTCTTAATTATTCTGTGATTGAAAAAAGGTCTAAACTCTTGTTTTTATCGAGGGCAATATGGCGGATCACATCTTCAAAATCAAGTTCACAAGATTGACACATCATAATACTAGAACGAAAATCACCACACTAACAAGAAACAAAGAAGTAGGCAAAAGCAAGAAAAAGTAGCCAAAAAATCTCCAGAAAAGGTAGCCAAAATAAACAAACTAACCAAAATTTATATACATACATATTAGAAAGTAGAAAATATTTTTTTTATAAAAAAGTACATTTTATACAAATTTGCACAAGATAATATATATATATTTTCTTATTCAGTTTTGATTGGTTATTCAATATATATTGCTGTTATAGCTGGGTGTGACTGGGTTAAAAAACGAATATTAACCCTTGTATCAAATAAGGACTATTAAATTGAATGCAGTATTTGAGGAGAGGTCCTATCCCAAAAATTAGTTAATTTTAGATAAAAAAAAAGGATATCTGTATTTTAAACATTCTAAAAATGATAGGTATTTTTTTACAAAAGTACATTACAGGCTTTTGAGGAATTTTGGAATTTTAGGTTGTTAGGTTAGGTTAGGTTATGTTATATATAAAAACTTTTCCCAAATTGTTTTTGACGTTGTTTGAACGAAATTAACCTTCGTTCAAACAGCATCAAAAACCATCAGAAAAACATAGTTTTAATTTTCTCCGAATCGTGTAGACCCAAACCAATTCCTGCAATTTAAAATAAGATTCTAATATCTAACTTACCCAGATTCTGAAGGTGGTCAAAATTTTAACTTGACACAGTGACAAGCCGGTCCCTGGAACTTTGGAGCAATAGGGTGAGCTATGGCAGCAAATCAACTAATTGCATACCTTAAAAAACCAAGAAATAGTGCACAACACGGTAACCAAATTTGTTCCAAACAGACTCACTCAAACATCATTTCAAAAATTAGCGGTTATTACAAACATTGTTGCCAAATTCCCCAAACCAACGGCCTTTAATTGGTTGGTTGTTTTATTTTACACTTTTTTTCAACTACGAAGGATCACTGAGCTAGGCGACGTTTAGATATAAATATATATTGGACACCGGATTGACAGAGGTAACAGAGTTGAAACAGTTCTTACCACGGAGAAAAATTCGGAGCAAATAATTTTAAATATTTCCCCCCAAAAATGAGGGTTTCGTTTATTTGTAAATTTTGACATTTTGAATGACTTATGAGTCATTAACTTTGACAAAATAGTTTTACTGTATATCTGTAATTAGGTTAGGAAGGAAAGAAGGGGCAATTATTCATTATTCTCAAAAAGCTAGACTTCTGAAAAGGAATAACTTTGCATAAACCCAAATTCAAACATTATAGAATTTTATAAGGAAATTTTAAGGGAAAAACTTCTTATGGACATACTTTAATACCCTCACGGGCTCTGAAAACATTGTTACTTTTTGGGAAGTAAAAGTGAAGTGCCTGTGTTACATCCGATTTTATTCTCCATTTGATAAAGAGACTCCTCTCACTCAACACGTGGGAGGTAGATTGAAGAGCCGAGCAATGGATTCTTTTAATACTATGAGCTCCATTTTGTCATGTCATCAGTTGACGTTCAGCGGATTGTTCTCAGAATAGTGCAAATGGCAGTTCACCTTTCCCTTTACCTGGATCTTTTCGGTTTGACGGCCTGTAATATTTTTTAACATTACTTATTTTTTATTCTCCAGTTTTAATCGAGGATTTCAAAAATAACATTCATGTTTTAGAGAAACAAATAGTGAGGCAGTTATACATGTTAGTTTAGAAAATATCATATACGCTTTAAGATTCGAAAATCCCTGAAAGTTTTAGGTCAACTGTACGCTTATGACGATTGGTTAGGTTAAGTCATGATATTTTCGTTTGTTTTGACAGTAAACTAACGAAAATATCATGAGTTAACCTAACCAATCGTCAAGTGCGTAGAGTTGACCTAACCCGGCATTCTGTTAACCTAACTAGGCATTCAGTTAACCTAACCAGTTGGTAGAGTCTAGAATTTGACGGTCCCGTAGCCATGACTCGTTTTTTTCCGCCGGCCGTCAAACCAAAAAGATCCTAATACCGTTTAAAAATATATATTTTAATTTACAGTGACGGCTCGTGACTTTCAGTTATGGGGGTGCTGCCTCAGAAATTGCGAACAATTGTGTCGATTATATATATATGAGAGAGAGAGAAAATCGAATAGATAAATAGATAACTACTCACTACTCAGTCGTAAAAATAAGTAAAATAGTATCATAAAATCAATTATAGGGTACTTACGCTTAACGGGTAATTTCGAATTTGCCAAAAATTTTATTTATAAACAAATTCCATTCTTCTGTTTTTATTCTGAGCGAAAAAATATTCTAAGAAATGAAAGCTATATATTGTAAATAATCCAATTATTATATAATTAACTTCAATCTCACGCCAAAAAATAAATGATAACGAATCATTGATAAATGCAATTCGGAAATTAAATTTCGAATTAGCAAACGATACAGCAACACAACTACCACGTCAAACAAACAAATTGGCACTGCTCTGTCCACAGTGCTTTGGATCATCTTAAACCCGTGATTCTGACTTGCTCTTCGTACGTCCGCTACCGAGGTTTCAAGCGTTTCGAACAAAATCTGGAACTATTAAGTACGCAGTTCCACGGGAAGGCTGAAGCTACTTTCGTGATTCATTATAATGTTATAATAATGTTATAATGTTTCAGACCAACAAAGACCCTAGGATCCACTCATGGCTGGTCTACCTAACTGTATGTCCTCCGTGGTGGTGGAGGGGACCTACAATTTTACGTGGGTTCCGAACCACAAGAACATAAACTTATTTAAAAACTGCGGGTAAATTGGCAACGACCAATTTTTACGAAACTAAATAATTATCAATTTAAAAATAATTAATTATCGGTTTAAAACTAAAGATAGAATCTCTCGGTCCAGAGGAGCAAGTCATAATAGACTACTATCCACAAATATGTTACATTCTATATCTATTTATAACGGACATGCAAATATATCAGATCCAAAGAATCCGGTCAATTTCATTACGGTATCCATCAAGTCACGGTCCATATCGATTGCGGACCAAGTCAAAATTTACAACCATATACATTACAATTTATACACTTACGAGAAAAACTTTATGGGGGTGCTGCTTCAGAAATTGCGAACAATTCGTTCGGCATTGAAATAGTTTAAGGAAAAAAGGATATAATCTGATTTAAAAACTAAAAGTTCATTGAAAAAAACAATCAGAGAGGCTATTTTAAATATTTAAATATAAAGATCATAAGATCATGGGAGTGCTGCAGTTCCACAGTGCCTACCTGCGAGCCGCTCCTGATTTTAAATTTGTTAAATTGCATATAACTGCCTCACTATTTGTTTCTCTAAAACATTAATGTTATTTTTTAAGTCCTCGATTAAAACTGGACAATAAAAAACAAGTAATGTTAAAAAACATTACAGGCCGTCAAACCGAAAAGATCCCTTTGCCTTTATGAAAATGGATAGATTTCCTTCTTATGAAAAATAAAAAAAAAATAAGTAAAGATTAGAAACTATACTAACTAGGGTTAGCCAGTAACTTGGGTACAAAGATATTTATAATTTTTGTGATCCTAGTATGACACTCTGGCTAGATGTGTACAAACAGACAGTATATTAAAAAACAAAATCCAACTCAAACAATGTAGTTTAAAAACAAGTTAATTTAAAGATTCTCACAATTTGCTTTCTTGATATTAATCAGCTGATCTGATTACGCTTCGGTCCAGATTTTTACAACCCTGCATTTTTGACTTGTGTGAGGATTAAGGATTGAGGACTGAGGAAGATTGTTCCAGAGTTGACCAGTTGAGTAGATGAAAGATTGAGAATATCGATTAAACCTTGGGTTAGAGAGATGGACAGAAAAGGAATGAGAATGTGTAGAAAGTGTAGTGTTGCGTGCTCTCCTAAAAGGAGGAGGCATGCAGATAGAGAGTTCAAAAGAGCAGTGTCCATTATAATAGCGATAGTAAAGGGAGAGTGAGGCACTGAGGCACCATTGCGGCGAAGAGAGAGGAATTGAAGACAATCAGTAAGAGGCGGGAATTGATAAGGCGAGAAGCCTTTGATACCACCAAGTCAAGTAGAGCTGTGTGGGTTGAGCCACCCATACACGAAAAGCTTACTCCATTCAGGGACAGAAAAGACCCCTGTACAGAGACAACAACAAAGCGGGAGTGAAGAACCCAACCTCTTAGAAGCTGTTTTGGAAAAACTGTATATGTAATCTTTCCAGGAAAAATCACGAGAAAGCGAAACAACAAGAATGTTAAAAGAAGAAGGATTGAGTTGCATATTGTTGAAGGTAAGGGGATAGTCGTGTAGAAGATTGTGGCGAGTGGACAGATGAAGGAACTGAGTTTTTGAGGCATTGAAAGCCACAAGTTTTTCTCTACCCCAATCAGAGATAGTAGAAAATCAATGGTCATATGCACCACAGCCGTCGCACGCTAATCATGGAGTAACTGTTGAGAGGGACGCTGATGAAGCAGTGAAATGTAGAATCATTAGCATAGTAGTGGATAAGACAGGAAGTGTGACTTAATGGATTACTGATAAATAAAGGGAAAAGAGTGAGTGACACAAGAGAGCCCTGAGGAACACCACTATTAATAGCTTTCGGAGAAGAACAATTGCCATCTACAACCACAGCTATAGATCGGCCAGAAAGGAAATTAGAGATGAAGACAAAGATAGAAGTATAGAAACCGAAGGAGTGCAGTTTTGAAATTAAAGATTTGAGCCAGACTCTATTAAAAGCTTTTGATATGTCAAGCACAATAGAAAAGGTTTCACCGAAATCCCGAAAGGACGATGACCAAGAGTCAGAGAGATATGCAAGATCGCAATAGAGCGTCCCTTGCGGAACCCATACTGACGATCTGAAAGAAGAAAGGTGATTGAAAGAAGAGGTGTTTAAGAATCTTCCTCTTAATGATAGATTCAAAAACTTTAAAAGGCAAGAAATTAAAGCAATTGGGTGATAGTTGGAGGGTTGAGAGCGGTCACTCTTCTTTGGGACAGGCTGAATGAAAGCGAACTTCCAGCAGCAAGGAAAAGTACCAGATGAAAAAAGTTTGCCTCAGCAGGGTGTCAGCACGGAAGCACAGTTCTTGATAACAAGAGGAACACCATCAGGACCGTGTGCCTTTCTAGAGTTCAGCCCAAATAAGGTAGAATAAACATCTTTGGATGATATTATAATTTCAGGCATAATTAAGTCGGAGGGAGGAGGGTTGTTTTGGAGGCGAAAGTTTAACTGAAGAGTTTAGCTTTCAAGAGAAGAGACGGCAACTGAGCCGTGGGAGTGAAAAAGAGGAGGGAAAGAAGAAATAAAGTTGTTAGGGAGGTTCTTGGCTGGGTGTCAGAAAGAGCGAGGCGAATTAGAATTACATAGGTTTTCAGATTTTTGTCCGATGAAGGAATGTTTGGCGAGTCAAAGAATAGATTTTGCATGATTCCGGGCAGAAATGCAAGCCGAGTGAGTCAAGAGTTGGATGGCGACGGTTTAACCTTCTGAAAGCCTCCCCTGTTGCGAATAGAATTAGAGCAAGCAAAGTTAAACCAAGGTATTTTTACATTACAGTAGAAGGAATAGAATATGGAATGTACGCCTGCGTGCCTAACAGAATTACATGATCCGTGATGCGCTCAGCACACTTGGAGGGGCCCCGGCCACGGAAGCAATAATCATTCCATAGGAAATCATAGTAGTACTGCCTAAGGCTTCCCAATCAGTGGTGCCGAAGTGCAAAAGGGGTCTCCTCTTGGAAGGATCCAAAGGCCGAATTGGAGCAATAGGACAGGGAACAGATATAAGAGTGGTCGGAGGAGCCCAACGGAGAAAAAGTTTGACAAAGAAGGATGGATGGTGAGAAATAAACCCAGAATGTTGGGGTTATCTCCAAGGCGATCGGGGGATATAAGTAGGGTTCTGTACTATCTGCTCTAGATCATTCAGGATAGACAAGTTGTAAGCTAGTTCACCAGGGGTGTTAGTGAAATAGGTACTTTTCCATTACACCCTCGCAATTTCTTCTTTCCCGGTTAGGTCAACTGTACGCCTTCGACAATTGGTTAGGTTAAGTTGTGATATTTTCGTTAAAACTAACGAATATTTTAACGGAAATATCACGACTTAACTTAACCAATTGTCAAGGGCGTACAGTTGACCTAACAGGGAAAGAAGAAATTGCGGTGGTATAACGGAAAAGTGCCGTGAAATGCTTTATTTCAGACTAAACAGGTACAAACAATATACAAGTGGTCCATAGAAGGTTAAGAGATAGTTGTCTGGAGCAGTGACTATGCAGGCCAATGGAACACGATGAATAATGAACATAAAGTTACTACGCCAATAATTCTGGATTTGAGATCTATAAAATATATCTGATATCAGTCCACTAACCATGGCTTCTGTTACCTTACTGAATAACTCACCAAGCCTAGTGATAAATTTAAATCAAAATTGCCTATGAAACTGACACAGTTAGGCACCTTATTGACTACAAACAGCACACTGGCACTAGTAGTAGTACCATTTATAAATCTAGGAGTTCTTAATAAACTCCTAAAAATATTATTATCGACAACATATAGTTTTCTCATATTATTCATCCTGTAGTTCCACCACAAATGAGCTGTATACATTGAGGTACAAATAATGGCGGATTATCACTGAGGCTATTGAGGCTGAAGCCTCAGGCAGGGCCGTTTCCTGGCATAAGCAGACTAAGCGGCCGCTTAGGGCCCCGCTGCTACTAGGGGGCCCCTAGACAGGCTCCCAGGTCATAGCTCAGTGGGCAACAATAGGAATATAGCTGAAGTTATTATTAATATTATTGTTATTATTATTATTATCCTTATTATTATTATTATTATTATTATTATCATCACCATCATTATTTTCATGAGCATTATTATTTAGAGATTAATTGTGGTTAACTAGATGTGACTTCGTGCATCTTGGAAAATGAAACGACATTATCCATCAGGAGCTGAAAAACGGAAAAAGAAGAAAATAGAGGAGAAGCTTTCCAGTAGCACAGGTGAGATGTGCCGCTTGTATATTCTTATGATTACAGTTCAGGCAACTAGGTTAGGTAGACCATCAAGCTAGGCAAGTGCTCAGGAATCGTGTAGAGTAAGCTAGTCTCTGTAATATTTATAATATTTCGAAATGTGAAATTTAATGGATCACATCACCTCATATTCTCTTCACACAGATCAATTATCAAACAAGATAAGAGTATTTTAGCAAAAATTAACAGAATATGTAATGATATGTTCTTCTCAGGAGCACTACTGAAATATTTGGAAAAGCCATCCTCAGCAAAGCCTGATGAGCATCATGAGCCAACAGCAGGACTATCCTCTATGCAACCTCAAACACTAGTAGAAGTAGAGCCTGATGAACCAACAAGTGGCCCATCTTCTGTTCAGCTTCAAACACCACACACAGGCATTTCTACTGAGCAACAAGAACCAAGATCTGCTCCACCGCTTGATCGTATGACTGGCCAGTTGTCCTGTCAGATGCCTTGAAGACAGATCTGGTGTCTCGAGAACCATTTCAATCATCCAGATTTCACATTCCCTAAAAGAAAGGACGGTAGAAGCTTTCATCACCATTACATGTACAGAACATTAATTAATAAAAATAAAGCGAAGCTGGCTGATGTACTCTAGAAGGAATGATGCTCTTTAGTGCTTCTGCTGCAAGTTGTTTTCAAGGAAGTCGTACAAACTAATTACGGATGGGCTTTCAGACTGAATAAACGATGGTTCGCTTCTGAAAGGCCATGAAAATATTCAGAACATGCAGATAACATGGCAACAAGGAAGGATCTGGAACTGCGGCTAAAAACTGGGAGGACCATTGACCAAACTGAAATGTCATTAATGGAGGTAGAACGAAGACGCTGGCGAGATGTTCTCACAGTGACTCACACGTCTTGTAAGTATAATCCAATCACTGGCAGAGAGAAACTTTGCTTTCAGGGGGTCTTCCTCTACATTGTACAATCGAGACAATGGCAACTTCTTGAAGGAGGTTGAGCTGCTTGCCAAATTTGATCCAGTGATGAAACAACACATCAACAGAGTCGAAAATGGCCAATATAGTCATTCAAGTTGCCTAGGAAACATCATTCAAAATGAGCTCATTGGGTCCATTAGTGGGAAGATCTTGGATGCCATTGTTGCAGAAATAAAACAAGCTAAATATTACTCACTCATTTTAGATTGCACTCCAGACATAAGTCACCAACAACAGATGTCGATTATTATCAGAACTGTTAAAATGGGTGAAGTACCAGAAATAAAAGAATACTTCTTGGGCTTTCTTGAGGCTTCAGAAAGTACAGGCCTGGGTTTATTAGTTCTGATTCTGAAGAGACTAGATGAACTGAATATTCACTTTGATGACTGCAGAGGACAGTCATATGACAACGGAGCGAACCTGAAGGGCAAGAACAAAGGTGTTCAGGCAAGGTTATTAGAGAAGAACTGTCGTGCACTCTATGTTCCATGTGGGGATCACACTCTGAATCTTGTAATGGCTGATGCAGCTAAAGCTTCCACAGATGTTATCAGCTTCTTTGACAACGTACAAAAATTGTACAACCTTTTTGCAGCAGCTACACAGAGATGGACAATCCTAAAGAAGCACGTGAACATAACACTCAAGTCTTGGAGTGAAACCAGGTGGGAGAGCCGGCTTAAGAGCATTGAGGCTGTGCGATACCAGAGCCACAACATCAGAGAGGCCCTGTTGGAAGTCAGAAACAATGCCACAGATGCCATAGCCAGGACTGAAGCACAAGCACTTACAGAGGAGGTAGGGTTTTATCGCTTTCAGATTTGCACAGTAGTATGGTATGACATTCTTCATGCAGTTAACCATGTGAGCAAACTTCTGCAGTCTCCTACAATGCAGTTTGATGTGGCACTCAACCTCCTCACAAAAACAAAAGACTCACTCACCAGCTACAGAAACACAGGTTTTGTTGCAGCACAAGTCGTAGCTAGGGACATATGTGAGGAAATGAATGTGGAGGCTGTGCTGAAGGAGAAGAGGCTCAGATCCACAAAAAAGCACTTTGCTTACGAAGCTCCTGACGAACCATTTACAGAAGCCTTAAAGAGGCTGGAAGTCAAATTTTTCAATGTAGTGGTGGATTGTGCCATCGGGTCAATAAATGAGAGATTCAAAACATTAGAACTTGCCGACTTTACCTTCACACAACATGACTGCATTGGAGCTTCTCTCCTTCATTCATCAGAAGCAACTGGAGGAACTATACCCCAATCTCTGGGTTGCACTAAGAATTGCCTGCACTCTACCTGTGACAGTAGCGTCAGCCGAGAGGAGCTTCTCTAAAGATGAAGCTAATCAAGAACCAGAGATGGGCAAGATCACCAACTTTGGTGATCTTGAAGATCAAGATCAGATCACCAGAAAAATGTGATCTTGAAGATCAAGATCAGATCACCAGAAAAATGTGATCTTGAAGATCCAGATCAAGATCGTGATCTTGAAGATCACTTTTCAAGATCACTTTTTAAGATCACTTTTATATGAATTGAAAAAAGTTGTACTCTTGTAGAGTAAACAAAAACAAATTATTTTGTTAATCACTCCTGAAAAGTATCACTCCTAATACTCCCCTGAGGGCTGAGGCAATACAAGCATCGCATCCTACCCATGTCACCTGATCTAAACCACGGGGATTGACGATTCCCCTTTCAGTTTTTCAGGTGGTAAACTTAAAACTTAGTATTATCATAACTTATCAGCAAAGAAAAAACTATTAAATGACCTACATATAGTTTTTAGTTCTATTTTTCTCAATTCTCATTTCACCAGGTCCATAACCCATATCAATGAATGGTCAGCATATATAAGTAAACATTTTTTACATAGAATTTAATTTTACAGTTTTACTGCAGTACGCAATTACTGACAATATAAGGGTAAAAACCGCAAGTTAAGAGTGTTAATTTAATGTTCAACCGCTGTAAACATTTGCTTTCAGCAAAACCAATTGTTCAAAGTTACCATCCGAGAGACGACTTCGTTTGGGGCTATGAACCATGCCAGCAAACGAAAACAACCGTTCCACTGGTGCAGAGGAAGGTAGCGTGGTGTTATACCTCTTGAAGATCTTCTTTATAGCAGGATACCTATCTAAAGAGTCGAGTGCTTTACTGGTGTCCTGCAAATAATTGAGGACTTCCAAGTCTTCCTTGTTGTTAGGAGCAGAGAATGAGCCGTCCATAGTTCTGAAGAAATCGTCTTCAGATGATGAGTCTGAGTTCACCGAACTATTACCACTGCTGTCAGAATTACAATTTCTTACAGCCATTTGCAGCTTGTCTTTTACTTGAGACTTGATTGCTTCATGATCGCCGAAATTAGGCCCTTGCAACAATGATATCCATCTAAGTTTGAAACACGGATGAGATACTGAGGCCAAAACGGCATCAGTTACCTCGGGGCTCAACGACAAAAAATGACCAAATCTGGCATTGAAGCCAGAGACGACTGCTGCCAGTAATGGCATGCAGTGTCTCAAGCGCAGGTCGTTTGGTTGGATAGGCTCCAATCTTGCGAGGGCATCTTGAGTCACTAGGACTGTTGGAAGAAGACAACCGTAGTAGCATTCTTTCTCTGCCTGTAATTTGTTGAGGGCTGCTGCAATTGGTTTTAGAACAGACAAATATTCTGAAATAAATTCCAATTCATTGTCTTTGAGGATGGGTAGATTCAGTTCTTCAAGAGCTACATTCACGTCGTTCTTATGTTTATATATTTGGCTTAATGAGTCGTACATTGAGTTCCATCGGGTGACGCATGGGTACCTAAATTGGACGCCAGTTATTTCCTGTATTTTTTCTGCTGACTTGGGTTTACCAGCAGCATTCCACAGCGCCGAACATTTTCCCATTGCAGAATGCTTTATCTTCTTTAGTCCAGGTGAATTCAGTCCTTTATCTGCATCAGTTGTTGCTACCAAGTTCAATGTGTGGGAGGCACATCGAATATGGGATGATAGTTTCACTGACTCCTCTCCATGCTCTCCTGAATGTTCAGGAAAGTTGCTGATGATAACCTCTTCATCTGAATCTTTTTCATCATCATCTTCATCTGCATCATCTTCATCAATGTCGTCAGTACGATTCTGAACACGAACACCGAACTCTTTAAAGCATTTCACCATGTTCGATGCATTGTCGGTGACTGTAGATACAACTTTTCTATAAGATAAACCATGCTCCGAGTTGATCCTGTCCAATATTCCAGCAATTTTATCAAAGCTATGTGTTCCACGAAATCTTCGGCATGCCAGTGCAGCTGATCCTCGCGACAAGTCATCATTGATCTGTAATGTAAGAATATAAAATCAATGTTTGTATGAACATTTTTTAAGCTTAATTTAATAATATTGGTTAGACACGCACCAGCTAAACTGCGCCACCAAACATTGAAGAGAAGAACTATGTGATATAAAGGAGGCAATTCAGCGATGAGTCGCCTACCATACCACCACATCAGTGACCCATCCCATAAGAGCAAAATGTGGAAGAGTCCATATTCACAGCCTGTGAATATGGACTCTTCCACATTTTGCTGTGAATCAGACACAATGACAGATGACAGAATCAGTGAATTAGTGTGAAATTACTGTGAATCACAGCAAAATGAAGACTCACCAAATTAATGAATGAGGAACACATGTCGAATAATTGAAAAGATTATACTATAAGTCTATCAGACTATCAGTCTATCACCAATGGTCAATTTATCAATTATATAAAAATAATACACTAAATCAATAGCATACCCAATGCGCAGTGACTCCCATGAAACTGCGGTGATTAGTTGACCATATGTCGCATGTAACACACACATGGTCAACTGCTGCCAGTTTTGCTTGCATGTCTTCCTGCATTGTACTGGTTGTTGTTGCAAGAGATCTAGCCAGGGTGCGTCTAGATGGCACCTGAACAGTCGGGTTGACGTCTGAAAAAAATATTTAAAAATTAAAACAAATACAATAGATAATTAGCTATGGAAAAAATATAAAAATATTTAGCTAGGCTAGCGATAGTCTAATGTTCATACAAATAATATGATTAATTATTTTAATCAGATATTAGCTATGGAAAAATTAGCAAAATATTTGAGTTATACTAACATGAAAGAAGATCCTTAAATTCATGTAGTTCAACTAGGCTCAATGGTAGGAGCCCATTAGCCACAAGCGAGAGAATCTTCTTTTCAAGGATATCCTTGCATATTGGTGGTCCTGGTTTTTGCTTGGAAATGTGGAACATGCTTAGTGTTGACTGCTTGGCAATTTTGGCAGGGCCAGCATTGCTGCCGCTGGCATCTTCTTCTTTAGCTGGACGCTTGCGAGATTTCTTCTCCGATTCATATTCACCCAAAAGATCCGAATGTAGTTTCTGCACAAGAAAATAAATTATTATCATGCGGAGAGACTTCTTGAACACCCTGTATAATATTTATCAGAGTATCAAACTTCTAGTTGAAATTAATACTTAACAAGATTCTAAAATTTTGTTATCTGTAACTAAAATTATTTTCACCATGATCAGTGCATTTTTATCCTATGTTAAATTGAAAGCCGAATTTCGTCCTTCAGTAAGTAAATAGGAGAAATTACAGACATGGATCAGACAGAGAGAAAGACAGATACACCTGGCGTTTTATTATAGTTGGATATCGGCAGTTTTTAATGTAGTTACTAGTCCATAATCTATTAATATCTGAAGTGCACAATATATTCAAATGGACGTCTATGTAAATGTAGCATTAGTCTTGTATGGCACCAGTCACTTAAAATATGACTTGAACCATTATGTTAATGTTGCTACTTACTACTTAGTTACTAAGTAGTACTGACCCTGAGGTGCCTCAGAAGATTGCTTGTTGAGTCGAGGCCAGCAGACAGAATTGTAGTTTTCTTTGTACACTGCCTACAAATAACTTTGATACTGTTTCCAGTTTTTTCGACAATTTGAAAATATTTTCCGTTCAATAGCACAGATTGATCCTTATTACCAACATTGTTATCTAAATATATTGAATACTGTTCTGGTGACAACCTAGAATATTTGGTTCCCTTGGGAGCCTGTTGAAGTTGTAAAATTGCACTCATTATTAAAAAATTCAATCTGTAAATAAAATATGTTTAGAATTAATTTATTATGAATACGGACCTATAGGCTATATTTTATGCCTATATATAATATATAATAGAACACTTAACATAATTGCACAGTAAATTACACTTTTTACGAGCCTAAATTCCACAGCAACTACACCTTCCATGAGCCCACGCATGACGCAAGTCACCCAACTAACAGAAAACATAAACAGTCGGTGTTGAACAAAGTTGCCACCAGATGTCGCTTGGACAAAAAACAAATGACATTCGCATAGCGGCATATTTAAGAATCTGAAATTAAAAGTGATCTTGAAGTCTAAAGTGATCTTCAAGATCAAGATCACAAGAAATAAAGTGATCTTAGATCAAGATCAAGATCACCATAATAAAAGTGATCTTCAAGATCAAGATCAGATCACGATCTTGATCTTCAGATCACGATCTGATCTTGAAGATCAAGATCGTGCCCATCTCTGTCAAGAACTACCTCAGATCATCAATGGGGCAGGATCGCCTCAGTGGCCTTGGCATCATAAGCATCAACCAGGACGTTGGCAGGGAGATCTCATATGATGATGTTATTGATGATTTCGCCCAGAAAAAATCTAGGAGGCAAAAATTTTGAAGATACAAACTGTTCTGTATAACTGTTAGCTATTACACGATTGTATCGTAGAGTTAGTAATTGTTTGGTAGTTGATAATTGCATTATTTTTTTATACATAGTTCTGTGTCATTTATTCTAAATAATGTATAAGCTAATTTTCAGGAATTTCATGGAGTACTTTTTCTGTTTGTCTTCTGAAAGTACATATTTGTTGTTTTGGACATAAATGTTTCATGAGTGAGTTGGTGGATGGAAGGGTGGGGCCTGAAATGGGTATACTGCTTAGGGCCCCCTAATGGCTAGAAACGGCCCTGGCCTCAGGCTCCCAAGCTTGAGGGGCCCCCCAATCAACTGAGTTTCGATGATATAATTCGCGGTTTCGCAAACTTCTTTGATTAAATATGACAAAGTACACAAACTGACAAATTCCTCGTTTGATTTTATGTTTTATAGGCCCTAAAGTAAAGTTTGTTCAATACTGTTTGGTTTTTGCAAACGGCAAAGCACACTGTGTTAAGGTTCTTTTAAGTGTGTTTCTCAATTAGCCTGAGCACCATACATATAATTTGTGTAAATGTACTATGTACTGTACATGTACACAGGGCCGGCGAGAGCTGCCACGGGCCCCGGGGAAGGACTGATATATGGGACCCCCTGTTTACTCACTATTTTATTATGAATGTTTTTTTGAGTACATAACAAGCAAACTGATTATATGTCCAAGTCACTCTTCAAAACATACAGTATGATAATTTCTATAAAATGTATGTTCATTAATTTATATTTCCTCTCTCTTATTTAATCAATTGCTTTAATAATATTTTTAGATTTTATCCCCTCTTTCCGGGCCCCGGGGATTTAACCCGGCTTCCCCGCCCTCTCGGCGGCCCTGCATGTACATTGTACATGTATTGTTAATAAAAAGCTATAGAAAAGGGCCCCCATATTCTTCACTGCTCCGGGCCCCGAGGTGTCTTAATCCGCCTCTAGGTACAAAAAGTTTTGAACAAGATCAACGTAACATCTAATGTACACGTATGAAATTTTCTAATCAAAGTATTTCCCTGAACATATAATTGTCTACATCGCCTTAAAATATCACAGTCATCTGAAAGACTGTCAGTTAGTAATGTGGCCAAGATAATTACTTATTCTGGGTCAGACATGGGGTCAATTACTGGGTTTCTATTACTATTGATTCCTTCTATTACTATTACTTTAATTTTCATCTATTACTATTACTATGTCATCTATTACAATTACTTTTGTATGTGGGGTACTTCACTCATTTGAAAAGGATCTTTATGTCTATTTAAATGCAATTAGAAGCATTGTGTTAAACAAACAAACAAACATTTATTTCAGACTGAACAGGTACAAACATTATACAAGAGGTCCATAGAAGATTAAGAGATAGTTGTCTGGAGCACTGACTAAGTAGGCTAGTGAATCACTGTGTATAATGAACATACAAATAAGTGATCCAACCATGAGGTGGTGTGCCAACTATCACTAACATAAGTAAAGCTATCACCAGGAAGACTACACATGGATGAAAGGGTCAAGTTATCATCTTCACAGAAGGCTTTTAAGTGGTTGCTAAACAAAGAATTATCGTTAAGCACATTAGCAATAAAGTCACCAATAATAGCTACACATGTATCCAACTCATCAATAATGCTGCTGACCTTCCCCAATTTAATGAGGTAATCTTCTTCATTATCAACTGCCTGAGAAGACAGAGATACACAGAATTTTAAAAATTTTATTGTCTACACAAATTTCTCTTCCAGTTAGCCAATTCAAACCAAGTTTTAGTTCACTAATATATTTCCCATATCCCAACCTCCATAGAATAGCTACCCCACCAGGTGGGTGGCCTGCAAGGATATTGTAAGGGTCTAATTTATTATTACTGACCTTTACGAAAATAATTAATTACAGGGGTCACCAGCGCCCAAATACTAGATTGGCATCCAGCACTGCGGCGCAAAATTAATTTTAATAAAAGAGGGAAGGACTGATTATAAAATCATCAACATGAATTTTGTATTTTATTGACAACAATTAATAAACTATATGCAACAATTATTTATAAATGCAAGGGGGATTTTTACCCGTAACAACTTTGATTGACATATAAATGCGAAATTAAATAATGGCACCGTTTAGCCAATTATATCAGGGGCGGATCCAGGAATTTAAGCAGAGGGGGGTCCAGTTTTGGTGGGGCTCGTTACTGATATGTCCTCGGCCGAAGGGCGAGGACGCGCGAGCGAAGCGAGCGCCAGGGGGGGTGTCCCCCCCTCGGCAGGAAATTTTCATATTTGAAGATAGCTTTAGATGGATTTGAAGTATATTCCCGTTATCAAAATCCTGCTTGTTCACACACCCAGGCCAGGTCTGAAATGTCTCAGGATCGGACATAAACTTTTTTTTCTTTATTCTTTTTAAGGAAATTAATTTTGTGGCAACCGGGATACATGTACCTTAAGCCATTTTAAGTCTTCAGGTCTTATTTTTCATATATAGGAGCAAACAAACGCAATCGAAAAATCGTTGGTCACCGTGAGCAGGGGGGGGTCCGGACCCCCTCGACCCCCCCCTGGATCCGCGCCTGATATAACAGTCTGCAACTAATACTGATACTAATAATAATAATAAATATGTAAATAATAATAATATACAAATAATATTGGTAGATAACTAATATTAATAATGTAACTAATACAGATATGCAACTAATAATAATAAACAACTAATGGAACTAATATTAATATACAAATAATATTAAACAACTAATAGAATTAATATTAATAGACAAATAATAGCCACAATGACAACCTTGTCACGAAGAACCTTTGCTTGCTGGCGCCGTGTTTTTAAATAATAAAATGTGTAAACGGCGTCCTTTGTGTTGTCGTTGTACATAAGTTTGTTTTTACTTCACAATTTTACCAACAAGCTAAAATAATCCTTAAAAGCAAACTCACGTCTAGTCACACCATGCCCCCAAAATTTACATTGTTTAGAAAGCACAAAATATATTTTTATATTTACTTTAAACTTCTTTAATGATTGCACTTTAATTTTTAACTAAATTACTATACTCTGAATGCTTAAGAATTAAATTTGATCACTGGACATGTTTAACTTGTATTTATTTATTTAGACTTAAAATATTTCACTTGTGCCAACTTGTGGCAATTTTCACTAATAAAAGATAATCTTGTGGTGCAAGGCACTACAATATCATCTTGTTTATCTCTGGTGGCCTCCCCCATCCCATGAAAGTTACTGGACAGGCTATTCAGGTCCTTTAAGTCCTGTTTCCTGCAGACAGAGAATATCAGCATCTCTAACACCTTATCAATTATGATCCGTCTGTGTTTGCTGTTGTTGCCTAAGCTTAGGCCTCTACAGTTATACGAGATTACCTTGAATGCTGCAATTAGGAAGATGCAGGAGTTCTGCCAGTCATCTCTACACATTGAATTCCACTTATACCAAGCAAAGCAGTTACAGCATTAGACCCAACTGGATTTTCCTCCGCAGTACGACGCATGATGTCTCCATAATTACTCTCTCCAGCACTTGCGAGAGGGGCTGCAGGCGTTTTTCTTCCCTTCTTCTCATAGAACCGCCGTACATATACCCGTTCCAGCCATATTACTGGATCCATAAATACCCCTGGATCATCACAGACTGCTGAAACTTGAAAGGAACTGTACGTAGTCCATCTGGAGTCAATTTTCCTACATGTAACCTGAAGGTTCACTTTATCTTCCACAAATGCCTGCAGCTCCTCAGTAAGATCAGGTTGACATCTCGAGACGAAAATGTTTGCGGTCTTCGTTGGTACAGCCATCATACGATTTGTTTTGGCAGCCCCTCTGATACCCCGCCGTTCTCTGCCAGTCTTTGCCACAGGCTGACTCCCTTTAGTCAGTGCACAAGTGAGACCAGACCACCTTGAGGGACCACCACCATTAGCTACTGCAGTGGTTGCAGTTCTCGGAGGGGTCGCTTGCTTCCGGCCCCTCCTTACCACCATTGTCAAGATGCCTCCTCATCATGACCCCCGACTGCATTCCCAGCATCCTGATTCACCAAGGCCCTCTGGGAGGTACTCTGTGTGAGATGGTATTGAGCTGGCGATGTAGCAGTGTCTGGATTCAGGGATCCAGGATAAGACTGAGAAGCAGAAGGCTCTGCACTCATGGATCCAGGATGAGGATGAGCAGCAGTCAAATAACAAATATTTGTCTCAACTCAATCATTACAATTTCAGAAACTGTAGGTCTCGATAAATTTTACTCTATTGAAGGAAAAATTTGCCACAGTATTAGTTCACATACATGTTTATTTTAGTTTAGAGTAGATTTAGTTCATTTTTCAGTTCTTTGTTCACACAATATGTCCACTGCCATTGTAATAGAAAAGTAATAGACTATTATCTATTGCTTTGCCTTCTATTATTATTACTACTACAGCAAAAAAATTATGATCTATTACTTTAAAAATCCTGTTATAGTCTATTACTATTACTTATTACTCCATGTCTGGTCTGGGTCACTTCTGTCAGCACCATATCATTCAATTGAAATTCAGGAAATTTTATATACTTTTCGGCCTTGGTTCTCATAATCATATGACTTTTTGTAGGATTATATTTTATGTCATTATCCTTCCCATATATTATATACTGTATATATTCAATATGTTGAATAACCTTTATTAATAATAAAATAAATGCATTTGTTTCACAATTTACAATGACATGAATAATTGTGAAGCTCGAGTATTTATTTAATTTAATTTGGCCCTTAAGCTTTAGGCTTTGCTGGGCAACCACACGGAGCATCAAACTGCCGCAACGGTTATACATCCCAGTCCTACCATACATCAACTCAATCATCATAATGAAATCCAAAATCCACAAAATTAAATGTGTATTAAACACACAAAAGCACTAACATATGATTTATAATTATTATGATACAATAATATAGCAATTAGACCTCTAAAAGTTGAAAAAGTCAGTGATATTTGGCTCATTGAATCTACAATAAGCCTTGGTACAACTGCCAAACACAATGCAGGTAAAACAAGTTTAGATCTTTGCGGCTGCCATGTTGAATCACGTTCTTTAGTTACTCGAACCGCCCTGTTCAGATGAGTCATGGATCTTAGATGCTGCGAAGGATATTAAACAACCCCATCATTACATCTTTTCCTAGTGTGTATTCAGACTAGTGATGCGAGTCGTTTTTTATTTTTTTTTTTTTATTATTGTTTTAAACTTATTCCATATTTTTCTTCCTTTAATCTAATAAGTATATTAGTATTACCTATAATTTACTATACTACCATGCTTATACGGTTATACCTAGTATATATAGTCATCTTTTAGAAAAACTGAATCACGCAAAAAGTATATCATAGAAAGGAAAAACAAACCCTCATTTTTTATATGTATATATATTTTTTAACTAGAACATAAAACATTCTTCCTCATTTCAAACAATATACATAATTGTGATTGGCAAGAGTACCAGTATATATATATTCCAGATAGAAAAAAAAAAATTCACTTTTTTTTGAACCTTTTTGTTAACCTAATGTTGTTTAACCTTCATTTCCATGGAAGAATCATCACTAGATTGGGTAGAGCATATATGCTAGTTTCAATATCACAGGTACTGGTATAATATACATAATAAAAAATACGTAATACTGGTATAAAACAATATATATAATTGTGATTGGCAAGAATACCAGTGTATATATATATATATATATATATATATATTCCAAATAGAAAAATAAAAAAAATTAAAATATTCATCTCTTTCTTTAACCTTTGTGTTAACCTAATGCTGTTTAACTTTCATTATCTGATTCTATTTCCATTGAAGAATCATTATCACTAGATTGATTAGAGCATATAGTTTCAATATCACAGGTACTGGTACTTATTGCAGATTTGGATGTTGACGAAGCCAATTGTGAAAAAACTATATAGGGCTATGGGTTGATTGCCTGTGCCCTCATCCGTTGGAAATTTCCAACAGACTTCAGTGGAGGGTTACCGACAAAAGCCCTATGCTTTTTCGTTAGAGAGTTATAAATATGTAGGTTGTTAAAAGGACCTTTTTATATTTAAGTGATTACGGTAATTTTAGCGCCGGGATTTGGGAAGCCTTATGTTAATGAAAACTGAATTTGCCTCACCTTATTTTTGCTGGGTCCTTGGTTTGCTTCGATGTAGGGCGTTACGATCATTTTCGGTGTAGGGCCGCCACGATGGAGTTACGCGGCGAATTTACTTAAGGTAATTAATATAGGCAGTCACTATATAAACCCCTGAAGGAATAGGCCTATCCTTTTATAGTCACTAGGTTTTATATTATAAGGAATTCACTCAGAACTAGAGGGAAAACTTTATGTCTTCCCTGTTTAAAGCGTTCGCTGTAACATAAACAGCCCTGAGAGCCGTTCCTTGGTTCTGGTGTATTATTTGCCGAACTAGCAAAATTTTTGTTTGGTCTACTCCTGTGGTAGACTAAACAATAAATTGGGTTTTCTTGTTGTTATGTGAGGCTGATTCATACATACAGGTTCTTTGTACGTATGGCAATTCAATTATTTCATTCCCAATAGGCTATGTCGCCAATCCCGAGGCATTTTTGTATAGATATTTAATTCAATTAATTAATAATTTATATTTAATTATGAAATAAATGTACCACATATGATACCATGTTGTGAGCGCGTATAGTTTTTCCATACCAATGTAGCACCATGTTTTACTTCACTTTCTTGGAATTTTGCATTTTGGGATATAAATACTAGCTTTGCTGCTCTGTCTGTGCTTAATCGGTTTCTTTTGGCTGTATGGATATTACTGTATGTGCTAAATGATCTCGGAGGTAATGAAAGGGCGAAATAGAGGTGTATGAGTTTGTGTAGGTATATATGTGAGTATGCGTGGGTATGTATCTGGAATTCTGGATGTATGCGGGTGTATGGGGTATATGATAGATATAAATATGTGTATATAAGTATTTATATATATATTGGTATATATTATGTATATGGGTGTATGTGTATGTATATATATGGATGGTCTCGGGGGGGGGGGGGGGGGGGGGGGGGGGGGGGGGGGGGGGGGGGGGGGGGGGGGGGGGGGGGGGCAAATCCGAGGCCGAGGCATGGATGGGAGAGTCCTGGAAAGGTTGGACAATGGGCAGTCAGCTCCCAGCCAGTGTTCTCGCAAGTTTAACGGATCTCAAGATACAAGACTTTCAGTGCAAGAAAGAGGCCAGTTTTTTCTGTAAATAGGCTGAAAAGGACATTCTATACTGGTACCATATGGCCTATTTTATTATTTATTTATTTATTTTTATGATATATATCATTGCAAAAGTATACCTTATAATTAAATTGGCAATATCTATATTAAAAAAAAATACTATTTCATTATTATTATCATTAACTAAAATATATATATATATACAATCGGGTGATAAAAGTTATTATATACCTTCGATTATTGTAGTTAATTTCAACATGTTCATTTAATAGGTATAAAACCTGAATATATACGGGTGTCAGGAAATGATTGCCCCCCCCTGTAGAGCAAAAACTAGAAGAGATAGATAAAAACCGGCGAGACCACTTGAAAGAGCGTTAAAATCTGAATAAAAACCATTATATTCTATTCCTGTGATTTTAATTCTTACCATTTTTTTCCCCACAGAAACCATGGCATCATCTATTTTGAACGATTCAGAGAAAAAGCGAGTTCTTGACCGCATTCGAGCTGTCACACTTCGTGAAGCAAAGGAAGCTGGTGCAACTTTCATAACTCGACACTGGGTGGCTGAGAGATTAAAAAGATCAGAAGACTTTGTCAAAAGGAATTGGAATAAGAATCCTGAAGATTGTGAAACAGAATTTCGAGGAGGAAGACCGGAGAAATTATCTCAAGAATCGAAAGACATTGTGCTTGTTGCATCACGGCGCCGAAAGAAGAGCTGCTCTGAGGTAGCGAAAGAGATACTTATCCGTCGTGGTAAGATAATCAATCGGCAACTTGTGCATCAATTTCGAGTTCGCCAAGGCTTGAGTTTGGCATGAAATAGCTAAGCCACGGAAGAGTGATCTTAATATTGAAGATCGGCTATGGTTTTGTGATTATCTTGAGGAATGGACTGAAGACTATTTCCTTCACTTGGTTGTCAGCGATGAATTCTTCGTTTATGTCTCCAGAAAACCAAATTTTCAGAATGATCGGGTTTGGGCAACAACTCCTGATGAAGTCCCAGACGACCAGAAGTATCGAGAAATAGTAAAAAATCCAGCATGTGTGGGTGTTTTCATTATGTTCTCTATTCGGAAGCTCATCTGGGTTATCAAACCAAGAGGAACCAGTTGGGATGGGCCTTATTTTCGAAATGTAATTTTAGCCCAACATGTAATTCCGTTTTTGAAAGACCCCGAGTGTGTTTTGGATGTTGAACAGGCAACCTTTCTTCACGACAAAGCCCCCTGTATGAAAGCACTTGCGACTCAACAACTGCTTAAGGACAATAATCTTGATTTTTTCGGAAATAATGAATGGCCTGGCAATTCTCCCGATCTTAATGTCTGTGAACATGTCGGATCCATCATGAAGGATCGGGTGGAGTCCTTAATGCTGGAACAACCCATTCAGAATCGGTATTCAACAGAAATTATGACTGCAAAGATCAACGAAGTCCTTGAAGAAATGAGTCATGATACCGATCTCTTTGAGACACTTCTGGGATCATACCCCCGTCGATTAATGGCCGTCAGAGCTGAAAATGGGGGCAACACCCGATATTAAAACAAGTGTTTTTTATTCAAAATTAAACGCTCTTTCGCGTGGTTTTGTCTGTTTTTTTCTATTCCTTTCAGTTTCTTCTGTACAGGGGGGAGCAATCATTTCCTGACACCCTATCGTTTGAGCAACTAAGTGGATTCTGAAGCACTACTGGAAGACGGAGAATGTGGCTGAGGTACAGACACATTGGAGAAATGAGTTTGGAACATTACCACCATCACGGGTAACAATTACAAGATTACGTGATAAGTTTGAGACTGACGGAACAGTGCAAAACGTCAATAAAAGCCGATCTGGAAGACGTCGCACTTCAACTGACAATGAGTGTTGAGACCGTGTTACAGGCTTTCACAAACTCTCCAAATAAGTCTACAAGGCAATGTTCTCGTAAGACTGGCGTTTCTAAATCCAGCGTTCATCGCATTTTGTGACGTGAAAAGTGGAAACCATACATACCTAGACTGCTCCATGCAATGAATGAGGACGATCCAGATCATCGAAAAAATTTTGAGTGTGGTTTTTGCACATGTGATGAAAAACAATCTTTTCCTGATTTCATTGTTTGGTCCGATGAAGCCACTTTTAAACTTAATGGTACTATCAATCAACACAACTGTGTGTACTGGGCCACCGAAATTCCAAACATAACACAAGAACGAGCATTTAATCAACCAGGAGTGTCAGTGTGGTGTGGTCCGTCTTCCAGAGGACTGATAGGGTCATTTTTCTTTGAGGACACTGTCACAGGTGCTGCTTACTTATCAATGCTGCAAGACAACATTGCACCTTCAATCAGAGCTCTTTTTTTGGAAGTGTGTTACTTTCAACAGGATGGCGCGCCACCACATTACCACAATGACGTTAGAAATTTTCTCAATGTTTGTTTCCCTAGAAGATGGATAGGACGTAGGGGATGTACGGAGTATCCACCACGATCTCCTGACTTAACACCCTTAGACTTTTACTTGTGGAGCACTCTGAAGAACACTATGCTGAAAAACCAAGGACACTACAGTCCTCGAGACACGAAATTGAAATAGCCTGTGCCAACATTCCACTCGGAACAATCCGAACAGTATGCCGATCTGTTGCGCGCCGTTGTCAAGAATGTATTGATGCTAGTGGCGGACATTTTGAACATTTAAAACATTAAAGCAAGCAGCACAACCATGAAGGTATTGACGCTGCTGGCTGATATTTCGAACATTTAAACATTAAAGCAGCCTATTTGCTCTCTATTTACTATCCGCCTATTTTGCTTATTGATATATGTTAATATGATGTGTAAACATTTTTTTTGGGACATATTATATATATATTACAGTTAATATGGAAACCAGGCATTTCACGTAATTCGATTAAGTGATGCCTATTACCTATGTTTAAGGGTCTCAGGTATTGCGCGAAATACCCGAAACTTTTAAAAAAAGAAACCACACACACACACACGGACGGACGGAAGGCAGGAGAGAAACCAATCTCCGCAAATAAGGTGAGATGCTGCAGTGGTCGATCACAGGTCGACCCTGAATTCATGTTAAAAGTATTTTGAAGATGAAACTTCAGCTTAAAGGGAGTTTTCAGACATGACTGGCTCTATCGATTAGTGACCTAAAATTATCTTTGGTGATATATAACCTGTAATCTGTGACTTAACGGAAAAACTTAAAATACCCACCCTATTACTTCAAAGATGTTCAACTGCGTAAATGTTTGCAAACCACGTCTCGAAACTCGCGGAGATGATAAAATGCGCACAGCAGTTTCACGCAAAGAACTCAAAACGCAGCCACTGAAGTTATTCATTAGTTCTGCCACATATTACCTAAACTTCTTCATTTGAAGACGTTTGTATGTTAAAAAAAAACTAGTTGTCCCTATGTGAAGGCATATATAGTGTGTCCCAAAACCATGTATACATTTTTAAAAAACTTATAACAGGCGAACCCACTAACGGATTCAGATGATTTTTATTTCTTTTTATAGGTAAAATATACAACATCGAAATAATAGATAGTTATATAGATATATATATTATACAGGGTGTACATAAAGTCAGGATCTATTTTTGTGAAGCACTTGGAAATTATATGGAATTCAATCATAAAATGATAAAGTGGTAACATTTATTAAATAATTAAGAGTAGGATTCGACGTGACGCCCATCAGTATCCCAGCACAGCTTAAATCGTTCCGCAGCATTTTTAAACACATTCTGGAGCATTTGCGGGGTTATGTTATCTGCAGCAGTTCGTACACGTGTACGTAAGTTTTCAAGACGTAATCTTCGTCTGATAGACTGCATGGGGCTTTATCAAATCGCACGTCTATCAGACGAAGATTACGAGTCTTGAAAACTTACGTAGACGTATACGAACTGCTGCAGATAACATAACTCCGCAAATGCTCCAGAATGTGTTTAGAAATGCTGCGAAACGATTTGAGCTGTGCAGGGATACTGATGGGCGTCACGTCGAATCCTACTCTTAATTATTTAATAAATGTTACCACTATCATTTTATGATTGAATTCCATATAATTTCCAAGTGCTTCACAAAAATAGATCCTGACTTTATGTACACCCTGTATAGTGTTTCATAACATGTAGGATGCACTTTCAGGATGGATTCAGGACATCAAAACAATGAAAAAAGTTATATATAAACATACGCCCGAAATCGCTTTGTTTCCGAGTTACAGCCCGTTGTGTGTTCCAGCAAGTATCCGCCTTACCTTTAAAGGAAGTGCTCAAAATGACCGTCTTGCGCTTGAATACACGCCTGGTCATAGACTGCCTGACGCGTTCAAACTTTACAGGTATTGCTCCGATTTTCTGGCATCCTTGTTCTACACGTTGGCGAAGCATTTCAACGTTGTCAATGAGTGTCACGTAAACGATGGATTTCAGATGATCCCACAGGTAAAAATCGAGTGGATTCAGGTCCAGGGAGCGAGCAATGGATCCACGCAATGGGTCCTCCACGGCCTATCCATTTACCAGGGAAATGGTCCTCCAAATAGTCTCTGGCTACTCGACCAAAATGAGGCGGAGCGCCGTCATGCATAAACCACGTACGACGTCAGACACCAAGAGGAACTTCATCTAATAAATCGCTTAAATCATTCCTTAAAAAATGCAATAGGCTTCTCCTGTTAATCTTCCAGGCAAAACAAAAGGACCGATTAAGATGTCGGCAATAAGTTCTGAACCATACATTGATACTAAATTGTTGTTGGTGCATTGACTGGATGATGGCATGCGGATTCTCTTCGACCTAGTGATGAGTGTTGTGAAAATTGATCACGCCATTTCTCGTGAAGGCACCCTCATCAGAAAACACGGAGGATAGAAAAAGAGGATCGTGAGCACACTGTTGAAGGAACCACGTACAGAAAGCCTCTCGTGGTGGGAAATCAGCTTCAGTTAGGCCTTGTACTCTCTGAATGTGATATGAGTAAAGCTGTTGGTCCCGTAAAATTCTTCACACAGTTGCGTATCTTACACCCTCTGCTACTGCTATCTTTCGGGTGGTGACACCAGGATGTTCCTCCACGCGATTCAGGACCCGCTCCTCCAACTCAACAGTTCTGGCGCGGATTGATGTACCACCATATGAAACTCGCTTGTTGAATGATCCTATATCACCAAGACGCTCGTCTATTCTCCTAAAGGTCTTCTTATGTGGCAGACCGCGATTCGGAAACCTTTCCGAATACAGACGTCTCGCTGCGGCCGCATTACACTCGGCAAGTCCATACACGAGATGCATGTCTGCCATTTCTCCGTTTGAATAAGCCTCCATTCTCACTTTAAATGCACACAATCACTGAATAGTACAAAAACTTTTAAGTTTATTTTTTTTTCACAAGACCACTTATTCACGGTAAGAAGTTACGAATACGAACAGTGAGACACCGCGATGCAACTCTGACTGACTGATGGCTCTATAGAGACTACACTCAACGATATTGAAATATGTCATAGTGTACGAAACATTACAATTGGCAAAGGCCATACATGACATAAGTCTCGTACACACTCACAAACATTGTCACAAGCAGTGTTTGTAAACAGTTTGTGGAAAGAATTGCTGGAACACAAAACGAGCTGTAACTCGGAAACAAAGCAATTTCGGGTGTATGTTTATATAAACTTTTTTCATTGTTTTCAAGTCCTGAATCCATCCTGAAAGTGCGCCCCACATGTTATGAAACACCCTGTGTGTGTGTATATATATATATATATATATATATATAACTACGGGCTACGTAGTGGCCGATGTCGTAACACCGCTTCTCGGAGATCAGCGAAGTTAAGCGACATTGGGTCTGGGTAGTAGTTGGATGGGAGACCGTCCTCTGCGCCCAGATTATGTAGCGACCCGTGGTTCGGATCCCACGTAAAGCTGTAGGTCCCCTCCGTCATATGACCTTAGATGTCGCGAAGGAGGTTAAACAACCACAATTAAAAAAAAATATATATATATATATATATATATATACTCCGGAGGTGGACGTCAAGCAGGAGACGGAGTACTTGAAATCGTTTCTCCTATCACTGTCCTTTTTAGCTGATCTTTTTCCGTGTCTCATCTACCCTGTGAGCTGTCCAGCATGCTCTCAAACATACACTTCTCCCTTTATTCCTCACTGCACATACATGCATAGATCTTACATTATTATTATTATAAAAAAAAAAAAAAAAAAAAAAAAAAAAAAATTAAAGAACCTCAAGTACTTTCATTTTAGCTCTCTCCTTCTCCTGTCGTGGTGGGTGTGTGGGGAAGAGGGACATTTTTGCGGAGACTCGCCCTTGGCCCCTCCTTCCTTCATAAAAAAAATTCACACAAGTCATATTGTACCAGATGTATTATTCGCGCATTATTCATATTACATATTAAACCGAGCAAATAGTCTGGCCAAAATTCACACAAAAAAAAGTGGCTCAGACCAGCTTGAACCATTTCTTTTGAAAAGCTCAGTCCAGGCTGATTATTGTATCATTGGATTATTATTATTATTATATATATATACAATAATAATAATAATAATTAAAGCGGTAACTCAGATTATTTCAGCAGCAAAAATTAGAAAATTGGTACTTTCTTTTGTGTGTTTGTTGAGTAAAGTTCTCAAAAATTACTCGCTTTTATATCAAAAGTTTTTTTTCATATTTCACCGGGTCACGGAATAGGTAGCCAGCCCAACTTCAACCGCGGTGGAATTAGGGGTCGATCCCGAGCCTTAGCAGCCATTCCTCACAAATGAAGTTTCCATAAAAGGTACAAAAAGTAAAAAATTTGGTGGAAAATAATTTAATCAAAAAATGTAATTTATTCTGCATAATAGAAAAGAAACGATTCCATTAGACGAGCTAAATTCTCTTTGGCTTCTTGTAAATTCGATTGTTCAAACAATTTAATGGCATGCATAACAGCTACCATTTCAGCTTGCTTAGAAGCTTTTACATAAACTCGACCATTAAAACCAACAACTATGCTGTATGATATATGTCGGGCTATTTCAATAAGAAAAGGATTCTGTGGGTCAATAATACTTCTAGCAACATGGAGAGGAACTGTAAATAACATACCTCCTTCAGGTAGAGATCCCATACCCACAGATCTGTTGTATATATCTATACATACCATCTCGGGTTCCATGTCTCTGTCAGCGACTAAAAGTTGTCCGTAAATGAGGTCTCCCAACTTCAAATCTTTTCTAGTTTTCTTAGAAGCATTTTCAAAAGCTAAGTATGAAATTGTTGCCGGTTCGTGACCTCCAATGTCAATTAAGTAGGTCTCAGCTTTTTTCTTTATCACAATCCCAATTACGAATTCCCTCCGTTGGGGTATGTATCTCTTTTGCATGGTGTCTATGTAATAAAGGTTTTTCCCATCACGTTTTAATAAGCCAGCTCGTGTGGCTGTCACTTTATTTTCATGCCATCTTAATCCTGGCCCTAGAAACACCTTTTCAGAAGATTTTGCCAAATCGATCTCGAGAACAACATCTCCTGGTAGGACTGTTTGCAACACTTTAGCTCTTTCAAATCTGCAAAACAAATTAAGCATGTTATCAGACCAAATGAAATAAGTCAAGTTGGCCTATCTTAAGCTACTTCCACTTAACTGGGAGTTAATGTGTTCTTTTGTACACTTTAACATGTGTGTATGTTAATATGGCGTTGTTCTAACTCAATGAAGATATTTGAAAAACATTTGACATACGCCTACGAATACATAACTGCGATTCATACAGCAACTTTTAGGAAAATAATACTGAATATGCCTTTTGGCTCTTTTCCAAAATCTGGACCATTCTTTATATCTAGAAAGTTACTTATTATTATTATTATGTGGTTTTGCGTGCGGAGTTCAAAAAAGTTATTCTTTTTTGGGAGAAATGAAAAATCAAAAAATTACAGCAATTTTTATTTATAATATTAGGTCAATATATGTAAATAATGGTAATAAAAATTGCTGTAACTTTTTGATTTTTCATTTCTCCAAAAAAAGAATAACACTTTTGAACTCAGCACACAAAACCACAATAATAATGTAACTTTCTAGTTATAAAGAATAGTCCAGATTTTGGAAAAGATCCTGCCTTTCTAATAAATTAACGATCAATACATATTGTTTTCCTGACTAGCTTAGGCGATTGTCCGACATTATAAGGGTGTTTATTTACTTTTGGTAGCACACATGCATGCACTCTGTAACTCAAAAATACACATCAGGTTAGCCCACATAGTTCAAGTTAACTCTAAGGAGGAGACCATGAGATGTCTAGGCAGCTGGGCTCTGCCGTATAGAGAGAATGTAAAGTGTAGTGTAATTTTTGCAGCCAGTAACTGTGTGTTAGGATAAAGGTTCTCAGTGACTGTATAGTATTAATGTTTGTTGATTAAGTAGTGTAAAATTAAGTTATAAGAATGTGTATATATAAAATTTCGGATCAATGAAAGAAAGCCACCCCCAGCCTTCTTGAGTTAGCTTTATAAGACTAACGAAAATATAACAACCTAACCTAACCAATCGTCAAGGGCGTACAGTTGACCTAACGATTGGTTAGGTTAGGTCGTGATATTTTCGTTAGTTAGCCTTATAAAGCTAACTAAAGAAGGCTGGGGTGGCTTTCTTTCATTGATCCAAAATTTCTTTAAATTTAAGTACAGAATTACTTAATGATTTTATTTAATTTTTCATGTGTATTTTAAAGTAAAGTAATACATTTTTATTGTATTTGTGTTAAGCCAACAAATCAAGGGAAACTGAAGAAAGGATGGTCAGCAGGATTGATAGGATATGTAGCAAAATGATTACATGTGGAGGTAGAATGGTGCTTGAATAGATGTAGAAGCTGTAAAACATGGGAAAGTGATTGTGTTTCAGGTAGCTATACAAATACACTGTATGAAAATGAAAGTGAAACAAGTGAATCCATGTAAAATTTATAAGGGCACAAGTCTTACGACTATCATTTGAAAAGTATACAGAAGTGTTGATAGACAGAGTAAGAGAAATTATGGATCCATCAGTTGGAGATAACTAAGGTAGCTTTGGAGAGGGAAGAGCGTATGCTGATCAAATGTTTGCAGTGAGACTGGTGATTCAGAAACAAAGTGATAAAAAGAAAAAAAGTGTATATGGTGTTTGTAGATTTGGAGAAAGTATATGATAAAATTAATAGATCTGCCATGTGACAAAATCTTCAAATGTATGATGTCACTGGTAAGTAATTGAATGTAGCAAGAACTTTCATGAGTGGTGGTAGTAGTAGGCCTAATTATATAAGCATTTAGGGTAAGTTGAATGAGTGATTCAGTATTAATGTTGGAGTATGACAGGTTTGTATGATGTCACCATGGGAGTTTAATGTGTATATGGATGGGGGTAATGCATAAAATAAAAGAAACGATACTTGCAACAGGAATAAATATAAATTTGGAAGAGAATGAGTGGTTGCTGTCATACCTGATATACGTATGCTGATGATGTACTCCTGGGTGAATCAAAAAAATGAAGTTAGTTAGTTATGTTGACATATATGCAGGGCCAGCCTTAGGCCAATTGAACCTATTTGACCAAATTGGGGCCTGCACTCACATGGGCCCCGCACTAGGGTTGCCACCTCCAGCTTTGAAAAATAAGGAATGCAGTCTTTGGAGCCATGGTTTAAGCAGTTGAAAAAAGATGTTGATTTATTTGGCTTTTTGAGTAAATTTCAACAAATTCCAGAGGAGGAATTACAAAAACATGCTGCAGATTTGGAAATTGCGCTAGCAGATTTCCAAATTTTTTTATTGCTCTACGCATATTTATGACAATTCCAGTCACAGTGGCATCAGGGGAAAGGAGCTTTTCCAAATTAAAATTGATCAAATCTTATCTAAGGTCAAACATGCTCCAAGATAGACAACAGCCTTGCAATATTATCCATAGAATGTGATGAAGCAAAAAACTTAAACTTCAACAAATTTGAGAGAGTTTGCAGAACAGAAAGCGAGAAAGATTTTATGAGTATAGTTTTGTTTTAACACATTTTATGTCAAAATATAAGCTAATAAATATAGATATTGTTTTATTTTTAATACAATGTAATAGCATATATTCCTGATACCTAATTTGAAATAATCTTAAGTCCAGGAGGTCCCACCAAAATAGTCCAAATTGGGCCCCGCAATTGCTAAGGCCAGCCCTGCATATATGCAGTGTTGGCAGTAGCACCGCTACTTTTGAGGAATAGTAGTGGTGGCAGTAGCACCGCTACTTTTGAGGAATAGTAGTGGTGGCAGTAGCACCGCTACTTTTGAGGAATAGTAGTGGTGGCAGTAGCACCGCTACTTTTGAGGAATAGTAGTGGTAGCAGTAGCACCGCTACTTTTGAGGAATAGTAGTGGTAGCAGTAGCACCGCTACTTTTGAGGAATAGTAGTGGTAGCAGTAGCACCGCTACTTTTGAGGAATAGTAGTGGTAGCAGTAGCACCGCTACTTTTGAGGAATAGTGGTGGTAGCAGTAGCACCGCTACTTTTGAGGAATAGTAGTGGTAGCAGTAGCACCGCTACTTTTGAGGAATAGTAGTGGTAGCAGTAGCACCGCTACTTTTGAGGAATAGTAGTGGTAGCAGTAGCACCGCTACTTTTGAGGAATAGTAGTGGTAGCAGTAGCACCGCTACTTTTGAGGAATAGTAGTGGTAGCAGTAGCACCGCTACTTTTGAGGAATAGTAGTGGTAGCAGTAGCACCGCTACTTTTGAGGAATAGTAGTGGTAGCAGTAGCACCGCTACTTTTGAGGAATAGTAGTGGTAGCAGTAGCACCGCTACTTTTGAGGAATAGTAGTGGTAGCAGTAGCACCGCTACTTTTGAGCAATAGTAGTGGTAGCAGTAGCACCGCTACTTTTGAGCAATAGTAGTGGTAGCAGTAGCACCGCTACTTTTGAGCAATAGTAGTGGTAGCAGTAGCACCGCTACTTTTGAGCAATAGTAGTGGTAGCAGTAGCACCGCTACTTTTGAGGAATAGTAGTGGTAGCAGTAGCACTGCTGCTTTTGAGGAATAGTAGTGAAAGCAGAGGGCCACTACATTTTAGAAGAATTCCAACCGCTGCTACTCTACTTTTAAAGTGAATACAGCTCATCCTGTTATAACACGCAAGATGCATTGTAGAAACACACATTATAGCATGCTCATTTTCACATAGAAAATGTTATAAGTTTGAGATTGATTCCATGGAAATTATTTTTAATTTTTAAAAATTTATTAACCTCCTTTTTGAACATTTTTTTACCAATATTACTTTGTAATGGAGAAATAAACAAATTTAAAAGACGCAATTTATTTAACAAAGGCTTTCAATTTAGAAAAAACGCATGATAAAATTTTTTTTATTCCATATCATCATCAATTTCGATCAGGGCTTCTTTTTCAATTGGGGCTTCTTCTTCAATAGGGGTAACTGCTTCAGTCTTTTTAAAATAGGAGTCCAAAGTTTTTTGCTTTGCCCATTTCTTTTTTTCTTGAAAAATTTGTCTGTAACAGCTCATAAGGTCATCCAATTTTCTTCCAAACTTACTACTTCATTCCATATTGGGATCCATGTCAGAAATTAATTTGGTAAGGTGATCAGCTGTTTGAAAAACATTCTGATAATTCTTTAACAGTCATCAGTTTTCTTTTTGCACTCATTGTTTTTATATAAGAGGGCAGTAAGATACGAGAGAAATATTTGATACTGTAAATGCACGTAAAATATGAGAAAAATATTTGATAGATGCACGTTGATTCAAAGGCACCAACAAACTGAACCAATGCTTAGAGTGCAGCAGCTGCGTCAGTGCGTGTGCAGCCAGCAGCACAAATGTGGTACAACAACACGTGGGAACAGCATTTGCTAAGTAAAGTGTCAGTTACACTCATATTTTATTTCATTTTGAAAAGTTTTTGTATTTTAAAATTTTCAAATAGTGCATAACTCAGAATCTTTTGCGCTTAATAACAGGTTATTGCGTCAAAAAATTGTGTGTAACTCCAAATGCGCATTGTAACATGGCGCATTATAGCAAGATGAGCTGTAATAACCATTTTTCTTCTTACAGTTTACAAAGTAATAATAATAGAATAAATAAAAGCAATGAAAAATTAAATTTGGGGCACTAACAACAATGTGGTGTGCTTGGAAGTCTGCCTATGTTATCAGCTGGAATGGGGTATATTTAGCTTGGTCAACATTGAGTTCCTGATGCTGCTGTATACATGTAATCACACTTATTTTATTATAAATAAATAAATTATAAATAAATTATAAATAAATAATGCATATTTGACTGTTTATTATTATTTTCACTAGGGTGCAGTCAAAAAGTAGCATGAAATTAGTTTCTTCCTTTTGCCTGCTTTATTCATGTCCTATTGTTCTCTACAGTATACACCTATTTTTCCTTGCACAGCTGCTCAGTAACTGAAAGCAACAACTTAGCTACTGAATGCTATTTTCTAATACTTGCACAAATTACATACACATATTGGGAATTATTATTCCAATTTTGAATGTTTTTCAATAGTGGTAGTGTGCTACTTTTCAAAATGAGAAGCTGTAGCAATAGCACCACTACATTTTGGCCCAAGTAGCAGCAGCAACACTATTTTCAGGAGGTAGTGTGCACAACACTGCATATATGACAAAAGATTATTGAGAGTGAATGCATATAAAAGCAAAGTAGTAGTTGTTGCTGTTGCTGAGAGGAGCATCATCATGCAATATTGTGGTGAATAGTGAAAATTTAGGTGTGAAAGAACTTAAATATTTGGGGTTTGATTGACAAAAAGTGGCACAAGTAGATAAGAAATTGAAAGTAGAGTGAAGTAGGGCAAAGAAGTCAGAGGCTTGATAAAAGCTTTGGTAAAAAGACAGTGCTTGAGTGTAGATGCAGCAAAATATAGCAAATATGACACTCTTGTTTGGCATGATGCTTTGCTGACAAAAGTGAGAGCAGTTGAGATGAATAACAAGAATTATGGTCCATGTAAAATGGGTTGATCATAAAAGAAGCAAATATGTTCAGGAAAAATGTGGAATTAAAAAAGTCATCAGAGATGAGAATGGAGAATAGTACGCTTTGTTGGTATGGTCATGTGGAGAGAATGAATAATGATAGGAGTGTGAAAAATGCATATGATAATGAGTGCAGCAATGTGAGAAATAGACTAAGACTGCATAAAAGATGGAAAGATGTAATTAGTAAATGTGAGGAAACAGCTGATGTAAATGTGACGAGTTACCAGGAAACAAAGGAATGGAGGCAGTTTAGTTGTTGTCTCATCTAAGGTACCACAGTGGTATAACCCCCAATCTAGTCCCAAAAAGAAACACTGGATCCCTGAAGTTGGGGGTTTGTACCTTATTCCTGGTGGTGATCCCTACGTATCTTTGTGTGTGTAGGCTAATTGATTTGAGAATCTTCAGTCCCAAGTTGTTAAAGCATTATTCATATCCATGGCAAATGGATTTTTGGAGAGAGAGAGAGATACATATATATACACAGTAAACCCTCAATTTAACGGACCCCGATGTAACGGATTTCGGATTTAACGGACCGGACAAATAATAATACAGTACATTAATTAATAATAATTTTTAAAAATTAAAAATAAAAAAAAAAAGTAAAAAATCTTAAACGCCACACCATGCAGTCAGGTTGTATACAGTGTTTTTCTGTGATTTCTGAATTGTGACTTTATTTATTAAATAATTTTGCAATCCTTACAATTCAAAATGGCATCAAGTGATAGAGGAGTTAAAAGAAAGCGTGTGAACTACAAACATGAACACAGCACTCCTGGTCGCAAGTTAAGTAAGGAGCGAATTTCTGCCTTACTTTGTGCAAATGCTGATGGCTTGCATCGCCTGAAGGCCATGGTGGTAGGGAAATCAAAGAAACCACGCACTCTTAAAGACATTATGAATCAGTTGCCTGTTATTTACACCAGCTCAAAGAATGCGTGGTTTAATGTAAAGGCATTGTTGCTTCTTGACAATGCCCCTGCTCACCCTAATGCTGCTTGTACATCACAACCGTCTACAAGCAAACAGACGACACCAGTGCCTCCATTTGTGCACATTTTCGATTTAACAGACTTTCGGCATTAATGGACACCCATTCACCCCTATTAGTCCGTTAAATCAAGGGTTTACTGTATAGGTTTAATACTTAAAATTTAAATAGACCATACCTTGTTATTTTCAGACAAACATGGTACTATAAATGGATCTGGATCCTGGGAGTCATATTTTTCTTACAATGAGCACCCAGGATGTGAACTGGGTAAAACCTGAGACCTACTCCATTAGCCCCTTCTAAAACTTGTGCATCTAATAAAACTTTTAGATGATACTTACTTGGCAGAGGTTGTCATTATAACTTCTTCAGTTATAATTTACAGAAGATTTTCAAGTTTGGTAACAGTTAATCCTATTGCAGCTGTTTAGTTCAACTTCCTGTAAATTAAAAAATAATTATCAGTCAAATCACTTATTTTTAAGTCATTAGGCATTAAGCTGTGTAGCTATATGGTACATTTATAGAAGCTATTTTCTAGTCAATATTTATTTTTTCTCTGTAGCAGTTCATTTGAAAGTAAGAAAAAATCAGTATTTTGAAAATATTACATATCCCCTCAGACAGCAGTTCTTAAACTGGGTGGGGGTACAAGAGGTGAACTTTTAAGGGGTAGGCCATAGGCCTACATGATACAATAAAAAATAAAAACTCAAAATGAAACTATATTTCTTTATTTGCATGAAAATAAGAAAACATAATATCGCAAGAGAGAGGGTGGACCACCTAGCTACAAATTGCAGAAGACTGTTGTCATTTGATTATATACTGTAGCTACATAGACATAATGAGGTTCTGAAGAGTACCGTATACATCCGAGCTTTTGCAGAATGTTTAAGTTTACTTCTATAAAGTTAAGATCAAGTTAGAGGCAGGATCAAGAATAAGTATGCAAAGGTTATCACAGCCTATTTTGAGTGACATAAGGCCTGCAAGGAGTACCAATTTGCTTATAATTATTTTTTAATTTGTCGTACATTCATAATATTACACAAAAAATGTCAGAATGTCCCCACTCAATATTTGTGACCTTGATCTTGGTGCAATAACCTGATTCTTGCTCACATCATCATCTAATGATACATATATGCGTGAAGTTCCATAAATTTATGGAAAGTGGTTCAAAAGTTATGGTGTGGACCTAAATTTGACCCTGACCTTTGATGTAAAGGCCTAACTCTTGACCATGACACATCTGGTGACAATCTATGTGTATGAAGTGTCATCAATTTAGGTTGGGCAGTTCAAATGTTATAGCATGGAGACAAAATTGTGATAAACAGATGTAAGAATTGGATGGATAAGTGCAATCTAGTATGGCCTTTCTGAACTTATTTGTTCAGGGACATGGCTAATTATATATATTATTTTGACATGTATTTATTGACACTGGGTGAAATGGAGCTGGTAAAATAGGAGAAAAGTACATGAATAGTAAATCAATATCTAAGGGGTACACACTACACAGCTCAAAATGTTTGAGAAACACTGCTCTAAAGACTATGCCTGACAACAATTAATATAAAACCCTTTATAGTTTTTACATGCATGCTGGATATTTTTCCATTTTATAACATTCAGCAAGTACTTTACTGGTATATACTTATGTTTGAAATAAATAATATAACTAAAAGGAACAGAAAGTAGTTATTAGCCTATGCTGTAGCCTGTACATCTAAGTTTAATTGAAGCTTATTTTATATTTTTTAAACTATATATAGAAAATATTCATTTACTTGACAATATATAACAATCAATTTATTATTATTAATATTAAAACTATACATTTATTTTCTATGTAAACATATTTTGTTAAGCAAAGGAAAAAAGCCATATTATAAAAAATAAATAAATAAATAAGATATATATATATACGGTATATATATATACACACAGTCATGTCACATCTTAAGCACATTTAACTTTACAGGGTTGGCTCCAACCTCCACCCCCAACACCATCTCCAGACTCTCAACCAAGGCATGATTCGCTGTTTCAAGGCAACATACACACAGCACTATGGATGCGGATCCCAACCTTGATGTAATACAGTGTTGGAAATCCTTCAACATTGCCAATTGCATCACTTATATTCAAGAGGCAATGGATGCAATCAAGCCTGAATCAGTCAATGCATGTTGGCGAGCCCTTTGGAGTGACTGTGTGATTGATTTCAAGGGTTTCCTAACATTGCTAATGAAGTGATATGCATTGTTCAGGTGGTGAGACAAGTGGGCAGTGGTGACAAGTGGGCACCTTAAAGATTTAATTTTGGACTACGATCCATCTATGGAACGTAGCCTCAAGATTATGCGCGGTATTACAGATGTTTTGATCCTGTATCAAGAAATGTTTCAGCAGCCTAAGAAACAATAGTGACAGTTGCCAATCACCATGTTTATTAAGAAAGCACCACTGGCAGATGAGCCTACACCATCAACTTCTCAAGCTGTGCACTTAACCAAACCAAGTACTGTACTTTATGGGTGATTTAAGATAAGCATTTTTGGCTTTACACGCCCTCTTTGGAACATAACACCTGCGTAAGATGCAACACAACTGTATGTATATACACACACACACATTTCTTCAAAAACAAATTATAATTATCAAAAACAGAGGACAGTTTGCGCAGGTTTTTGGTTCAGAACAGAAAACAGCAGAAAGCATTCCAATCATTTGCTAGGTACTCAAATGAAAAATATTTCATTAGTAATTAGAGTTGGTAGTTGGCACAGTCAGTCTATTCAGCTGACTATTCATAGTCAGCTGTTATTGTCCAACTAGTCAGCTTAGTTGCTAAATATCTAATTTAGCATTATTATCAGTATTAAGTACAAAACATAACCCATTTTATTTAAGTTTCCTTTTGAAATAATTTACATACAAATAATATTCTATTGTGGTGAAATGACTGATGTTGCCATTCAAGCATGCATTAAATTTATATGAAACATACACCAAGAGTTCTAAATTGCATATGCATTACAGATATATTTAAATAGAAATTAACAAGTGTGTAGCAGCCATGAAATTAAAATACTTTTGTCTGCAAACCTAAGTAAGGAGTTCTTATAGTTGGCCAACTTTTGAAAGCCAACTAATCAGTAGTCAGCCATAATTCAGTCAGTACATCTATATTAGCAATGCCAAATGATAATTCTAAATGGCTCAGTGAAAGTCTTCTTGAATTGGACAGTCAATTACAAACACTAACTCTTTCCTACCTTCTCATCACAGATGTGTTTGCTACTACAGTGACCCCACAACCTGCATGAGGGTTCCACTCCTGAAAAAGCTTGTGCAGCACAAAATCATGCTGGTCAGAACTCTCTCTCCATAATATAAATGGAGTTAGGGGAATAAAAGTTCAAAAAATCATGTATGAAGTAATTTTTACCTGAATAAAAACATGACCAAACTGAGGTATTACCCAAACTGAATCCAATTAGAAAAAAAAAATAGCCAGAACAGAAACCAACCAACTAATTAAGTCGCAGAGTAGCAAAAAAATAGCCCAATCAGAAAAAGTCACGTCAAATGGATATTGTTAATTAAATAATATCTCCATAAATATGATTGACTGAAAACTTTTTTTACTTAAAGGAAAGGTTTTATTTATTATTTTCTACACATTGCAATAATTTTTATGAGAAACTGAGGTGAGGGGGATATTGTATACAATTACCACAAGTTTTCCTAATTTTCTTATTATGCACTTCAGTTATTGCATCAGCCTCCAATGAAAAAAAGTTGCATACATCTAAACTGTTCAAACCCAAACACATTTTGAACATCTGTATCATATCTCCCCTCATACAATGTCTCTCAAAACTAAACATACCCAGTCCCTTTAATCTTTCCCTGTATTCCAATTTTCTTAGGTTGAAGATAAGCTTGGTTGCCCTATCTTGTACACCTTCAAGCATATCAATATTATGTCTAAGGTGAGAGTACCAAGCTTGAATGCAGTACCTATTCTAAGTGAGGCCTAACCATAGGCATACAACACCTAATCGGGGGGGGGGGGGGGGGGGGGGGGGGGGGCTGAAACAAATTTGCCCAAAATTACATAGTTAATGTAATTAAAATTAACTGTGTATATATATATATGTATATATGAAATTAGGATCACCACAGGCTCAGGCTCCCTCACTCCAACAGGCCATTAGAAGCACTAACATTACCAAAAGATACATGTCATGCTTTGCAAAATTAATTATATGATTTTTCTTTTTTATGCAACTTCCATGATGTATTGTAATCCCTACTGGTACTGAGTTAATTTTGATTAATATGGCATAAAACTATATCAAATATTTTATTCATGCATAAAAAAGATAAAAACTTGTGAGCCAACACAACTTAAATAAATTTAGTAGCACCTACTGTGCTCACAATGTAAAATGTAAGTTGAAACAACATATCTTTTGAGAAATTAAAGAAAACACATCAGTATAACAATGGAAACATAAAGCCATTTCCTGCATAAGGGAAAATTCTTGAGATAAACAATTTCAATTTGTTGCTATTTACAAACTAAAATTATTACAAAAATGAAATTATACTAGCAAGTTTGGTATTATTGCAGTTTTGGTCCCAATCAGTTCTCAGTAATTTTGATGTGTTATTTAGCTGTATCTCTTCATTTCGGACAACTTTTTCTAATACCACTTCCATCGCAAGTGGATAATAAGGGAGATAATAAATATACAAATTTTTGGTCCACCATATTGTCTCAGTCTAGCCATGGCTACAGTGTGTGAAGGTTGTGCTCTTACTCAATTTGAAGTGATTCATAAATTTTTTTAAGAACACCGACTCGCTTGGTTCCTTTCATTCTCACAGTGTTCGCCTTCCTCCATTGACTGATTAGGTTACGTTAGATTGAATTGAGTTGGGTTGGGTTATGAAACTTCTGGTTTTCCTATGTTTTTTGATGTCATTCACTCAAATTTGACATCCATTTCCATCGCAAATCACTCGTTTTTGGCTTTTGATGTTGGGGGGTGGGGGTATCTCAAAAACAAGTGATTTGTGATGGCAATGGATGCCAAATTTAAATGAATTGAATCAAAAAAGGGTAAATATTTACTATTACACCAGTCTCCGGTAGAAAGTTTAAAAGCTGGTCATCAATGTTTTTCAATGTGCTGAAAAACATAAATTTCACCTTCAAAATTGGCTGAACCCAAAACAACCTAAGCAAACCTAGGTAATTATCAGTGGCGACTCGTGGTATAAATGTATGGGGGTGCGATTTCATAAAATTTATAATTTTTAGAATTCTAGTACATAAACAATCACATGGTGCTTCCATACAGTGCTTATATGTCAAAAGAAGCCATAAATTTGTATTAAAAAAATATTTTAATAAAATATAAAAATAATTGTTGAATATCTTAAAATTAATATATTTTTTATCTGTTAAATTAATATTTATCGTTTCAAGCAAGGGAGAGCAACCACTCCATCACTCCTATACGCCAGTCACCACTGCTAATTATTCACTTTTACACCCAGTCTGTTTTTATGATGAGAAACTTTTCTGGTCAATTTTGAGGTGTTTTACACGAATCTGCCATCCATTTCCTGTGCAAATATGATTTTTGAGATATTGTCATCTTGAAAACTACGCATTTGCACAGGAAACAGATAGCCATTTCGTACAAAACACCTCAAAATTAACCAGAAAAGTTTGCTCTCATCATTTTCATTTAAACTAACAAAAATACCACGACTTAACCTAACTGGGCATTCAGTTGACCTCACAGATTAATATTGGTTATTTCACCTAAATATCTTCTGATCTTTTTGTATTAGGCACTCTCTATCACATTTCGGGCAAGTTAAGGATGAGAGAATAACGCTGTAATTGATAAAAACATTCAATCATTTGTCTTCATCTAGGGCACATGATGAATCAAGTTCTCAAAGTCAAAATCACACAAATGGCACATCATAATTTTATCACATACACCACTAAACTAAATCCAATTTGAAAAAAAAAATAGCCAGAACAAAACCCAACCAACTAATTATGTCACAGAGTAGCAAAAAAATAGCCTAATCAGGAAAAATACTTTATGAAAAAAGTACATTATAGCCAAAACAGGAAATATATTTTATTAAAAAAAGTACATTTCAACAAATTTGCACAACATAAGATATATATTTTCTTAGTCAGTTTTGAATGGCAATTCAATATATTATACTGTTTTAACCGTACGCAAGTGGGTTAAAAGACGAATATTAACCCTAACCTAACCTAAAACTGATTCAAATTAAAATCAGTGGAAGCGCCATTTTTTTACCCTTTTCCCATTAGAGAGTTTAAGCTTCAATAACTAACAAATCATTTGTGATGGAAATGAGTATCATTTTTTAATTCAGCACATTGAAAACCAGCTTTTACAACTTTCTACTAGAGACCAGTGTAATAGTAAAGAAATACCAAAAAAATATAGGAAAAACATAAATTTCGTTTTCAAAATGAATTGGGGCCAAAACTGCAAATTTACCGCAAGTTTAAAGGAAGAGACCTAGGAGCTAGGGTTTTACCTATTTAATTTGGTAAATTTTTACAAGGTACATTACAGGCTTTGTAAATCAAAACTATGGTTTTCTGATGGTTTTTGATACTGTTTGAATGTAGGTTAATTTTGTTCAAACATCAAAAAAATCAGAAAAGCATAGTTTTAATATATAACCTAACATACCTAACCCAGGGTTTTTTTTCCATAAGGCCAGATGGTGAAGCTTCACCACCTGAACCTGAGCCTTCACCCCCTGAAATTTTAGGCAAATACAGGTTTTCAAACACTACTGGTAAAATGAGTTAAAAATTAAAAAGATTAAAAACTCTCCATATTAATGGTGACCAAGAATGTTACATGCATTTTTTAATAAACTTTAGCTGTTTGCCTAATTCTATAATTATGTAGTCATTTGAATGAGCTTTTCCCAATATTCAATATGAAATACAGTGGACCCCCGATTTGAGTACGCATCGATTTGAGTATTTTCGATTTGAGTACGCTCGTCCATAGGCTCCTATTGACTCGACTTGAGTAGAAAACTCGATTTGAGTACACCAGCCGAGGGAGTCTGGTTCTGGATCAGATGATGGAGAGGAAATTGAGGATGAATCAGAGAGTCTCACTGTTGCTAAGGCTAAGGAAGCCATTTGTCATTTGAATGAGCTTTTTCCAATATTCAATATGAAATACAGTGGACCCCCGATTTGAGTACGCATCGATTTGAGTACGCTCGTCCATAGGCTCCTATTGACTCAACTTGAGTAGAAAACTCGATTTGAGTATGCCAGCCGAGGGAGTCTGGTTCTGGATCAGATGATGGGGAGGAAATTGAGGATGAATCGGAGAGTCTCACTGTTGCTAAGGCTAAGGAAGCCATTGAATACTGGTCTAAGCTTAAACCTATTGTCAACTTGCACCCCGATATGGAAATCAGTGAACCTGTTTTATGCTTGTTTGAGGACAAGGTCATGAGCTACTTTAAGTCATTCATAGCAAACAGGCAGAAGCAACAGAAAATTGATGCTTATTTCAAGCCCTCAAGTCCCCAACCCTCTACCTCTTCCATATCATTGGCTGTGGGCCTAAGAACGCCTAGCCCTGATGAGTTACCAGACATCATCATGGAAGGAGACTCTCCCTCCAAGCAATAATTCCTCCCCTCCATTCCTCATCTGGAACTTCCAGCACATCAAGCAAGACTCCTACAGGATTATTCTATTTTGTCTATATTGTACGGTATGTATTTTGTATTCTATTCTATCTAGATATTTTTAATACAATTACTAAATTTCGTAGGCCAATTTCTATAGAAAAAGTAGGGGTGGGGTGAAATTTTTGGGTTTTGGAACGAATTAATTAATTCCCATAGGTTATTAAGTTCGATTTGAGTACATTTCGAATTGAGTACACCATGCTGGAATGGATTACGTACTCAAATCGGGGGTCCACTGTATAATAAAAATGCATCATGTTTGTCTGTTTGTATATTGCTTCAAAACACAGTGTACAACATCTATAGCAAAAGTTTTGTCATGCATTCCACACCACATAGAGAAAATTTGATCAACTTCTTCCTCAGTTAGTTTTTCTGGACCTTCTATTGCTTCTAAAAAATATGTTTTAGCATGAAGTGGCTGCCAAGTTTTTCAGTCTGTCCTGTAAAGCTGTAACCTTCACCTCCTGACAAAACCTTGAAAAAAAACCCTGCTAACCTAACCTAAAATTCTTCAAAAGCCTGTAATGCACTCTTGTAAAAAAAAATACCTTTAATTTGGCTAAGGTATTAGTACCTTACCTAATTATAAAAATTTCAACTTACCAAGTCATTTAATATTCATAAGCAGCTTAGAAAACAATTAACTCACAACAAGGATTAGATATTCTTTTAAATTTTTAAGCAAAGTCTTATAGCCCCTATTTGGGCTAAATAGGTACCATAGTAAAATCTAGATTAAACCTGGAATAAAAAATAGCCTATAAGTACTAATAACAGCTTAATAAGTACTTAATAACAGCTAATAAATAAAAATATGAAATTATCTTATAACTTTCTGATCCTGAATTTATAATATGATATAAGGCGAGCATTTCTCCACCTTTTACAAGCTATTATTTTTTCATTTTGCCCCCCGCCACCCCGGCTCGTACGCCTATGGACCTAACATAAGAATTACGGTACATAATTTACAGATGACATCCTTACTTTTCTAACTAACATTCCCTTAATAATACCTAACATTTTATTTGTTTTATTTCTAGCTTTTAAGCACTGCTTAGAAAATCTTAGATCGCTACTAACTATGATGCCAAGATCTTTTTCCTGTCTAACCTCTTCTAAACAGTTTTCATTATATATTTCTCCCAAAATGGGTTGCTGCATTTTCGAACATTGAAGTCCCATTATTCAAATATTTTTGAAAACCTTATATCAAGGCAGGTCGTTGCTGCGGCAACCCGAGTGTTTTGTGAAATAATTAGACGCACAAGAAAAAAAAAACGTAGAATATGGGTAAGAAAATGGATTGGTAGGAGAAAAGAAACAGGTGCTTCAAATTTACTTTTACAGGAACTCCGAGGGGAAGATGAAAGAAGCTTTAATAATTTTCTACGACTAGATAAAATTCAGTTTGACTTTTCACTAACGAATGTTACAACTGCAATTCAGAAACAGGATACATGCATGAGAAGAGCGCTGCCTGCCAAAATAAAATTGGAAATTACTTTGCGCCGTTTGCGGTACATTGCAACAGGCAATTCATTAACGTCTCTACAATATGTGTATCGCGTTCCCAAAAGTACAATTTCCAAATTCCTTCCCCAAGTCTTCGATGCTGTATATACTGCATTAAAGGAATGGATTCAGGTAAGAGCATTTATACAATTCTTTATTCAATCAATAACATATACATACTGTAGAATGCTATAATAAACACATTAATTAGTTAAATTACAAATTAAAAAATGCATGGAAGGATGGTTGATCCAATAAACTTTGAGAGAACTTTTCTTGTCGTTCATCCTGGAGAAGCTCAGGAATTGAAGAGACAGAAGGGTTACTCGATGTTGAAGGACCGCTGGATACATTTGCAGAGGGAAATGGGAATGTATTCTTTTGTCTTAGCAACTCCAAACGACGTTTACCTATTAGGTGCTGAATTTCAATTTGGAGTTGTAAAGCATCATATGAAGGCATTTGTTTCAGTTGTGCAACGATGTACTTGCCAAAATAGTCAATTTCGTTATCCTGAGGGACCTCGACAATAGCGTTAAGCACTTTTACGGCCACATCCAGTGGATCGGATTTTCTTTTGGGGGGGGGGGGGGGCACCAGATGTAGGGGTGGAAACTGATGAAGATATCGCACTCCTGTGCGCAGTACTGATGACCAGGGAGTCTGAAGGGCTGGGCTCCAGTTGTAAAGCAGCAGGTGATTCCTCCCCACCCGACATGCAAGAGTTGCGCTGCCGACCTCCTGAGTGTCCAAAAAACCACAGTCCACGTCTGAACTCGCATGACAGTAAACTGAAAAGTTGGAAGAAACCAACTTTGTTGAGAGTGGAAAATGACTAGCGCTAGTAACTCTCAGCTAGCGTGGTAGTTGACATGAAGCAAGTAGTGCGATAGTTACTCGCACGAGTAGCTCTCACCGTGTAAACCCTGCTTAACGCAAGTCCATTTCAAATTTTTAATACTTTAACTGCAAAATTTTATACTCCCTGATTTAGGCGGACCTTAGTTTTAGGGGCCCCCATTTATTGGATTAATAAGAAAAATGTATCACCTGAAGATCAGGGCCACCAGCCTTCTTTAGTTAGCTTTATAAGGCTAACTAACGAAAATATCACGACCTAACCTAACCAATCGTCAAGGGCATACAGTTGACCTAACGATTGGTTAGGTTAAGTCATGATATTTTCGTTAGTTAGCCTTATAAGGCTAATTGAAGAAGGCTGCGGGCCCTGATCTTCAGGTGATCCAGAAAAATAAATGTAACTATATTTAACTATATTTTTAGGTGTAATCTACTGAAACATGTATCATGCGGGTCTTTTGAAATGAATAATCAGCCAATATCTGTCAAAGACACATGTAAATACTTAGGTCATGTAATTACTCACGAGCTGCGAGATGAACTCGATATTGAGAGGGAACGTAAAAAGCTGTATGTCCAGGGTAACATACTAGTAAGGAAATTTGGTATGTGTTCAGAGCCAATTAAAACTTATCTTTTAAGAACTTACTGTACTGCATTGCAGTATAGATCCCATCTGTGGTGAAACTATACAAAAACTGCTATGAATAAACTCGCTGTTGCTTATAGTAATATTTTTCGTATGCTATGTAGGGAACCAAAATTATGCAGTGCCAGTTTTATGCTTACTACGCGTAACCTACCTACCAGCCAAATGTTAATCCGGAAGAATATATATAATTTCATTACTAGGGTCCAAAACAGCTCTAATGTGTTATTGTGCAATGTCCTGTCTTCAGATACTGTGTACCTCTCACCTATATGGCAGTCTTGGTTAAGACAACTGCTGGTTTACAATATCTTATTTTTGTAATGTAGCAAAGATTATATATGTATATTGTGTTATAATAAGATTGTATTTGTATGTTGGGTTAAATGGCTATACTGGCTTTATTTTTGTACTTGTATGTTACGTTAAGTGGCTATGGATTGTGAATGATCCGCAACAAAGATGCTTTGGTTGTTGTATAATTAATAATTTAAAATATGCTTTCCACAAAATCATATCCGAACTCAGCTTTCCATAATTCATCAGCATTTTTATTAAACTCTTTTTTATTTTCATAATTTCTCTGATTTTTTCATTAAGCTACAATTATTTTCTCTTATGTATACCAATGATTTTTTTCAGTTAATGATGTCTCATGTAATAATATACATAAAATTGTCAGATAATTAATCAAACAGTATGCCAGTTTACTAGGTTAAGGGGCTATGTTGCCCTTATTTTTGTATTAAGTTCACTGTATAATACGTAAGATTGTACTTGAATGTTAGGTTAAGTGGCTATGGATTGTGAATGATCCGCAATAAAGATGTTTTGTTTGTTTGTTAAAACCAAATTATATATACGTACTGTATAACCCTGACAATTGGTTAGGTTAAGACCGTTAAGTCATGATATTTTCGTTTATATATAATATATATATATATATATATATATATATATATATACAGTGGGGGCACCGTTAACCAAAAAGTTAACTTCGTTAACCGCTAATCCGTTAACCAAAAAGTTAACTTCGTTAACCGTTAATCCGTTAATTCGTTAAACATGTAACGGAAGTTACCGAAAACCGTTAACGTTAACTTTTATTATAAAAAAAATGAAAAACACAATATATATAAATTTAATTTTCCCTCTTCTTCTCGTTCTCCATTTTGTCCATGAGATGCATGTTGCCCTTCATGAAAATTAGCATATCAAAGTTTTCATCAGACAGGGATGATCTCTTGGCCCTCAGGATGTCCTTGCCCATAGAGAACAAACGCTCCACTGCAGCACTGGAGGGATGGCTGTGTTGAACTTGATGAACAAGTCCACCAACACTTGCTCACCCAAGAAGGCAGCATCTGTCAGCAAGTCCTTGGAGTTGGTCTCCAGCCAGGTCTTGACCAAGTTCTGGGCCTTGCCCTTGAGTGACCTGTGGCTTCCGCTGCTCTCTTTTGTCTGGATGACAGCACTGAAGAAGTCATCCTCCTCCTCCTCCTCCTCGTTGTTGCTGCCTCCACTGTTGCTGCCCACTTCGTTGGACTGCTGCTTCATGGCCTCCTCGACTGTACCCTCCATGCTTTTCCTCACCCTGGCGACCTTGGTGTTGTCATACTTGTCCAGCCAGGACATAAAGGGTTAAGGTGAAAACGCTCCCATTGTAAGACATCAATTGACTTAATTTATGTCATCAAAGTGACATGAGAATTGAAATCTTACCTGATCAGTTTTATGGTTCTTGAAATGTATCAAGGAGACTACTAATAAGGTACTCACAGACATATTATAAATATACATGACTTACTTGACAACGATTATTTTTAAATATTCACTAGCACAAACATGTTGCGCAAGAGACAGACTGCAAATGAAACGAATGTAGTATTTGTTGTAATTGTTACATATATTATTGAAAGTGCCTTAAAATGCTCGTGATATTTCTTGAAAGAAGTTGAAACATTCAACTCAAATGGCAAATCTTTCCGCCTGATTTTACAGTCGACCATGTTTTGCTCAAACCAATGCCATAAATAACTACCATATTTGGTAAGACACAAATTGTGGCGACGGAAACAAATATATCGCCTGATTTTGCACTGCGGAAATGGAAATTCGTTCATCACTATTAACAGTGGCGGATTAATTGCACACCTGCTCAGCACTGAAAATAAGATAAACTTTTAAACGTTTATTTATGAATTTTTTGGGTTAACGGACTTGAGTTAACGGAAGTTAAATGTAACGGAAGTTAATTAGTCCGATAATGATTTTCAAAGTTAACTTAAAAGTTAAATCGTTAACGAAAAAGTTAACTTCGTTAATTAACGATTAACGGATTAACGGTTTGTGCCCAGCTTTGTATATATACTGTACAGGGTGGGCGGAAAGTAGCTCCCTATTTTGGATTGGTAAAAAAATACGGATATTATCCATTTATTTCAGAAGAAATAATATGAAAAGGTAGGCATACATGGTAGGTTTTCTCTAAAATTCAATGTGGGCTCCAACTCTTTCCACCAGCTTCTGGAGCCGCCCAGGAATGGCGTCCACTGACTTTAGCAGGAACTCCGGCGGGATGGAGGACATGACTTCCCGAATTCGGTCCTCCAGTTCTTCCAATGTCCTCGGTTTGGTGCGGTAGACTTCTTCCTTTACCCAACCCCAAAGAGAGAAGTCGCACGGTGTCAAGTCGGGGCTCCTGGCTGGCCATTGATGTGGACCACGACGACCCATCCAACGCCCAGGGAAGTGGGCATCCAGCCACTTACGGACAACAAGAGCGAAGTGCGGAGGGGCGCCATCTTGCATAAATATCAGATCTTTTGGGGTGAGTAAAGGAAGAAGTCTACCGCACCAAACCGAGGAAATTGGAAGAACTGGAAGACCGAATTCGGGAAGTCATGTCCTCCATCCCGCCGGAGTTCCTGCTAAAGTCAGTGGACGCCATTCCTGGGCGGCTCCAGAAGCTGGTGGAAAGAGTTGGAGCCCACATTGAATTTTAGAGAAAACCTACCATGTATGCCTACCTTTTCATATTATTCTTCTGAAATAAATGGAGAATATACATGTTTTTTTACCAATCCAAAATAGGGAGCTACTTTCCGCCCACCCTGTATATATATATATATATATATATATATATATATATATATATATATATACAGTATATATATAAACGAAAATATCATGACTTAACCTAACCATTTGTCAAGGGTGTACAGTTGACCTAACAGGGCATTCAGTTGACCTAACCAGGCATTCAATGGATCACCTGAAAATCAGGGCCCCCATGTATTCTTGTTTTTTGCTTTGCAGTACCAAATATAATAATAAATTAAATTGAATACCCGTTAGGTCAACTGTACGCCCTTGACGATTGATTAGGTTAAGTCGTGAAGGGGCCTGAAGGGCCCCTGATCTTCAGGTGATCACATTCAATTATAAGTCTGCCCGCCATGTTTAATTTACAATTATTAAAAAAATAACTAATTTAGTGCATTAAAAGCAATAACCATTCGTCAAATAACGATTTATTTTTTAAACTAATTTACGGCCGGATTCTGAAGGATCACCAACAATTTTTACTTGAAGGTATTCACACTTTGAGTTAATGCAGCGAAGTAGGCCTATTACCAGAATTTGTATTTTTGGTACTTTGTTATCTGCTCCCATACAAAATTTAAATGTTTATTCCACAGATTTTTAAAAAAAATTATTAAACAAATGTAAAGAAGACTCGTTTTTTTTAACAATTTTAAGTACTTTTCCGTTATACTCCTGTAATATAACAGGATATAATTATTGGGTAAAAGTTGCTTAAAATTTACCGAAACCAACGGGAAAATTATTGAATGCCCGGTTAGGTCAATTGTACGCCCTTGACGATTGGTTAGGTTAGGTCGTGATATTTTCGTTAGTATGGAAAAACTATACACGCTTACAACATGGTATCGTATGTGGTACCTTTACTTCTTAATTAAATATAAATTATTAATTAATTGAATTAAATATCTACAAAATTGCCTCGGGATTGGCGACATAGTCTACTGGGAATGAAATAATTGTCATACGTACATAGAACCCACATGTAGGCATCGGGCCTGCATGACAACAAGAAAACCAAATTTATGATCTCGTGTTCAAACAATTCCACTGCCGACTAATGAAAATTACATCGAGAGAGGAGTCAACGACCTTTGCGAAATCAGCAAATAATAAAAATACGAAGATTATATTATAGCGGCTCACTCGGAGCTGCTTATGTTACAGCAATGCTTTAAGCAAGGAAGATGTCCTTTATCTTCCTATAATTTCTGAGTGAAATCCTCTTGATATAAAACTTAATAACTATAAGAAGGATAGGCCTGTTCCTTCAGGTATTTAAATAGTGACTGCCTATATTAGTTACATCGAGTCAACTCATTGTGTAGCTCCATCGTACCACGGCCCTACATCGAAAAAGATCGTCGCGCCCTACATCGAAACAGAAGCGAGGCCCAACGAAATAATAAGGCAAGGCAATTTCTTTCTTTACCATTAGGCAGCGCAAATACTGAAGGCAAATAAACAGAGGTCCTTTGAAGACCTACATATACTGTACATAACTCTCTAACGAAAAAACATAGGGCTCTTGTCGTTAACTCTCCACTGAAGTCTGCTGGAAATTTCCAACGGATGAGGGTATCAGGCAATCAACCCGTAGCCCCTTATAGTTTTTTCACAGTTAGTTTTAACGAAAATATCACGACTTAACCTAACCAATCGTAATTTTGGCGCCTGAAAACGCAATTTTTTTATTAAAGGGGCAGATAGAGGAAAAGTACCATATTTTTTTTTTAAATATGGACCGGAGCTACCTTTGGACTATTTTCATTTAAAGAAAATGAATTTGGGGTTCTGTTTTTAGTATAACTTGCAACCTGCATCCAGAGTAAGGGCTATTACCATAAGATTCCTCATGATCTGGAATGCACGAAACTGTATCTCAAAATCTGTGGAAATGCATTATTGCAAAGTCCCAAGCCCCAATAAAAATCTCCAGAAATTACATATTTTTCACCGACCACCATGACTTGAGATAAAAGAATTAACAGCCAATCAGCGACGTTCCCCAACACTTATGCGATATCCCTTTTGAACAGCTGATTATGGAAGTTGGCCATTTGACGACCAAGCAATTTTGTTCAATTGTCCTCTGCGGTCCGTTTGTCATGACGTGTACAGGGTGTACCATCAATTTTGAACAGCTAAATTTTGACTACGAAGAGTCGATTTCATGCTATCTGAGCCCTATTTTCAACTATTTTAAACACCTATTTTCAAGGTAGATTAATAAGATTATCGGTTATTTTAAGTTTAACCTATTTTATTTTACTACATAAATCACTGTTTTCATGAAAATTTGAAAATAGTATACCAAATTCATGAACAAAAAACTTGAAAAATCGAATTTTGCACAGATTCAATTTTGCCTTCATCTTTCGGTTTTATTTTTATAAAAAAAAATCTAGAGGTATTCGCAACATTTGAATTTTTTCTCAAACAAGCAGAGCCTTCGGCCAGGGCCGGATTAAGACCTTTAGAGGCCCTAAGCACTTAAAAGATTTTGGTGCCCCATATACAGGGTGGGCGGAAAGTAGCTCCCTATTTTGGATTGGTAAAAAAATACGTATATTATCCATTTATTTCAGAAGAAATAATATGAAAAGGTAGGCATACATGGTAGGTTTTCTCTAAAATTCAATGTGGGCTCCAACTCTTTCCACCAGCTTCTGGAGCCGCCCAGGAATGGCGTCCACTGACTTTAGCAGGAACTCCGGCGGGATGGAGGACATGACTTCCCGAATTCGGTCCTCCAGTTCTTCCAATGTCCTCGGTTTGGTGCGGTAGACTTCTTCCTTTACCCACCCCCAAAGAAAGAAGTCGCACGGTGTCAAGTCGGGGCTCCTGGCTGGCCATTGATGTGGACCACGACGACCCATCCAACGCCCAGGGAAGTGGGCATCCAGCCACTCACGGACAACAAGAGCGAAGTGCTGAGCGGTACCTTGCTATGTTGCGAAACGAGGTCTGGCCGGTTGTCAGCACATGGGAGAACATCGACGATCTGATATTTACGCAAGATGGCGCCCCTCCGCACTTCGCTCTTGTTGTCCGTGAGTGGCTGGATGCCCACTTCCCTGGGCGTTGGATGGGTCGTCGTGGTCCACATCAATGGCCAGCCAGGAGCCCCGACTTGACACCGTGCGACTTCTTTCTTTGGGGGTGGGTAAAGGAAGAAGTCTACCGCACCAAACCGAGGACATTGGAAGAACTGGAGGACCGAATTCGGGAAGTCATGTCCTCCATCCCGCCGGAGTTCCTGCTAAAGTCAGTGGACGCCATTCCTGGGCGGCTCCAGAAGCTGGTGGAAAGAGTTGGAGCCCACATTGAATTTTAGAGAAAACCTACCATGTATGCCTACCTTTTCATATTATTTCTTCTGAAATAAATGGATAATATACGTATTTTTTTACCAATCCAAAATAGGGAGCTACTTTCCGCCCACCCTGTATATGTAATTCAAAATATAAACAAAAATAAACCATAAAATAAAATTTGTTTATTTTTGTATATTTCCACTTCATTTATATTTGAAAAGTTTTCTCCTACTTTTTTTAATTGTAAAGTCTTTGATCAGATCCTCAAAACTAATCTTACGTAACACATCTGCTTCTATACTTAGTAGAGATAAGGCATCCAGCCTGCCTTGTTGCATAGTTGTTCTGTTGGTATTTTTAATATACTTCAACTGAGAAAATGAACGCTCAGCTGAGCAATTTGTGACCATTAATGTTAAAAATATACGAAAGGCAATTTCTACATTTGGGAAGGCACACTCAATATTGTCTTCTACAATTATTTTATAAAGTTCAGCATGACTGAATCTTGTTTTTACATTTTTTTTTGCACTGAACTTATGGCACACATATGAGTGAAACTGCTGAAGCTCAGCAGAGAAATTAGTGTTCAAGTCCTCTGGGTAAGCATCAATCATCTTTTTACAACCCTGAGAATACCTTTCAATTTCAGTAGATGATGAAGTGGTGACATTATGTGGCACATCACTTAGAAAAGAAAATCTCTCTGCTATTTCTTTGTATATCTCTCCTCTTCTTCTCATCTCAGTTTCAAGTTTGTCAACAATTGTGTAAAAGGTGGTGATAAGAAATTTATCTCTGGCATTCAGATATACTTCTGGTGCATCTCCGTCATTGGGTACCTTCTTTCTGATACGTTTGCGAGTTTGAGCTGCCTTGTAATCAACATCTGGTAGCATTTCCTTTGTAGCTGCTTCATATCTTTCAAATTCATCTCGTGAAGTGCACAGTTGGTCAGCTAATGATCCATACAGATCTGCACATGTTTTTAAGTTCACATCCTTATTCTGTAGAACTTTGCTTACTTATGAAAATTTTGCAAAATCTCATCCCAAAAATTCAACATAAAAACGAATTCTAGCTCTTGCATCTTATTTGCAATATTATTTGCTTCTCTTCTAGTGTTTCCCTTTTGTGACTGGTCTTCAGCTATACATTCTAACGCTTCTAAAATTTTAAGGAAAGATTTCAAAATTGCTGCTGTTGCCATAGCATGTGCCTCCCATCTGGTATCAGAGAGGGATTTTAAGACACTTTCATTTCCAATACAACCTTTAAGAATTTCCCACCTGCTGGTTGAGGCTAAAAAAAAGGTATAGAGCAACTGCACTGTAGAGAAGAAATTAACCGCCTCTTGACAGCAGTCAACAGCACTTCGGCTCAAAGATTTGATATAAACAAAATAATAACGCAAAGCGTAAAGTGTGTGATTACAACGAAATATATTTATTCTCTCAAAAGGGTTGTTGTTCACTACAAATTCAAACAATGAAAAAAAATAAATACTATATATGAATATATATACTGTAATTCAGTTTTCAACAGCTTATAGGCTATAAGCCGCGATTATAATAGTATAATAAATCCATGGTAAATCCGACAATGGAAAATTTCTGTGGTGCCCCCCTTCCCTTGATGCCCTAAGCACGGGCTTATTTTGCTTAATGGTTAATCCGGCCCTGCCTTCGGCTCACTGCCCTACGGACACTGCTTGTGCTTCTCAGGCACCTTTGGTGCCTGGGTTACCCCTTTGGGGGGAGGTCATTCTCCTCTTCCCCCTTTATGCAACTTGGGGGCTAACCCCCTCCCCTCATTACCCCCAGGGGGAAAGGGGGCTGGTACTTTGCAACAATTGATCAACATTGCAATTGCATATGTGCACTTTATTTTTTTTCACTTTTTCATGTATTTTCCGGACAATGTGCAACTTTTGTTGGTACTTATGTATTATCGGGACTACCAAACTGTTTATTATGTATCTTTGCTCTCGTCATTTTCGTTTAAACTAACGAAAATATCACAACTTAACCAATCATCAAGGGCGTACAGTTGACCTAACCGGGCATTCAGTTGACCTAACCGGGCATTCAGTTGACCTAACTGGGCATTCAATTAACCTAACAGGCCAATATTAACCTGTTAGGTTAATTGAATGCCCGGTTAGGTCAACTGAATGCCCGGTTAGGTCAACTGAATGCCCGGTTAGGTCAACTGAATGCCCGGTTAGGTCAACTGTACGCCCTTGATGATTAGTTAGGTTGAGTTGTGATATTTTCGTTAGTTTAAACGAAAATGACGAGAGCAAAAATACATAATAAACAGTTTGGTAGTCCTGATAATACATAAGTACCCTTTTGTTTTTTGTTTTTTCACTTTTTCATGTATTTTCCAGACAATGTGCAACTTTTTTTTTTTTTTCATGTACGAGTATTTTCCGGACAATGCGCAACTTTTTTTTTTCACTTTTTCATGTATTTTTTTATTGGTATAGGATATATTTCTAATTATATAATAAGTTTAGGACCGTTTAGGTATACACAGTACGCACTAGTCAATGAAATGTAATATATTGTCTTATTTACTTACAATTAGTCTTTCCAATAATGTACTTGTACATCCTCGAACAAAATTGGTTAAAGCTCGTGATATCCTGATGAGAACAAATGAGTTCGAAACCGGTCGATTTTTCATCGTTATTTGTGCGCTCAAATTATACATATATATATAGTGGAGCTAGTTTTAGCCGTTTAAGGTGATAATGATTTAATTGTATGCAACGATTGATTTAGGCAATGACTGATTGCTTTATAATGATAGGCTGGGTTAATAATTTATGATGTAATACAGTATCACCGATTGGAATGAATGGCTATTTGATTAGGTCCACCATACTATTGGAAGTGACCGAAATGGCAGCGAGGTCACCAGCTTTGGTTTACGGCCAAAGCAAATTAATATTAAGGTTATGAAAGACACCTTACTTTTGTAGTTTATTATGAAAATAAATCCGTTATTTTATTCACTGTGATATAACAAAGAATTGACAGTAATTAATTGGTAGTTTTACGTTATGCTTATGGCATAGGCTTAGCTAATAAGATGAAATGTTAATAGCTTAATTGACACGTAATAAATAATGTAATACTCATCGATGGTATGTAAATGGCATGCAACATAGAACATTGAATAGGCCTAGTTAATGATATAAAGAATGCACGTGCGTTTGGTACATTGAATGGAAAACATGACACTGATTAAGTAGGCTAAATGATTGCATGGATGCACATAGAATAATTGATGTGGCCTAATAATAATGGATTGAAATGCTTGCACAAATATCATTTATATAAAGGACACTATGTGATGTTAAGTGATTACGTCAAGAGAACATTTATTTAAACACACATTTTATGACTTGAACATAATGACGGATGGTACGCGGAATAAACGGTATTGAATTGACACTTGAATTGGATGATAGGCCTACTGCGTTATTAACGGGAGTCAATGGACGCGTGATTACACACTTTGGGAGTATAGCCTACCGTTCGGCGGTAGGCTAATGTAGGTTTCTGAGGTACTTACGAATATGATGTACTTAGCTTAGGGCGATGTAAAAACTTGAAGACGGGCTGAAGACAGAACCTATTACGCAGATTCGAGCTGTCGTTGTTCGTTAAGCCTCTTGAGCTGATGGATGTAGGCTTCGTGGAGACCTGAGGTGATGTTACTTCTCGAGGTGCAGGCTGTCGGCCTGGGATGCTGAATATATCTCGAGGAATGTAGAGAAACTTGAAGGCCGACCTGGCAAACCGCAGGCCCGAAGTGGTTCCGGTTGGGCCTCGTTGGATTGCTTCTGCAGGTGGTCTTTAGATCTTACGTGAAGACAAATTGTAGGCCCTGAAGAAAGTAGCGGCCGTGGCCCCTCGGCCAGGGGGCCGGAAAACGGTTGGTGGACGTTCGATGGTGAGCGTACGGGTGAGTGAGAGTGAGTGAGAGTGAGTATAAAATGGAAGCTCCTTTTATACCGTAGGCCTGTGACGTAGACTTCATTCTTAAGACGCTTGGTCCGCGTGTCCTTTAGTTTACAAAGGCTTCATTCGCGCCTTTCTTGGGAAGACACAGACTTTCCATTGTTTGTTAGCCCACGTGTGTTCCAAACTGTTTTATGGTAGCGTGGAAAGAAAGTATGTCTGTCGATTTGTTGGTCTATTTCTTGTCGATACGCTACATATATTTCACTCATTCTTTTTGAAGGCTAACCGCTGTAGCAGAAACGAAATTAATTTTCGGCATCGAAATTATAATAGTGATTATTTAAATATTTGTCATTCACTATGTGAATACATTACAATCTGTCACAACCACAATAGTTTATATAGCACACTTAAGGCAGTGGTTAACTGCTAGGCTGTTGGCTCAATTGTTAAAGCTTTTGGCAATGTACATCATATTTCTATATTTTTGTCACGATTTTATTTAATATACTTCTTTTGATACATTTGGTATATTAACATGTATGTATCAACTTGTTTCTATATGTACCAGTTTTTATCAATAAATCGTACAAACAAACAAACAAACAAACATCAAATAAAAAATAAAATTTTAAATTTAATTTTTTTACCAGAAATAAACACTGTTATTATTACTACTAGTACAGTTCCCATCGCTTCGCTGACGGTTAGACAGGCTAAACTACAGAAAAGAACGCAGCCGTGAAAATTTTGAGCTTCACATTGTGTCAACATTTCTGAATCTGGTATCTCCCAAAACCTCCTCACCCCCATTCATGCAACTTGGGGGCTAACCCCCTCCCCATTACCCCACCCATCCCCCATTACCCCCACCCCCACCCTTCCCCCATTACTGCCCGGGATAAATTTCACAAACAGACAAACAGACAGGCTAAACTACAGAAAAGAACACAGTCATGAAAATCTTGAGCTTCACATTGCCGCCCGTAATACAATTTCTGAATTTTTTCTCACAATTTCTGAAAGTGTGACGGACGGACGGACGGACAGACGGACAGCTCTCTTATTATAATATAGACTAGTACAGTTCCCGCCGCTTCGCTGACGGTTAGACAGGCTAAACTACAAAAAAAGAACCCAGCCGTGAAAATTTTGAGCTTCACATTGTGTCAACATTTCTGAATCTGGTATCTCCCAAAACCTCCTCACCCCCATTCATACAAGTTGGGGGCTAACCCCTCCCCCATTACCCCCACCCCACCCTTCCCCCATTGCTAAACTACAGAAAAGAACACAGTCATGAAAATCTTGAGCTTCACATTGCCGCCCGTAATACAATTTCTGAGTTTTTTTTACAATTTCTGAATTTTTTTCTCACAATTTTTTCTCACAATTTCTGAAAGTGTGACGGACAGACGGACAGACAGACGGACAGATGGACAGCTCTCTTATTATAGTATAGATTATTATTATTATCACTATTATTAATACCCATGTCTGTGGTTATGATTCTAGGATCATTTCTACGATATTCCACGATGTCCAAACTTGCCTCCCAGTCGCGGATGTAAAAAATGCAAATGTCATGCTAAAAAAAATTGCTCACTCGGCCGATTTGGCGCCCCCAAAAAAACGGCGCCCAGGGCACGAGCCCCCACTTGTTCCCCTCGTTACGCCACTGTTTACCGGGGTGACAAGACATTGTGGACACTATGGAAAAACTATGCACGCCTGTCATACAGTTCACAACACAGTCCACAACAAAACCCAATTTAAACCCAGGCCTAAAACACGCCTCCAATATGGCATCGTATATGGTACATTTATTTCATAATAATTAAATAAAAAATATTAATTTACTGTATTAAATAACTACACTGCATCGGGATTTGCGGTAAAGCCTATTGGGAATGGGGAAATTGCCATTGGCAGAAAAAAATATGTAGGCATTGGGCCTGCACAACCACAAGCAAGAGCTCATTTTTACGTGTCAAAATTTTCCATCGCAGTGACTCGGGAGAAATTTGAGAAGAGAAGTAACGAAAAACATGAAGATGGACCCCTGGGAAATTTACATTTAGGCAGCACTAAATAACGAAGAAGGCAATTAAGTTTAATAATTTAACTAGAAAAATTACTTAACAAGGTCTTTTGAAGACCTCCACATACCCACAAATTTGTAATGTGAAAACATAGGCTTTTTTTAGTCGACTGGACCTTAAGTCTGTTTGAAATGTTCATTGGATCGCCAAGTTGATAGCAATCAACCATTGGCCTATATAGTTTTTTTTACAGACACCCCTGTACAACCGAGAAAGATAAGGAGTATGGCTTTTTGGGGATATAGAAAGAGTTTCAAAGATGAAATTCATTGTTCAGGTGGAAAATCGCGAGGCTGAAACTCTGATTCCCATCATAAAAAATTCATTAAACTTGAATCAGTTATTTACAGCGACTCATGGAAGTCATATCACACCTTGTCGGAATTACCCGAAAATTACACTCATTACATGGTCAATCATTCAAAGAACTCCATTCTTCCCAACAGCGCAGCCATTCATACCTAAAATATCAAACTCTGATGGAAGAACATCGAATCCTGGATTTTGTCGTCAGGAAATTGCAGCAACCATTACAGCTGCACAGCATGTACCTCAGTCGGTACCTATTCGTGGCCAATCACAAAAAGTGAGGCTGTGCTTCATGACTTTCTCATTGAGATTTCGAAATTATATTCTCCACCAGCACAATCTCAATAAGGTAAGCCAATTGTTTTCTTTTATGTAATCTATTTATGGAATTTTGAGAATTTTGACCTTATTCGCCTGCAGGGTGAGGGGCGTAATTCTTCGATTTATAATGATCACAGAGATCCTGCTGCTAAGCGTGGTGGACTTAAAGTAGGTACAGTAGTTACATTACATTTCATTTTGAAAATATGAAGCTACTTGGGCTTGTCAAGGTTATCCAAGTCATGAGCTCTAAAATAAAATTGTGCAAAATATCAATCTCGAGTCAGCTAATTAACAGGCAGTTAAGAAATAAGCTAAGTAGTTTGATTAGGAAGAGTAAAAGCTATAGCAAAATAAATCTAGCTAGAAATAACAATAAAGATCCAAAGAAATTCTTTAGTTTTTATAAATATAATAATAAAAAGCATGATAGGATTGGCCCAGTAGAACATGATGATAGGATGTTTGAAAAAGATCAGGATATTGTTGGTATTTTTAATGATTATTTTAGCTTTGTTTTTACTGAAGAAAATTTAAATAACCTTGATTTTAATCCTTTAGATCCTGTAAATTCAGACATTCTTGATCATATTCATATAAGGAAGGATGTTAGGCAAGTGATTCATACATTAAAGTCAAATAAGGCTGCTGGACCTGATAATATTGCTAGGATTCTCAGAGAAGAGGAAGAAAGCTTATCTGAGACACTAACCTTTTTGTTTGCTAGGTCAATTAATTATGTAGAAGTACCAGATGAATAGAAAAAAGTTGATGTAGTACCCATTTACAAAAAGGGTAGTAAGGAGGAGGTAGGAAATTATAGGCCTGTTAGTTTGACATCATTGGTAGGAAAAACACTAGAAAGAATTGTAAAGAATAATAGCCTATTCAAAATCATTTGGAGAATTTTAATTTTATTTTATTTCAAGTTCATAATGGATTTAGATCAGGAAGGTCTTGTTTGTCTAATCTCTCAGACTTTTTTAGAATTTGTAACTGATCAGGTAGATAATGGAAATGTAGATATTATTTATTTGGATTTTAGTAAAGCATGTGACAAGGTTCCAAGGAGACTTCTATGTAAATTAAAAGCTCATGGTATATTAAGGTCAGCTTTAAATTGGGTAGAAAAATGGTTAGAAGACAGAGAATAGAGGGTAATCTGGGTGGCAGAAAGTGAAAAGGGGTACCACAGGGATCAGTTTTGGGTCCGTTACTCTTTATTTTATATATAAATGATTTAGAGAAAGGAGTAGGTTGTAAAATTTCTAAATTTGTAGATGATACAAAAGTAGTTGCTCCAGTTACAAATATAGAAAATTCTTATAAACTGCAAAAGGATCTTGATAGATTAGTTGCTTGGGCTAGTAAATGGCAGATGGAATTCAATGTTCAAAAAATGCAAACTCGTGCATTTTGGAAGAAATAATGAAAACTTTAGTTATGAGATACAAGGGAACTGGTTGGAGGATATTAGAAAGGAAAGGGATCTTGGCATTATAGTTCATAGTGATCTAAAATTTTCTAAGCAGTGCTTAGAAGCTAGAAATAAAGCAAATAAGATGCTAGGCATTATTAAGAGAGATGTTAGTTACAAGAGTAAGGAAGTCATCTGTAAATTATATAAGTCTTATGTTAGGCCTCACTTAGAATACTGCATTCAAGCTTGGTCCCCTCACTTTAGACATGATATTGATATGCTTGAAGGTGTGTAACATAGGGTAACCAAGTTTATCCCTAACCTAAGAAGATTGGAATACAGGGATAGATTAAAGGAATTAGGTATGTTTAGTTTTAAGAGATGTTGTGTGAGGGGAGATATGATACAGGTGTTCAAAATGTTTTCAGGTTTGAATATTTTAGATGTACATAACTTTTTCTCACTAGATGCTGATGGGATAACTCGTGGGCATAATAAGAAAATTAGAAAACAGACTTGTAGACTTGATCTATAAAAATACTTCTTCAGTCATAGAGTAGTAGATTTTTGGAATGACTTGCCATATGATGTGGTAAACAGTAGCTCAATTAGTTAATTTTAAGAAAAATTTAGACACTTTCATGAGTGAAAGAGATAGTTTGTAGATTGTATATAGTGGAACCTCAATATACGAACTTAATCCATTCCTGAGGGTTGTTCTGATATCTAATTGTTCGTATATTGAATCAATTTTTCCCATAAGAAATAATGTAAATTGGATTAATCCGTTAGACCCCCAAAAGTTACCCCTTACGAAACATTTTTAAGTCAAAATATTGGTTAATTAAACCTGTAAAATAAGACTTGCATGCATAAAATCATACATGAAACCTGTAACAACAATAAATAATGCAATATTATACAAATAAATGAAAATTTAACCTGAACTTTACCTTTGCTGAGGATTCACAAGATTCACAAACGTTTCACAGAGCTAAAAAAAAAAAGTGATGCGCACCGAATGCTGGCTGGAGAGAAACTGACTGGCTTCTTTCGGTTTGGATATGAGGGAATGGTTCGTATACAAGGACAATTTTTTCTCGAAAAAGTTGTTCGTATACTGATTTGTTCGAATAGAGATGCGTTCGTATATTGAGGTTCCACTGTAGTGTATATTCTTTGCTTCAGTTATATAGGCTACTATGGTGGTAGTAAATAGTTGTATATTAATTAACTGACTTGAGTTTGACATCTTGCAAGATTTTATTATTAAAAAATGTAGCTCATGACTTGGATTAACTTGATAGGGCCAAGTGGTTTCATGTTTTCCATATGAAATGTAATACAACCATTTACAGAGCTACCAAAGTAGCCTACATAACTTAGCTAAGAATATACATTATTTACAATCTACAATACAGTATATCTCTTTCATTCATGAAAGTGTCCAAATTTTTTTTTTTAAAACTAAGAAGCTTCTATTTACCATGTCATATGGGAAGTCATTCCAAAAATCTACTATTGTATGACTGAAAAAGTATTTTTGTAGATCAAGTCTACAAGTTGGTTTCTAATTTTCTTATTATTCCATCAGCCTCCAATGAGAAAAAGTTATATCCAAATTGTCCAAACCTGAAAATAGTTTCCCCTATTCCAGGGAATAATCATTCCAACCAGGGGATAGCCTAACTTAGCCCATAAAGCTTTTAACTGAGTTAAAAAATAGTATTTAAGATGACTTTAGACAGTGACTGTAAGGTTTGTAAGAAGGAAGTTAGGGAAGGGGTTAAGGTTGTAGCATGTGAGAGTTGTGATGATTGGTATCACTCAACCTGTATCAAAATTACAGAACAAATGTACAGGGGTATGAAGTCACCAAAAATATCTCCTCCTACAATGTCTATCAAAACTAAGCATACCCAGTTCCTTTAATTTTTCCCTGTACAGTATTCCAATCTTCTTAGGTTGCCCTACATGGCATACCTTTAAGCATATCAATATCATGTCTAAGGTGTGGGGACCAAGCTTGAATGCAGTATTCTAAGTAAGGCTTAACGTAAGAATTATATAATTTACAGATGACTTCCTTACTCTTATAATGAATATTCATTACATTACATTTCACTTGGAAAATATGAAGCCACTGTAACCTATCAAGGTAACCCAAGTCATGAGCTACATTTTAATAAAAATTATAAAATCTCTTCAAAATGTCAATATCAAGCAAGCTAATTAATTTAATATACGACTATTTACTACCACCAAAGTAGCCTACATAACCAGAGCTAAGAATATACACTATATACAATCTACAAACTATCTCTCTCTCATGAAAGTGTGTAAATTTTTCTTAAAATTAACAGTGATAGTGCATAAGTTGGCTGTAAATTATTCTTGAAAAAATACTTGGCTATAATTTATAAATAGATAAAGTAAAATGATTTTTATACATTTAATGTCAGAAGTAACAATAAAAATTCATATCAACATGGATAATTAGTAAAATGAATTTTACACATTTACTGTCGGAATTAACAATAAAAATTCATCTCCATGGATAATAATGTCTTATCCAATAAAGCAGGTTCTCCAAAACAGTGTTCTTATGTACTCACTGCCACATGTATGCCCTTGATGATTGGTTAGGTTGTCATGATAATTTTGTTAAAACTAACAAAAATATCAAAACTTAACCTAACCAATCATCAAGGGTGTACAGTTGACCTAACTGGACATTCAATAATTTTCCTGTAGGTTTTGAGGGGGCAGATAATGAAAAGTACCATAAGGCATTACATTAGATGTGTAAAAATCATTTTACTTTATCTATTTATAATTTATGGCCAAGTATTTTTTCAAGAATAATTTATGGCCAACTTATGTACTATTGCCAAATTAACTAACAAGCTACTGTTCACTATATCATATGGCAAGTCATTCCAGCAATCTACTACTCTATGACTGAAAAAGTATTTCTGTAGATCAAGTCTACAAGGCTGTTTTCTAATTTTCTTATTATGCCCACGAGTTATCCCATCAGCCTCCAGTGAGAAAAAGTTGCATACATCTAAATTGTCTAAACCTGAAAACATTTTAAACATCTGTATCGTATCTCCCCTCATACAATGTCTCTCAAAACTAAACATACCCAGTTCTTTTAATGTATCCCTGTATTCCAGTCTTAGGTTAGGGAAAGCTTGGTTGCCCTACATTGCACACCTTCAAGCATATCAACATCATGTCTAAGGTAAGGGGACCAGGCATGAATACAGTATTATAAGTGAGGCCTAACATAAGAATTAGATAATTTACAGATGACTTCCTTACTCTTGTAACTAACTCTTAATAATACCCACCATTTTTTTTGCTTTATTTCTAGCTTCTAAGCACTGCTTAGAAAATTTCAGATCACGGTTAACTATAATGCCAAGATCTTTTTCCTGTAACATCCTCTAACCAGTTTCCTTGCATCTCATAACTAAAGTTTTCATTATTTTTACCAAAATGGATGACTGCAGTTTTCAACATTAAATTCCATCTGCCATTTGCAACCCCAAGCAACTAATCTATCAAGATCTTTTTGTAGTTTATAAGAATTTTCTATATTTGTAACTGGGGCAACTACTTTTGTATCTTCTACAAACTTAGAAACTCTACTATCTACTCCCTTCTCAAAATCATTTAGATATAAAATAGAGTAATAAGAGTAATAACATGTACATCATTTCCATTATATACCTGTTCAGTTACAAACTCTAAAAAGTCTGGGAGATTAGACAAGACCTCCCTGATCTAAATCCATGTTGGAAACTTGAAACAAAAATTTTCCAAATGGTCTTGAATGTTATTCTTTATAATTCTTTTAGTATCTTTCTTACTAATGATGTTAAACTAACAGGCCTATAATTTCTTTATAGTTCTTTTAGTATCTTTTCTACTAATGTTAAACTAACAGGCCTATGATATTCTACTCCTTTTTGTAAATGGTAGGGTACCCTGGGGTCAAGTGGGTCTATTTTAGTTTTGCCTGCATAATTATTAATAGGCCTACTCAAAGCCTATATTTGACATAAATATGCCTTTTACCTAGGTCATGTAGAACCCCCCCCCCCACCCCCACCCCACCCCCCTTGAACAAAGCATTGTGGCAAAATTTTTGTCATATGAAACTTGGTCTGAACAAAAAAATGAAGAGCTACAAACTTCTTGCACATATAAATAGAGCATACACTAAGGTATAAGTAGGTACTATGATTTAATCCTCATTAATTCTTTCCTATTCAAAAATTGCATTTTCTAAGATTGGATCAAATTGGTCTAATACCCCAAAACCCCCAAATTTTACATTTTAAAATTTTTTTTGGTCTTTTTCCCTCATTTTTGTTTGATTTATATGAAGCCAACATATGACTAATTTTGGGTCAAATTTCATAAATTCTCAGAGGTGGCATGAGAAAATTGAGTATGCCATAGTAGCATGGTGGCAAAAATGTAGAGTGCAGCCACAGCCATGCAACATTGCAAGACACTAGCACAGTGCCAAGGGGGAAGAAGGGTATATAGGAAAGGGGGTGGAGTCAATAGACGCATTTGACCTCATGACCTGCAGTCAAATGGGTCTAGTAACTTTTTTGTCATCATTGTTGTTTTTTTAGTATTTATTTTAGGACTAGAAACTCAAAGTTTGGTTAGTTTTATAGCTAAAGGTCTTAATGTAAAAATGATCTATTAAAATTTCTTCTAGGTTTTTAAAAAAAAATTTGTACCATACACTAGAAAGCTTGCCAATAAGAATTCAAGAAACTTTTGGGAAGAATTAAAAGCAATGAATAATAGTGCAATGTGTCTCCCTGCTAATATTGAAAATGTAACTAGGACTGAGAATATAGTTAAATTATGGAAGGAACACTACAGTGAATTATTCAACTTCTTACATAAGAACAATAATGTTAATTGTGATGCTACCTATAGTCCAGATATAAGAGTTAGTGTATTTGAGTCTAAACAGGCCATAAAATGTTTAGATTGTAACAAATTATGTAGTATTGATGGTATTTCTGCTGAGCATCTGAACTTTCGTAGTGACAGATTAGTGCCTCTGTTAGCTTTGTGCTTTACAGGTTTACTGATACATGGTGTTTTGCCGGATATAATTTATCCGTTGGTTTGGTGTCAGTACTAAAAGATAAAAAGGGTAAAAACAACAGTAAAGATAACTATAGGCCAATAGCCTTGGCCAATATTATGTCTCTAAGGTGTTTGAATATATACTCATTAATAGACTTAAATGTTACCTGTATACTAGTGATAACCAATTTGGTCTCAAAAAGAAACGCAGTACTGATATGTGTGTACTGTGTATGCCTTGAAGGAAATGGTCTGTGAATACCAAACTCTAGCTGCTAAAGTATTTGTTTTTCCCAGATACCTCTAAGGCATTTGATTGTGTTAATCATGACAAATTATTCATGAAACTTGTAAATTGAGATGTACCTGGTTACTTGGTCTGGATATTAATATTCTGGTACCCTATATAATCACCAGACAATGATTGTAAGATGAGGTTGGGTCAATTCAGAACTATTCTCTGTGATCAGTGGTGTCAGGCAGGGAGGGATGTTATTCCTCTACTTACTCAATGTTTATATGAATAATCTATCTGTTATACTGAACACCTGTAAAATAGGCTGCTATATTGGTACAATGATTGTTAATCATCTGATGTATGCAGATGATCTAGTTCTTATTTCTCTATCTGTAAAAGGGCTCAGCACACTTTTGAAGGTGTGTGAAAGGTATGAGAAGGATAATGACAAAATATAATCTTGCTAAAAGTCATGTATGATTATGTGGACCAAGGCCTATGAATATATAAAATTTCCTAAATTTCAATTGAATGGTATGGTATCTTGGTCACATACTAACTGATAGTCTTTCAGATGACTGTGATATTCTAAGGCAATGTAGACAATTAATTATATGCTCAGGAAACACTTTGGTTAGAAAATTTCATGTGTGTACATTAGATGTTAAGTTGATCTTGTTCAAAACTTTTTGTAGTCCAATGTATACAGCTCATTTGTGGTGGAACTACAGGATGTATAATTCAAGAAAATTGTATGTTGTATATAATAATATTTTTAGGAGTTTATTAAGAACTCCAAGATTTATAAATGGTGCCTGCTCCTTCTAGTGCCAGTATGCTGTTCGTAGTTAATAAGGTGCGTAACTGTGCCAGTGTCATACGCAATTTTGTATTTAGATTTATCACTAGGCTTGATGAGTCAGTCAATAAGATAATAGAAGCCATGATTAGTGAACTGATCTCCAATATATTTTATAAATCTCAAATCCAGAAGCATTGGCATAGGCAATTATATGTTCATTATGCACAGTGATTCACTGGCCTACTTTACTTAGTCACTGCTCCAGACAACTATCCCTTTATCTTCTATGGACCACTTGTATAATGTTTGTACCTGTTAAGACTGAAATAAAGTGTTCATTTGTTTGTTTGTATCCATGTCTGCAAGATGATTACTGCTTTTAAATTTGCAGAATGTTCTTTTTTTTTTTAAAGAGCTATTTCCCTATTCCACCACAAAGGTTTCCTAATCTTGTTATTCCTAACAGTTCTGAAAGAAATACACATATATTGTACATCCTCTAACATTTCTTTGAATCTACACCACATCTTGATAGCGTTTTTATTGGCAAATTCATTGTCCCACTTCACTGAGCCTAACAATTCTAAATTTACTATAGTCACCCTTTGAGAAGCAAGGAACTACTGTAGATGGTCATTGTTGACTAGCTCCCTATTTAATTCGATCTTAAAACATATGATCAAATGGTCACTATTCCCTAATGACTCTCCTACTGCAAGTTCACTAATAAGCTCATGATCATTGGATAGAACCAAACCCAAGATTGCTTGATCCATAGCTGGTTTGTCTACACATTGTATTAGAAAGCTATCATTACAGCACTTGATGAAAAAGTTACCTTCCCTATTATTTCCTTCTAAAAGGCTCCAGTCAATGTGGTGGTTGGCCATAACATCCCATGGGAAAAATGTTCCAAGGCAGGTTGATAATGGCCCACAATAGGTGGAAACCAGCCATGTATTATTTTCAATAATAATTGCAGTATTGCAAATAAGATAGGATCCTAACCTAACCAAACAAGTACCTATGAGGTAATATAGTTGGTTGTATACAAATTGAAAATGATGACATGATCAATTAACATTTTTATATACTCATTATCTAGTTGGTTTTATTCTTATCTGGTGGGCCATAGGTGGATCTAGGTGGGGGGGCTTGACAGTCTTACCCCCCCCCCCCCCCCCCCCCCACCACTCAATTTCTTGGAAGTGCCCTATTTGAATGATGTGTGTGCCTCTGAAAACAAATTTTGTTGTTGTAAATAGATCAGGGTTATTTTATTTTATTCAAATTCTATTTTGAGTCAGTGATAGTGCATAAGTTGGTTGTAAATTATTCTTGAAAAAATACTTGGCCATAAATTATAAATAAAGTAAAATGATTTTTACACATTTAATGTCAGAATTAACAATAAAAATTCATATCAACATGATTTTTACACATTTAATGTAATGCCTTATGATACTTTTCCATTATCTGCCCCCCTCAAAACCTATGGGAAAATTATTGACTGTCCAGTTAGGTCAACTGTATGCCCTTGATGATTGGTCAGGTTGTCATGATAATTTTGTTAAAACTAATGAATATCAAGACTTAGCCTAACCCATGACTCCAGATTCCTGGGATCTTGGGAGCATTGCTCCAGTAAATTTGGGTTTGGGTTTTGTTCATCCGCTAGACGTTATGCAATTTTTTTGCATATACGTTCTTGTACAAACCAATTTTTTTAAATTACAAATTTAGTTATTTTAAGTTTAGTTGGTAATTCCATATTTAACAATTATTTTTATTTTTTGTTAAGCTTCAATGTTTTGATAATTAAAATTTTATTAAAACGTATATTTTTTTAATATAAAATTATCAGGATTGGACTATGTTCCATTGATCTCGGCCAGGTTTGATAAATTGGCCAGATAATTACTTGTGCGGTTTTAAGTAATCCACCATGACTCTAGAATTGAAAAGTTTAGTTAAGTTTAAACTTACTTTTACTTACCGGTACTTTAACTTACCTACTTTTACTTACTCTTCCTTACTTTTACTAAGTTTAAAGCACTTACTTTTACTTACTTTCATTGTACTATACTTACTTACTTTTACTCACTTTTACCATACTACAGTGCCCGCGAAAAGTATCCGATCACCCTTGAAATTTGTATTTTTTACATAAAAAACAATGTTTAAATGTATACTAACCTTATATTAGTATTTTGTCATCTGTCCTTTGGTTTGGATGACTTGTTCTAGACATTTTGGCATGGATTTAATCAAGTTTTGACAAACTTCCACTGATATTTCCTTGCACCATACCTTTTTGATGGCCTCTTGTAATTTTTCGACTGAGCCAGTGTCGTGGCATTCAACCTTATTTTTTTTATTAGCCACAGATTTTCTATCGGATTGAGATCTGGACTATTACCAGGCCAATCCAAAATATCAAATTTATTGTCAGTAATCCATTTTGTCACTATTTTGGCCCTGTGACATGGTGCACCATCATGCATGTATGTTTTTGTCCTTTGGATTGCCATTGCCATTGGAAGTTTATCCTGTAGCATTGCTAAATACCGTGCACCATTCATAGTTGTGTTCTTCGGAAGAAAATATAAGTTTCCACGCCCATAGTAACCGAAACAACCCCAAACCATCACACTTGGAGGGTGTTTCATTGTCTTTAGGGTGTATTTAGGGTCCATCCTATTTGAGCCAATAGGCCGGCGAACCTTTTTTGGACAACTTCTGAATGTCAAAAATGTCGACTCATCGCTAAATAAAACCTTCTTCCAGTCATCAACAGTCCAATGAATGTATTTTTTACAAAATGCGACACATTTTTTACGCATTTTTTCATTAATGAATGGTTTCTTAGCAGCATGGCGAGATGGTAATCCGAGTTCTTTTTGGAGCCGCTCCTGGATAGTTCGTTCAGAAACACCAGATAACAAATTATTCATATTAAATTTTATTTCTTTCGCAGTTATTGTTGGGTTTTTCAATACTAAACGTTTCATAAGTTTGTCTGTTCGCGAATTTGTTTTTCTCGGTCTGCCAGATCGTTTTTTAGGGACTGGCGTGGTTAGGCCACCATTGTTCTTAGCCCGTGAAACCCATAAATTAACGGTACTTTGGGATATGTTTAATTCCTTAGCTATCTGTCTCTGTGATTTCCCACATGCATGCAAAGCAACAATAGCACCTCGACAATCACTCTTAAGTTGTTTTTTAGCACACATTATATATAAATTTTATTTACACCACTTTCTGTAAAAAAAAAAAAAATATCAAGAAATTTATACAAACAGTGAAATCTGACAAATTTGAGACACAGCCACCCGCAACGAAGGCTACCAGAACACTAATTTGAGAATGCGTTGGATAGCTCTCATATCAGCGAGCAACCTCAAAGTTACCAGATGTCGCTAGAACAAATAGAAAGTGAATTACGTGTCTCTGAATATTAAGGGAAAATATTGTATTTTCTTGAGTGATCGGATACTTTTCGCGGGCACTGTATATTTACTAACTTTTACTTATTTTGTATTTTTTCAGGTAGTCAATAATCAATAATGGATCCTAATATTGATGAAGTTGGAGAGAAAAGTGAGGGTGTTAAAAGGGGTTACTTTTGTGGTCAATGCAAGAACAAATATTCAAAGAAGCAAAACTGGGAGGAACATTAACCTATCTAGTGGTGTAAGGGGAAAAAAAGTAAATTCAGAGCTGTGCTCCAGTAAATGTTTTCAAATCTGGGGTCATGGCCTAACCAATCATCAAGGGTGTACAGTTGACCTAACTGGACATTCAATAATTTTCCTATAGGTTTAACATGTAAAAATTATTTTACTTGTAATTTATGGCCAACTTATGCACTATAGCCTTTGAGTCTCTCTGCATACATTGTACTTCGAAATTTGTAGTCGTGATGGTTTTCATAGGTGCCCTTAGACTGGTGCAGCCATATCACTATTTTTATCATCTTATTCTGATAGTTCTTTTAATTGGCAAGACATTTGTAATTGTTTGAAAATTTTTTGTGATAACTGTTGTACCCAAATTAGATTTTTATTTTGTATCATATTTGAGTGAGACTGATCTAATAAAATGGAATTGATTTTACAATCGCTCATTGGTGGTCTGTTTTAAGAAAAATCTTTTAATACTGGGCCATTCCACATTAATGTCAACCTCAACACTATAATTCAAAGTTTATTCAATACAGACATATGATATACCATTTTAAAGAGAGAAACATCAGAAATTCAAATTTGAAATTGAAAAAGTTCTTGGACTTACCAAAAAAAAAAGTTACAAATGTGAACTTAAGTCAGTGATATTAATTTTTACAAAAACAAATAGCAATATTTTATATATATATATACACTACCAGTCAAAAGTTTAAGTACACCGTACACCTACTAATTTCCAATGTTTTGCTGCTTAGCTCATGACATAAACTTCAAATGTAAACTAACAGGTACTAGAGATGAATTTGCTTACCTGGCTTTCATACTGTATGCTTCATGTAGGCCAGGCTGAAACTATAATTTTTGTTTGATTTTAATTTATCAGAGTGACTAACAGTTGGCTTTTGATATAAAAATAAGATTCCTGAAAAAAATAATTGGTGGCCACCAACGTGTGTCCGGCCACCCCCGGTTTTGTAAAAACATCTAATGCCGCACTAGCAAAATCAGGAAAATGGCAATATCTCTTCTCTGAACATGCTAGAGAGATGGTTTGCATACCAAAAGATGCAGAATTTGATTTAGAACAAATAAAAAGTGGTATTTTTTCATAAAACCTTTAGTTTTTGAGTTATTTTAGAAAAACTAATTTTTGGGCCCATAGACCCCCTTTCAACTGAATGTCAACATACTAAAACATTCTCAAGCTGCAAAGTGACATGTATTAGTGGTTTTCAATAATCAATCAAAATCAGCCATTTTAAATTCATTGAAAATGCTTTTTGACATTCCAAAACACCAAACATTAAATTATACAATTAACAAATTGTCATTTTGTCATATTTTAGCATGATAAATAATAATCTAGAACTTAAAATATTTTTTAGACACAAAATCTTTCATTAATTTACGTGATCTAATTTTGTTTCTAATAAGACCATCTCTATGCTCATGACCTACAACAGCCAAGGATGCTTCAGTGACAAGCTTGATGTGCCTTTCAACATTCTGACTGTGGCACTCGTGATCCAGTTTCAATGTGGTATTAATGATATCACGCAGTTCATCATTACTGAATTCTTTTAATACAGGTGGAACAGTTTCCCATTGGGACATAGCAGACAGCTTGTGGTATGCAGAAGCTTTGAAATTGATGATTGGCTTTCTAAAGACCCTAACATTCTCATCTATAGCAGGATATTCATCAGTACCACCTTCATGATCCTCTTCATTCTCATCATCACTTTCAATTATTCCACCTGCAAAATCATTGCTACTACCAGATTCATCATCAAAATCCTCTATAACTCCCTCAGACACAGAACTTTATTGACAGCACACCACCTCACCTCTTCATCTTCATCAGCCAGCATTCCAACTAAAATATTTTCACCATGAGCAAAATAGCTGTTATTGTTTAATACGTCATAGCAAATTTCTCTAATTTTCCTGTCAGGGAATTTATTTACTCTTTGGATCATATTGAATAGGTTTCTTGACCCATCACTTAGCCTCTTATTAGCCTTGATATTGAACCAACTGTGAAAGTATACTTTGATGATGAATTCTACTATGATTTTGAGGTTCTTACTGGGTCTTTTTGTGAAACATAAAAGCGAAGAATTCTACAGGCTAAGGTGAGCCATCAAGAGTGATTTAGCAGGCCAACTTCTAAGAGTGCAAGGTCTTCATCCACTTCACCAGTAATAATTGCCCAGCAGATGCAGTATCCATAGTATTGGTCTGTTGATAAATTATTGACCACCTCATTTGGTAGAAGCACAAATGCAGGATAAGGTATAGATTTGAAGTCCACAACATTCCATTCTGACACATCCCCCATTGAGCTGAGAACCAATAGGGCCAGAAAATTTGTCTGGACTTTTTGTTGTCCCATCTAAAGTTATGAAGATGTGTCTAAGTGGCAATTCATTTAGATGCAGAAGACAAATATCCCACTGAAGAGGTTGCCCTAAAAACATTTCCAGATATCTGATTGATCCATGCATATGTCCTGTGTTAGTATTTGTCCCATCTGCTTTAACTAAGTTTAATTTGGCCTCAAGTTCTGTCCCTTTAATGATCTTATAAATGCCATGAGCAATGTCAATGCCTTTGCCATTCTCCAGGGTAAAATGGTCGAGGTAGAAATCATCTGAAAATAAATGTAATTAATTTTACAATTAAATGAAAAAGGAAGGAATAAAGTTAACTGGACAGTTGTCACTTAAAAAGAAAATTTTTTAAGTAATTGAAATATTACTTTATAGTACAGTAATATAACAGCATAATGCCTATAACTGTATGACAATCATTTCCATTTACCTGGCTCTCCAGTAATGACATAATGTTCCTCTAGGATTGTGGATGTATAATACTTTTCATTTACTTTGTTAACAGCAAGTGTAGCATCCTTTCTACCATCAAAGCCAATGCCAGTCACTTTTTCAAATATCACTTCTTCCTTCTTCCTTTCAGCTCTCAATTTAGCTCTCTCCCTTCTCAACTTGTTTCTGAAAAGTATTTCAAAAATATTGGCCATGCATTACTGCATTAGCATTATACAAATGTCAGTGTCCTGTTTGAAACTAATTAATATAAATACAAAATAGAAATTTTGATGCTAATTAAAAATAATAGTAAATCTGGTGATTTAGAACTTATAGCAGAAGCTAAGAAATGTAATATCTAGAGTGATTAAAAACATACTTATCAATAACATTTTGTATGTTATCTGGGGTGATTACTCCAAAGTCCACCAATGTAGCAGAACCAATAGCTGCTCCTGCTCTATCACTTACTTGATATCTGTTAGGATATTTAAAGTAGATTTACATATCTATTGTCAATGAATAATTTATTGGTAATCTTAATCTCTTAGTCACAATGATTTCACTTTAAGCTGTATTAAAAGATTTATCTTTCAGTACTATACCTGTCACATGCTTCAACTAATGAGCATAATCTAGTTCTGTTCTGTAATGTTGAGACTTCTGGAACATAGTCTGCATCAAATGAATCATTACAACTGTTGCTATCTGTCAACTCAGGAATGTCCATAGGTTCAGGAGGAGGATGAGGAGGAGGAACTGATTCTTTTGCTTTTTGAGATTGAATAACCCATGATTTGAATTTTAAGTCAGTGGCTGTTTCTGGGACTTCTTTCAGGGTACAGTAACCATGCCTAGTTGTTTTCTGGTCCTACAAAGTGATTATATTTCATTACACTATCTATAATGTATCTTTTATCTATGGGTCTGTATATGTAAATTGAAATTCTTACAAAAATGAGAAAATACTAAAATATTACTTATTAACATCATTAATAGTGTATTATTGATATTACTAACTTATTAAATGCACTTTAAAAATTGTAGCAAATTATTAATAATTGATAATTAATTAATATTAATTAATATTAATTAATAATTTACAACTTGAAATTCAATCAACAGACCTACCTCATAAAACTGGTAATCAGATTCAGTCATTTTTAGTAAGTGCTTTTTCTCTGTATCTGCCAACAGTTTTGTGATCATATTGATATATGTCAAATAAAACGTTTACAGTTTTCAGAAAATCATCCAGATCTTGATGATATTTAGGTCCCCTTTTCTTTTTGTCATACTTCAGAAGGCTGTTGAATTCCTTTATTTGGGTTTTCAGTCGGCTCTGTATGGCATTTACTGATATTGGATAAACATTATATGTGACCCACAATTTATGCAATTCCTCAGAAGTAGCTCTCAGTACAGCATCTGTTTTATAGTCTCCGAAACACAAACACCTTTCAATAACTTGCTTCAATGTAGGCAATTTCCCTAAAGGAAACTGTTCTGCTGGCATAAAACGCACATCACCAAGTACTTTAGCAACTGTTTTCCTTGTAGAAGTCATACTTTATATTGCAAATGTTGAATTCAATGACAAATTGCAGTTGGAAACTTATAACAAAGGCACCTGAAAAAAAAAAGTTTTAAATTTATTACGTTTAAAAAAGTTCATGAAGCAGCCCCACCCTCTATTCTTTAATCAAGCATAATGGATGCAAGATAACAAGGAAAAGTCATATCATGTGATCACTATGTCCATGTCAACATCCTTTTAGGGCAATGTTAGTAATCAAAAAGCCAAATCATGCTTATTTTAGAATTTCTTTTGTCACTAAGGTCCGTCGAAAGGGGGTCTATGGGCCCCAAAAATTAGTTTTTCTAAAATAACTCAAAAACTAAAGGTTTTATGAAAAAATACCACTCTTAATAATTTGTTCTAAATCAAATTCTGCATCTTTTGGTATGCAAACCATCTCTCTAGCATGTTCAGAAGAAGAGATATTGCCATTTTCCTGATTTTGCTAGTGCGGCATTAGATGTTTTTACAAAAACGGGGGTGGCCAGACACACGTTGGTGGCCACCAATTATTTTTTTCAGGAATCTTATTTTTATATCAAAAGCCAACTGTTAATGACTGATTAATTCTATCTTGAGTTTCAGCCCGGCCTAAATTGCTTCAGTGCATCTGCCCTATGCAGTGTGTTGTAACACAGAAGCTTCTTCAAAATGTGTTAATTTACATCTAGCATGCAACCTAAAATTAATGCCATTAGCTCTGCACGAAGGTTCAAAAACAGTTTAAAAGTCTTTACTGGGGTAGTGTTTCTTCAGGAGTATGTTAATACATGTGTTCAGTTATTAACATGTGCTGCAGGTCTTCGCATACAAAATCCTTGCAGAGGAGTTAACTGTGTAGTTTAAGGTATATTTGTGTTTCAAAAAGCAAAAATGGGTGCCAAAGCTCAGTTAACAGAAGAAAAGAGACAGTCTATTGTAACTTTGAGAAATGAGGGCCAATCACTGAGGCAAATTGCCAAAAAATTAAAAGTTTCTGTGAATGTGGTTGCTTGTGCCATTAAATGGTACAAAGAAACTGGTCAAAATAAGGACAGAAAAAGGTCAGGGTGACCAAGAACCATAACAGACTCAGAGGACAAGTATATCCAAGTCACCAGTCTGTGCAATAGACGTCTCACAGCACCTGAAATCAAAGCCCAGCTGAACAACTCCAGAAGTGCAACAGTTTCAACATAACTGTTCAGAGAAGACTAAGAGAGGCAGGATTAAAAGGATGAACTGCAGCAAAGAAACCAATGCCGAGACTCCAGAACAAAAAGAAAAGGCTAGTCTGGGCTAAAAAACGCCAAAAATGGACTGTTGAGTAGTGGAAATTTGTCCTTTGGACTGACAAATCAAAGTTTGAAGTTTTTGGATCCAAATGCAGAGTATTTGAGTGGTGCAGAGCGGGTGAAAGAATGACACAGCAGTGTGTTGTGCCAACAGTGAAGCATGGTGGAGAAAGTGTGATGATCTGGGGATGTTTTGCAAGGGAGCAATTTGGAGATCCCCACAAAGTCACTGGAATACTGAACCAATGTGGCTATCACAGCATTCTACAGTGCCATGCCATCCCATCTGGACTGTGACTAGTTGGCCAACAGTTCATAATGCAGCAAGGCAACGATCCTAAACACACTTCCAAGCTGTATCAAAATTACCTGAAGCAGAAAGAATGTCAATGTCAGCTCACAGTAATGGAATGGCCAGCACCAGGGCCGGCGCTAGGAAATGTGGGGCCCAATTAGAAAATTGTTAGTGCCTAGCGGGGCCCTCTACCCTTCAAAACCTGAAGATTGACGCTTTATGCTTCGTGCAGTACACCAGTCCCAGCCAAAAAGCGTTGAGGGCTTGAGGCTCCACCATTAGTCACAATGATATACTAAAAATTGAAAGCCCATATGAAAGTTTTATTGTTTTATTACAAGTCAAGATAATTACTGACATACTGTTTGTGGATAGGCCTTCTAAAAACAGACTTTTCTGGCTTTTTTATCCGAGAAATCTTTCAAAATCATTTCAAACTCAATGGTTCTTGCCCTGAGGGGGCAAAAGAACAAGCTCTAGTAAATATAAATGTAAATGCTCTCTATGATAATGAGGCAAAAACTAGTTAATTTAATATGTAGGATCTACTTACCACCACGTTTCTCTGTTACATGCAGGCTTAAGACACTTCAAGTTTGCAGTTTGGACATATAAACAATTTGGACATATTTAACAAAACACAACTTTACATTCCAAGCTTTGTTATATAATCTCATTAACAGCGCTCTTTCTGTGTTGAGGGTTTGAATATCGTCCACAAATTACCTTTTTTTAAAAAAGCTAAACGGCGACGATAAACTGAAATTACAAAACAAATAAACAAATGATTAGCAATAAAACATTGAAAACATAGATATACAAGGACGGACTGAATAGTTTCACTGCCTTCACAGTAACAAGAAACTTCGTGCACACTGGACACTCATTAATTCATTATAGCGTCCCCCACTCGAGCGCGTGTGCGGGGCCCAATTTGAACAAATCTGTCTAATCAGCTTAAAACTGGCCCTGGCCAGCACAGTCCCCGGATCTGAACCCCATCGAGCTAGTGTGGGATGAACTGGATCATTGAAAGCCAAGCAGCCATCCAGTGTTGTTCAGAAGCTCTGGGAACTCTTACAAGAGTGCTGGCAGCAGCTTTCACCAGACTATCTTTTTTCTTTTGTTGGGCGCATGCCTCGAATTTGTTCTTCTATAATTGCTGCTAGAGGAGGCTATTTTGATGAATCTAAAATTTAGACTCTGTTTTTGGTAAATTGTCCTGATTTGTTATTTAAGTTCCCATGTTTGTACTTATGAATTTGTCATGATAATTTAGTTAATAAATAAAAAAACTTTAAACAAAATTTGAAATTTATGAATATTTCAGGGTGTACTTAAACTTTTGACTGGTAGTGTGTGTGTGTGTGTGTGTGTGTGAGTGTGTGTGTGTGAGAGATATATACAGGGTGTACATAAAGTCAGGATCTATTTTTGTGAAGCACTTGGAAATTATATGGAATTCAATCATAAAATGATAGTGGTAACATTTATTAAATAATTAAGAGTAGGATTCGACGTGATGCCCATCAGTATCCCTGCACAGCTCAAATCGTTCCACAGCATTTCTAAACACATTCTGGAGCATTTGTGGGGTTATGTTATCTACAGCAGTTCGTGTACGTAAGTTTTCAAGACTTAATCTTTGTCTGATAGACGTGCGATTTGATAAAGCCCCATGCAAAGAAATCTAAAGGGTTAAATCTGGTGATCTCGCTGGCCAAAGTCTGTTGCTTCCGCATCTGATACAGCGATTTTGAAAAAGTCCATTTAGATAATCCTGAACAATTTTAGCATAGTGACAAGGAGCACCATCATGTTGATAGACGATGGTACTAACAATCCTATCCCCGTCGTCTATCAACATGATGGTGCTCCTTGTCACTATGCCAAAATTGTTCAGGAGTATCTAAATGGACGTTTTCCAAATCGCTGGATCGGATGCGGAAGCAACAGACCTTGGCCAGTGAGATCACCAGATTTAACCCCTTTAGATTTCTTTGCATGGGGCTTTATCAAATCGCACGTCTATCAGACGAAGATTACGATTACGAGTCTTGAAAACTTACGTACACGTATACGAACTGCTGCAGATAACATAACCCTGCAAATGCTCCAGAATGTGTTTAGAAATTCTGCGGAACGATTTGAGCTGTGCAGGGATACTGATGGGCATCACATCGAATCCTACTCTTAATTATTTAATAAATGTTACCACTTTATCATTTTATGATTGAATTCCATATAATTTCCAAGTGCTTCACAAAAATAGATCCTGACTTTATGTACACCCTGTATATATACAGGGCGTCCCAAAAAAATGTATACACACTTTAAATACTTATAAAGGCAGTGTTTATTAAAATATATTTCATTTTCAAAATGTAATAGAATCTACAGACATTATTTAATTGTTTTGTCAATGCCTGTTTTCAAACTGATGTCCGTTCTGGTCCAGGCACTGCTGATAACGCGAAGCAATGGAATCGCAAACATCACGAAACATTTCGTTTGGTATTTGTGTGCATTCTCATTCAATGGCTGCTCTCAATTCAGCGACTGTTGTAGGTTTTATAGCGTAGACTTTGTCTTTTAAGTATCCCCATAAAAAAAAGTCTAGTGGTGTGAGGTCTGGTGAACACGGAGGGTATTCTACGAAACCCCTTCGTCCAATCCACATCCACATCCACATCGTGCCCAGTACCTCTCGCAATACTCCACTCTTCGGTCCGGATCATCTTCATTAATAGCATGGACTAATCTTGGAATGTAACTTTTCCATTGACAGCGCTTCAAAATGCGTTGGACAGACGATTCTGAAATTCCTACCTCATGACTCGCTTGCTGCACAGATTTTCTTGGACTTTGGTGATACGTTTCCAGTACTCTTTCTTGCTTTGTGGGGCTTGTTGATGTCCATGGTCTTCCGGAATGCTTCTTGTGGACATTCTGAACAGTTCCATCGGCTTCAAACTTATCTCTAATTCAAGTGATGGTAAGTCGCGTTCAGTGGCGGTCCTAGCTTACATGATGCCCTGGGCGAACCTCACCTTCAGCCCCCCCCCCCCCCCCCCCCCCGTTCGCCAACACACACACATTCGAATCCCCCCAAAATAAAGGACAGACATAACTCTTTCACAAAATAACTTTTTATTGGCTAATTGTTGGAACTTCAGAACCAAAACAAAGACTCAAATTTCTGAATTTTACAAATCCTTCATCACGTAAATAGAATAACTCACTTAAGAGAATGTAATTATGATACTATGAACAGGAAAAATACAAATTAAATTGCACAACTGCCATAAATAAACTAGAGAATCAAATTTCTAAATTGTACAAATGCTCTATCACATAAATAGAATAAGACACTTAAGAGAGGGTAATTATTATGCTACACTTTGAACAAGAAACAAAATAAATTGCACCACAGCACAACTGCCATCTAAAGCCTGACTCTTCTTACCTTCCTTGATGCAAAGTCATGAATTAAATCATATGAAATCTGCTCAGCAATTGTATGATTTATACTGATGATGGCCAGACCGGTAAGGCGTTCCTGTGACATAGTTGACCTCAGGTAGGATTTGATGAGCTTCAGCTTTGAAAAGCTCCTCTCTGCTTCAGCAACAGTGACTGGAAGAGTAAGACCAATTCTGAGAGCAGTCCACAAATTTGGATATATTTCGGAGAGCTCCCTTTCATGGATAAATGTCAGCAGTTCAAGCAAGGATATGGTCTTTGATGGCAAGTCAGGCAAGTTCTCTGCCATCCAAGTCAGATTGTCCCTTAAAGTGTAGTGTAGTACTAAGGTTCACACATTGTTCTGTCAGCTCCTCAAATGTGAGATTTTGGAAATGTGTCAGCACTCCAAACTTCTCTCCCACAATTTCCAACGTGGAAAATCTTTCCTGAATGGCTGATGTTGCAGCATCAACCACTGCATTTGAAAATGTCACCTCCAGCTTCTTCAAAGCATCAATCAAGGGCTCATCAGATGCTTCATAGGAGAAGTGCCGCTTTGTGGACCTCAGCCGTTTTTGTTTTAACACAGCCTCCACATTCATTTGTTCACAGATATCTGTGGCTGCCATTTGTGCAGCCACAAAACCTGTTGCCCTGTAATTGCGGAGACCTCTCTCTGTTTTTTTTAGGAGATTTACTGCAACATCAACGTGCATGCTAGGAGACTGCATCTGCTTGCTCACATGCTGAATTTGGCACAACAAGTCATGCCACACCACTGAACAAATGGCGAAGCGGTATGACCCAACCTCCTCTGACAGAGATTGAGCCTCGACCTTTATTACAGAGTCTTTGGTGTGGTCCCTCACCTCGATCAGTGCATCTCTCACTGTAGCTGCCTGATATCTCAGGGGCTCCACACTCTTGATCTTGCTTTCCCACCTTGTATCAGACCACATCTTCAATGTGATGTTCACATATTTTTTCAAAATGGCCCATCGTTGTGTGGAGGCTGAAAACAAGTTGTAAAGCTTCTGCAAGATGCCAAAGTAACTTGTGGCATCAATAGATCCCTTAGCAGCATCGGCCACAAGCAAATTCAGAGAATGAGCCCCACATGGAACAAACAGAGCTCTGGGATTAATTTCTAGGAGCCTGGATTGAACACCCTTGCTTTTTCCCCTCATGTTGGCCCCGTTGTCATATGATTGTCCTCTACAGTCCATGAAAGGAACTTTTAGCTCCTCCAGTCTCTTCAGAATCAGAGATGCCAAATGTTGACCAGTGGACTCCTCTGCCTCCAAAAACCCCATGAAATGTTCCTTTACATGGTGCTTCCCCTCCAGTGACACAACCCGAATCACAACTGACAACTGTTCAGTGTGGCTGATATCTGGAGTGCAATCTAGAATTATTGAAAAAAACTTTGATTGTTTGATGTCGCTCACCATTGCTGAAATGGTCTTGCTGCTCGACAAATCAATGAGTTCGTTTTGTATGTGGTGGCCGAGGTAGCTGGTGTGACTGGAGGTCCCTTTTTGGACACGGTTAATGTGCTCTTGCATTATAGGATCAAATTGTGCCATTTATTTATTTTTTATTTTTATTTATTTCTTTATTTATTTATTCTTATTTTTATTTTTATTTTTTTTGCAGGCGCTCATGCCGCCCCTCCACAAATGCCGCCCTGTGCGGCTGCCCATATTGCCCATATGAGGAACCGCCACTGGTCGCGTTGGTGGATCTGTTTGAAACTCCCTCCTAAACTCTCTTTGCACTTCAACTGCGTTTTCACACTTCCAGTAGCATTTTAGAATGAATTTCCTTTGTTCAAAGCTTAGTCTGACTGCCATTATTAATTCTAATGGGTTTAACTTGGAAAGAAAGAAACATCAATTGAGCTATCAGCTGTTAAAGTGTGTATACATTTTTTTGGGATGCCCTGTATATACCGGGTGTCTCAAAATAGATGGAACCCATTGACATGATAATAATTTATTACTCAGAAAATAAACTCCAAAAAAGATTACATTTCCTGGAAGCTGATATGATAACAATTAAAAACTGAAGATTTGAGGTCTCTAGATCAAAGGATACATTTATTAGAGCACATGTTCCAAATGACCGCCGTTGCGCTGCACACACACTTGAAGCCGACGAGTGAAGTTGTCAATCACCCTGACACCCTGCGCAGAGTGCAAGGGCCTCTGAAGCACCTCGTCTGGGGCTTGTGTGCCCCAAAACACATTGTTCTTGCTATTGACATACCCACTGAGCAAGAAGTGTGCTTCGTCGCTGAACCAAACATCATCAAGAAAGTCAGGATCCTCTTCGATCTTGTTCTCGAACCACCGGCACATCACAACACATTTTGCCATGTCAGCTGGTGTGAGTTTATGCTTGATCTGGATCCTGTATGGGTACAGCTGAAGATCCTTGATCAAGATTCTTTGCACTGACGCACGTGAAAGACCCAGATCTTGGCAACGTCTTCGGATTGACTTTTTCGGACTCCTTCCGACAGAATCTCTCACCGCATTCACATTGTCAGGAGATCTTGCAGTCACCTTCCTGCCAGATCTGGGTGTTTCTGCTTTCTTGTTGAGATTGTTTACTGATCCTGTGGCTTGAAATTGTGTGCCCAACGATAAATTTGGCTTTTCTGGGATAATTGTTGAAGTTGAACTTCCTGCGAAATTTCGCTTGCACAGTTTTGAATGATTTCGTCTCCAAATAAGTAGTGACGCAAAAAATTTTTCCTCCTTTGTCCAAGGCATTTTGATTGATAATTATTAGTTGTTATCGTCTCCTCTCTTCAAATCTGAAAAAATAGAATGAGAACATTAATATTGGCAGAATTATTAGCAGACACATGGGTTGCATGTATATTGAGACACCCTGTATATAATTTTTTTTTTCACACACACACACACACACACACACACACACACACACACACACACAGAGGGTGATCAAATTAATTATTAAAGCCACTACATAAAGTTTCTTGTATAAGTTTATTTCTAATGCTAATAATAGTAAAATTTGGCTAATTTAAACACTTATTTTATTTCAGAATATATTTATATACACTCTACAGTCATATTAAACACATTTAGTACTTAGTGGGTCCTTCTTTGGCCTTAATTAAGGCAGCAACCCATCCAGGCATACTCTCTATACAGGCTTTGCAGCTGGCCTGTATCTCAGGATCACAGTTCCAAATGGCAATTATTCATTCTATTAACTGTATTTGAGTTATTTCCTCACCTTTCAATCTACGCTTTACTGTTTCCCATAGGTTTTTGATAGGGTTCATATCCGGAGAATTTCCTGGCCAATCCATGAGAGGAATATTCTTTGCAGCCAGAAAACTTTTAACTGACTTTGCAGCATGGCATGGGGCCGAATCTTGCATAAAATGGAATGGCTCACCATTTGGAAACCAGTCAGTGATCTGTGGAATAAGTCTTGTTTCGAAAACCTTTCGGTATTGGTCTTGCCTCATAGTACCCTCAACAATATAAATTCATCCATTACCTTTACCTCTTATCACTGCCCATATCATGACAGATGTTGGATGCTTAACTGTACTTAAACACAGTCTGGGTGATATTCCTTACCAACACGTTGCCTAACGTACTGTGATTTATCAGACATGACTAGGAATGTGGATTCGTCACTGAAACACACCTGCAAATGAAAAGAGAAAGAAATGATTGCAACCAAAATGAAATGTGCCTTGTCATACAAATATCAAAATAATACATTTTACTCAAAATAAGCATACAAGATCACTAAAATATTGTGACTTACCAATTTCCAGTCATCTACAGTGAACTTTGAGTAGTATTTAGCCCATTTTAAACGTTTTTTGATCATTGTTGGAGTCAATTTTGGCATTTTCCTTGGCTGGCGACTACTCAATCCAAATTCCCTGGCATGCCTTCTTAAGGTCATTGTCGAAATGTTGATGTTTTCCTTCTCCAGCTCCGATTTAAGTTTGTTAGTAGTGCTTCTCCTATTATTTACTAGTTTCTTTTCAATGCATCTGTTGGCTCTAGGTGTAGTTATCCTTTTCTGACCACATTTACCCTTTCTTTTTGGAGTCAGCTCTGGATTATCCCCTTCAACTTTAATTTTTGATGCAATCCTGTCAACACTCGCATGTGACACATTCAGTTCTCGGGCTATTTTTCTGCGAGAATAATCAGTTGCAGCGAGAGCATTCTACCTTTCTTCTTTGGTGATAGCTCACATTTCTTACCCATGTTGAGTAGCCTTCAGTACATAAAACAGTACATAAAAGTTATTCCTGTGAAGAAACACTAATTTAATAAAAAGAATCGCAATACGTTGCTGAGAAACATCATCATATGGGTGCATGAGTGCGTTTTCCACGTACAATGGTTTAAATATAATAACTTATTAACTTAACACACCTGACCACTTGACACAACTTTCCATGTTCACAGCTGAAACACTACTGAACCCACTTTTCATGTACTCCCCTCCCCCTACTCCCCAAATTGACCCCTATCCCCAGTTTCTGTTATTCAGGTAGAGAATACTACATGTGTTAACAATTTGGAATACTGTCTGCATACTTAAAAGGTTATTTAAACTAAAAACACCATATTATAATGAAAAGGATTTTCAAGGGGTGGCTCTAATAATTTGATCACCCTCTGTGTGTGTGTGTATATATATATATATATACAGTGCCCGCGAAAAGTATCCGATCACCCTTGAAATTTGTATTTTTACATAAAAACATGTTTAAATGTATACTAACCTTATATTAGTATTTTGTCATCTGTCCTTTGGTTTGGATGACTTGTTCTAGAGCGTTTTGGCATGGATTTAATCAAGTTTTGACAAACTTCCACTGATATTTCCTTGCACCATACCTTTTTGATGGCCTCTTGTAATTTTTCGACTGAGCCATGTCGTGGCATTCAACCTTATTTTTTATTATTAGCCACAGATTTTCTATCGGATTGAGATCTGGACTATTACCAGGCCAATCCAAAATATCAAATTTATTGTCAGTAATCCATTTTGTCACTATTTTGGCCCTGTGACATGGTGCACCATCATGCATGTATGTTTTTGTCCTTTGGATTGCCATTGCCATTGGAAGTTTATCCTGTAGCATTGCTAAATACCGTGCACCATTCATAGTTGTGTTCTTCGGAAGAAAATATAAGTTTCCACGCCCATAGTAACCGAAACAACCCCAAACCATCACACTTGGAGGGTGTTTCATTGTCTTTAGGGTGTATTTAGGGTCCATCCTATTTGAGCCAATAGGCCGGCGAACCTTTTTTGGACAACTTCTGAATGTCAAAAATGTCGACTCATCGCTAAATAAAACCTTCTTCCAGTCATCAACAGTCCAATGAATGTATTTTTTACAAAATGCGACACGTTTTTTACGCATTTTTTCATTAATGAACGGTTTTTAGCAGCATGGCGAGATGGTAATCCGAGTTCTTTTTGGAGCCGCTCCTGGATAGTTCGTTCAGAAACACCAGATAACAAATTATTCATATTAAATTTTATTTCTTTCGCAGTTATTGTTGGGTTTTTCAATACTAAACGTTTCATAAGTTTGTCTGTTCGCGAATTTGTTTTTCTCGGTCTGCCAGATCGTTTTTTAGGGACTGGCGTGGTTAGGCCACCATTGTTCTTAGCCCGTGAAACCCATAAATTAACGTACTTTGGGATATGTTTAATTCCTTAGCTATCTGTCTCTGTGATTTCCCACATGCATGCAAAGCAACAATAGCACCTCGACAATCACTCTTAAGTTCTTTTTTTAGCACACATTATATATAAATTTTATTTACACCACTTTCTGTAAAAAAAAAAAATATCAAGAAATTTACACAAACAGTGAAATCTGACAAATTTGAGACACAGCCACCCGCAACGAAGGCTACCAGAACACTAATTTGAGAATGCGTTGGATAGCTCTCATATCAGCGAGCAACCTCAAAGTTACCAGATGTCGCTAGAACAAATAGAAAGTGAATTACGTGTCTCTGAATATCAAGGGAAAATATTGTATTTTCTTGAGTGATCGGATACTTTTCGCGGGCACTGTATATAACACACACACACACACACACACACACACACACACATATACAGGGTGTTCCATAACATGTGGAACACACTTTCAGGATGGATTCAGGACCTGAAAACAATGGAAAAAGGGTAATTCTACGAGAAATAGACAAATGAAGTACAGTCACCTCTTCAAAATTCAATAAACTTAGTGTGAGAATTGGTTTAGGTCCAAATTACAAATTTCTGAATTTTTTTGAAAATTGAAGTTGGTCAAATTTTATGGCTTGACCAAATTTTGGTCAAATGAAAAACCAATGATTTTCAAACGTAAATATCTCAGCTCCTAATTGTGGTAGTGTAGTAAGTCTTAAATGATAAAATATGTAAAATTAACTGTAGTTTCTAAATATGTATCATTTTTTTAGGGTAACAAAAATAAAATTGATTTTTTTGAAAGTTTTTTTTTGCGATTTGGCAGTGAAGATATCATTTTTCGAAAAAAAGACCAGGAATAAAAAAATGTTTATTTGATGTATGTACACCATAATAAGTAATAAAAAGTCAGCTTATTGATGATTATTATGAAAAAAAATGACTAAAAAAAAAAAAATAAAAAAAAAATAAAAAAATCCTCCAAGTTTTAATAATTTTTTGCTTTCTTTCCAGATTTTCAGTATATACCTAATTTTCTAGTATACATAAATTTACCTAACCCTTAAAATGCCTCAAAACAAAATTTTGTTGCGATCCTATGAAAAAACACAAGAATTTTTTGTAACATCAAAAAAGTAAACTCTGCCATGGCAGCTGCAAGCTATGGAATTTTGGAAGAAAATCAATTGCTATGTCACAATTAAAAAGAAGCCAATTGTATTAGAACATGTTCAACGTTCATCCAGAGAGCCGGAACCTGCACCAATACCTGAGCCAGACATACTTAAAGAATGTATGGAGTGAAGCAGTAGCGATTCCACAAATCCACCACCATTGGAAGAATTTGTCGTTCAAGACAGGCAATTCAATAAAGATTTGCTCAGCGACAATATTTTACCTTTATTTGATGAAAGCCCTATTAAAACAGGTAATAAAACAATAGAGACTCCATTCAGGACGTTTGTTTCTTAATGCCAAATTCGTAGTTTTCTGTTTTTAAATATTAGCATCAGCACTTGAATACATATATACAAAATATTTGATATTTGATTATTTCACGCAACCTAAATTTATGAATTTGTTTTACAGCTGGATTGAAGCTGGGACAAAACCAGATAAAGGCTTCTACGAAATTCAGATTGACAATGGAAAAGGCTAAACGAAGTTTTGAAGCTGCTTATGGGGCTCCTATTGACTATTCTGAAGCTGGTCCATCCAAAAAAAGTTGTTTGGAAGATGATTTAGAGAGGCAAGACTACTTTCGGACATAGTTATTGAAATTTGACATTTTAAATTAATTTAATACAGTCATCGAAGTATATACTAAATTAAGTTTTATCTGTTTACATTTTTATAATCGGACAATATAATACATATACATATATTTTATGAAAAGTTTAATTAAAAATATACTAATTAAACTTAATGTCAAATACACTTTATTTCCGGTATCAAAAGGTTATGGAAGAATTAAAGGAGAAATTTCAAGCAAGTAACAATCGCAATCTTAGGTTACAAATACTATCATTGTATCCCTATCCCATTGAAAAAACTGCTGACTTCTTTGGAGCAACAAAGTATATGGTGCGTAAGAGCCGCAATCTTCAAAAACAGTTTGGGATTCTTCCTAACATTCCAAACATGACAAAAGGGAAGGTCGTCACAGCTGAAATGAAAAAAATCATTCGGGAGTTTTATGAAAATGATGAATATAGTAGGATGTGCCCGGGAATCAAAGATTATAAGTTTGCAATAAATGAAGAGGGTGAAAAAATAAAAAAAAGACTGGTATTGTGTAACTTGAAAGAGTTATATGCTGAATATGCAAAAAATGATGAAAATCCCAAAATAGGCTTTAGTACCTTTGCTCATCTTCGACTGTTGTGGTGCATGCTTGCGGGACAAAGCGGAACTCAGTGTCTGCGTATGTATGCATCACCAAAATCCGAAACTACAAATATCAGCGTTAGGCATTAAAGATTTAGACTACAAAAAATTAATGTCTTTATCTATCTGTGGCATGGACAATGAAGATTGTATGATGCACCAATGCAAAAGATGCCCACGAGAGGTTGGAATAAAAAATTATTTGGAAAGTTTGGACTTCATGGCGATGGAAGAGATAAAATATAAACAATGGATGTCCGTCGATCACTGTATGTTAAAAGATATCACCGAAACTCCAGAGGAATACGTGGAATCGCTCACCAAAAAAATTGCACAACTGACAAGACACCACTTCACAAATAAATGTCAGTCGAGTTACTTCAAAAATCTAAAAGAAACTCTGCCCGAAAATGAAGGTGTTTTGGTGGGTGATTTCGCGGAAAACTTCTCATTCATCGTACAAGATTGTGCCCAGGGGTTTCATTGGGAGAACTCGCAATGTACAGTGCACCCATTCGTTTATTATTCCAAAAACAATGCAGGAAAACTAATTTGCAAAAGTTACTGCTTCGTTTCAAACCGTCGCAGGCATGATACAATTCTGGTTCATAGTTTTCTCAAAAAATTAATCCTGTGCATCCAACAACAAAATTCAAACCTAACTAAAATTCATTATTTCACAGATGGATGCGCGGCTCAGTATAAGAATAAAACAAATTTTCTAAATTTATGCCATCATTTCGAAGACTTCAAAATTCATGCTGAGTGGAATTTTTTCGCGACATCCCACGGGAAGAATGCCTGCGACGGTATTGGCGGAATGGTAAAAAGAGCAGTCGCCAGAGAAAGCTTACGACGGCCTCTCGACCATCAAATCTTAACAGCTGAGGACTTCTACAATTTCTGCTCTCAAGAATTCCTAACCGCTATTGACTTTTTTTACGTCTCTGAGGCAGAAGTTGTAGATGTAGAGCTTTCTTTGCAAAAACGTCTGAGTGAACCTATTACTTCTATCAAAGGTACTCAACAATTACATCGCTTCGTCCCAATTTCCAAGAATTCGTTGAAGGTTTATCCACTCTCTCAGAGTGCACAGTCAGTCGAAATAAGAGAGCTCATTAGAGTTTCTGCTTCGGATCAAGAACATAATACTGTCTCTCAACGCGAAATTGAAACAGGCTCTTTTGTGGGTTGTATGTATGAAAATAAACTATGGCTCGGATTAGTCCAGTCCTTTGACTGTGAATATGATGATTTTCTGATAAAATTTCTCCATCCTTCGGGCGTATGTCCCTCATACATTTTTCCTGCGCAAGATGATGTTTGTCACGTTCCAACAGAAAATATATTTGGGAGTATTGAAGCAAGTTTACGAGGAGGAACAAGAATACAATACATTTTTCCGCTTCAAGAATTAAATAACTTTTCAAAGAAGATAAAATAAATTCTATCGAATGTATACTATTTAAGATTGTCTATATAATATTTCTAAAATTTTTATCTAAGATTTGTGTATCTACTTAATAGTTATAAAAATCTTTTCAAATTCTTTTTTCTTATTATTATATTATTAGTGTCTAAAATTTGGATTCACTGGATGAGAATACTGTCTCTTAATTCATTCTCAAAGACTTGTGTACGTGTAGTATTAGGAAGAGTATTTTATACTCTGATAAGCGCTTTATAAATTAAACATTATTATTGTCAATATATTCTGTCCCTAAATATAAGAGAGGTTATGTATGTACATTGTACATATATTTTAAAAGATTTTTTCTCCTTTGGTTTATCTACATGTATTTTTTATATGATTTGAAAATTGTCTTTTTTTGGACCAACAAGTCTGTAATAAATCTTCGTCGTCTGAAAAAAATTTTATTACTTAATTTCAAACTCAGTTTTGAGCCTTATAATAAACTATAAGCTGACTTTTTATTACTTATTATGGTGTACATACATCAAATAAACATTTTTTATTCTTGGTCTTTTTTTCGAAAAATGATATCTTCGCTGCCAAATCGCAAAAAAAAAAAAAAATTGACATTTTTTCCAAAAAATCATAATTTTATTTTTGTTACCCTAAAAAAATGATACATATTTAGAAACTACAGTTAATTTTACATATTTTATCATTTAAGACTTATTACGCTACCACAATTAGCAGCTGAGATATTTACGTTTGAAAATTGTTGGTTTTTTCATTTGGCCAAAATTTAGTCAAGCCATAAAATTTGACCAACTTGACCAATTTTCAAAAAAATTCAGATTTTTGTAATTTGAACCAAATCAACCCTCACACCAAGTTTCATGAATTTTGGAGATGGTGGAGTGTACATTTGGCACTTTCATTTGTCTATTTGTCCTGGAATTACCCAAAAGTCTATATAAACATATGCCTGAAATTGCTTTGTTTCCGAGTTAGTCTGTTTTGTGTTCCAGCAATTCTTTCTACACAGTTTACAAACACTGCTTGCTGACAATATTTGCGAGTGTGTACGAGACTTACTTCATGTACAGTCTTGCTGATTGTCATGTTTCATACACACTGTGACATGTTTCAATATAGTTGTGTGTAGAGCCATCAGTCAGTCAGAAGTGCATCGTGGTGTTTCACTGTTTGGATCAATTAAAGAAAGCCACCCCCAGCCTTCTTTAGTTAACTTTATAAGTCAAACTAACAAAAATATCATAACCTAACCTAGCCAATCATTAGGGCAACTGTACACCCTTAATGATTGGTTAGGTCAGGTCATTATATTTTTGTTAGTTAGCCTTATAAAGCTAACGAAAGAAGGCTGGGGGTGGCTTTCTTTCATTGGTCCTACTGTTCATATTCATGACTTCTTACCATGAATAAGTGCACTCCAGTGGGAAAAAAAAAAAAAAAAGGTTTTTGTGCTATTCAGTGATAGTGTGTATTTGAAGTGAGAATGGAGGCGTATTCAAATAGAGAAATGGCAGATGTGCATCTTCTGTACAGGAATACCTCAAAATTCATTGTTAATTCATTCTGGATTAATATGACGAAATTTGAGATAGATTATAACATGTTTCAATGAGAAAATATTTTACTGTTTTGTTATTAAACAGATTAATTAATCAAATTCTACTCCATTTTCAACAAAATATAATAATATATTGCATTGGTAAACAGTTGAATTTTGTCAATTTCAATCATTTTTAATTTTTTTTCACATTTAAAAAAAAAAATGAATCTGCGAATATGGATGATGGATTGCGAAACTATAGGTAGTGAAAGATTGATGATGAATCGACAAAATTTGAAATGACAAATTTAGAGGTATTCCTGTATGCACTTGCCGAGTGTAATGCGGCTGCAGCAAGACATCTATATGCAGAAAGGTTTCAAATTGCCATCTGTTTCTTGGTGATACAGGATCATTCAACAAGTGAGTTTCAGATGGTGGTAGACCAATCAGTGCCAGAACTGTTGAGTTGGAGGAGTGGGTCCTGAATCACGTGAACATCCTGGTGACAGCACATGAAGGATAGCAGCAGAGGGTATAAGATACACAACTGTGTGGAGAATTTTATGGGAATAGCAGCTTTGCCCATATCACAATCAGAGTACAAGGCCTTACTGAAGCTGATTTCCCACCATGAGAGGCTTTTTGTACTTGGTTCCTTCAACAGTGTGCTTGCGATTGTCTTTTTCTATCCTCCATGTTGTTTTTTGATGAGGGTGCCTTCACAAGAAATGGCATGATCAATTTTCACAACACTCATCACTGGGCTGAAGAGAATCTGCATGCCATTATCCAGTCAAGGTACCAACAACAATTTAGTATTAATGTATGGGCAGGACTTATTGCCAACAACTTAATCAGTCCTTTTGTTTTGCCTAAAAGATTAACAGGAGAAAACTATTCCAATTTTTTAAGGAATGAATTAAGCAATTTATTAGATGAAGTTCCTCTTGGTGTCCGATGTTGTGTGTGGTTTATGCATGATGGGGTTCCACCTCATTTTAGTAGAGTATCCAGAGACTATTTGGATGACCATTTCCCTGCTTGCTGCTCAGATCTGAATCCACTCTATTTTTACCTGTGGGGTCATCTGAAATCCATCATTTACGTGACACCCATTGACAACATTGAAATGCTTTGCTAATGTGTAGAACAAGGATGCCAGAAAATTGGAGCAATACCTGGAATGTTTGAATGCCTCAGGCAGTCTATGATGAGACATGTTCAGACGTGTATTCAAGCTCAAGGCGGTTATTTTGAGCACTTCCTTTAAAGGTAAGGTGGATACTTGCTGGAACATAATATGCAGTAACTCGGAAACAAAGTGATTTCAGGCATATGTTTATATAAACTTTTTTCATTGTTTTCAGGTCCTGAATCCATCCTGAAAGTGTGTCCCACATGTTATGGCACACCCTATATGCACACACACACACACACACACACACACAAATTGAATGCATGTGAAAATGATAGAGAAAAAATAAAAATAATCTGAGCCAACATTCAGTGTCTTAAATCAAATCATTCCCCAGACAAAGTTTTATACCTGAAAGGACTTGTGCAAGAAACCAGAGCAGACTTTGCATGCCTCATGGAAACCCATCTAAAGGACTGCCAGGTGAACTGTGAAAACTTGTAAGAGTTTTGTATTGATAAAAAAAAAATACAAATTGACAACTATAACATCCTCCGAGCTGACAGAACGGTGAGGTGTAAAGGAGTGTGTGCTATTTACACACGCGAAAGGCATATGGTAGAAATGACTATAAGTACCTCAAACAGCTACATAGAATGTGTAGCAGCAAAAGTATATACTACACATACGTAATTTATGCTTGTATATTAATTGTAAATGGATCAAAAGCCAAAATTATGTGATGGTCACATCATATTGCCATCAATGGCAAAAATGTTGCGACATCAGTCTATTTAGGATAACTGCTCCAAATGTAGAATGCATAGCCCCAGAAACTGGGTATGTGTAATAACCTTACTTACAAGTGTACTCATGCCAACTAAATTCTGTTAGCTTGCCACAGTTTGCAGAGATTTCACTATGATCAACAATAACTTATTTATGCCATTTTCTTTGAGTTTTGACCATTACACTGTTTTGTAGGCATGTACAAAAAAAAAGTAAAATCTTAAATCGAGTATGACACAATATACCCCTAATCCATACCCTAATATGTGGTATAAAAAGTTTTAGCAAAGTTCTTATATCTTGTTTGTAGTAATGTTTCCAAAAATGTCAGTGAGATTGTTACAACCATCGCCATGGAATGGCCCTACTGTGCCCTTTTTATTTTAGGGGGCCCTTTTTTCTTTGGACCCCCCCCCCCCCCCCCAATTACTGAAATGCCCAGATCTGCCCTTGTGGGCCATTATGGTACCCCTTTGTCTTATATGAGGCAGGTTGAAATTTCTTATAATTAATGTTTTAACACTACTACCTTTATTTATTTCCTGAACCATACTATCATCAACTTTGTGTTTGGTTTGGATTTGTGTAAAATGCACATGCAAAATATCCCCATTATTTCGTCAAACTTCCAAAATTCATTTGCATTTTCCTCATAGTTGAATTATCCACTGAAGTCACCTGGAAAACCACTATATTTCAACAAAATATCAAAATATCCAACAAATTTTGGAACTTTGCTGTAATTCAGACCCTTCATGTATTTCAACAAGGGCACAGCCCCCAAATGTGTCAAATTAGCAGGGTCCAAGTGTAATTATAAAAAATATACAGTATAAAGTACAGTATACAGTAGTACATAAATGAAAATGGCAAACTAATTATAGAAAACAGTTGTACTGGCAATTTTTCTATAATTGTATATGATGGATGTCATACAGCCAATTTTGTGTGGATAGTTGATGTGTGATGTCATAGTTGTGTGGAGATAGTTAACATGTGGATAGTCAAGAGTCAGCTGTATTAGGTTTACATAATTTGACATTGCCCTTGTAACTAATATTCTTTGTTTTGCATTTGTTTGCGAGTTCTTATTTTATAAATAGTTTCATTTGTCTGGTGATGGACAATGGAACTATTTATTTTTGTTTGTAGTCACATTTTTAGTTCTGGATGCACATTTGTGTATGGTTAATAAAAGGGTTCTTGGTTTTTTTTTGTTACCTGTAAATACTTGCCTGTGTATGTAATTAACATTGGAAAGGTGATTTTTGTGATTTCTGAATAAATTGGGTAAAGGAGGCTGTACTTCTCTTAAATCCTCCCACCATAAACAGAGGAGTAAGTCATTAAGAGAGGCAGACAGGCTATGCCCCAGAGATCATAAAGGTGAGAACCCAATTTTAAATTAGCCTATTAGGAACAAACCAACTGACATAATCCCAACCAAGCAAAATTGTGAACTTGATCACCCTGATATTTTTTCCATCTCAGTGTGTGGTGCTAGAATTGACAAAATACTATTTTCTTTTGTGAAGATGAGGAGCCTCTGTGTAGTCCTTACTGGTGGCTCAGTGATTCCACTAAGAGTTTCCAGTAGGTGACCCAGGAAACAAGTGTGACTAGATATTATGATCCACTTAGTGGCATCCTGCAGCAGCAGTGACTCAGGCTCACATGTCCCATGCACATGGGATGTAGTGACTGAGTAGGGGGTCCTGTGTGTTAATGTTAAGGCAGACAATTTACTGTTGTACTTGAGGCACTGCAGTTGTGCACCTAACAATCTTTAAGCTATTGCATGTGAAACAGTCTTTAGTGATTGCATTCAGTGCCTGTTTATGAAATAGTCAAACTAAATCAAGAAATAAAATAAGGAAGTTAAAATCTAGAATGTTAAAGGATCTTCCAAAGTATAAGATTTAGTTAGTTTCCTAAACTTAGAATGGTTGTGCTTTATGTAATTCATCTTCATATCTATTTTCAGTAGTAACTTTCTAAACCCTATCATCATTTCATTTAAGATTAAATAGTCTTATTGTTTGGAATAATGGGTGCACACACATTTCTACATTAATGTACAGTCTTTACAGCCACACCTACACTTTTCCTCCTAAGTATATATATATATTGTAATATAGTACAGTATACGGTTGTAAATTGTGACTTCGTCCGCAATTGATAAGGACCGTGACTTATTTTTGGTTGGCAAGGTACTGGTATTGATGGATACCGTAATAAAATTGACTGGATTCTTTGGATCTGATATATTTGCATGTTGGTTATAAATAGATATATAGAGTGTAACGTATTTGTGGATAGTAGTCTATTATGACTTGATCCTCTGGATCCAGAGATTCTATCTTTAGTTTTAAATTGGTAATTATTTAGTTTTGTAAAAATTGGTTGTTGCCAATGTACAGGCAATTTTTACATAGTGGAGCCACCTTGATGGGCTGAAGTGGCCCCTAGTGTGCCCACTATAAAAATTTCTTATGTTCTTTGTGGTTTGGAACCCACATGAAATTGTAGGTCCCCTCCGCCATCACAGAGGACATGCACAATACACAATTACAAACACAGTTAGGTAGACCAGCCATGAATGGATCCTCAGGTCTTTGTTGGTCTGAAACATTATAACATTATAACATAACCTCCAGGAAAAATTGTAAATGCAGAGAACTCACAAATTGTCACACATCCACTTCTTTGCATTAACCCCCTCTATATAACCTCTGAATCATTGTACATCACCTCTGTATCATCGCATCATTGCACTCACATTTTCATGCCTTTTTGAGATTTTGGATGCTCAATACACTTCTGGAGTACAATAATGGTTTGGCATAACTTTGTAAGGCAATATTCTTTCAGTTGTAAAGATGAGTCAAATCATGTTTTACTAAGCTTGCATTACATACTGATCCGCAATTATGTATACCTTAATGTACATTTCAAATCTTAAGGTAAGTACAGTATACTGTAGAGTATTTTATATTATAATGGACCTCCACATTGCACTTTTCACTTCATCATACACCTCAACTGCCCCATCAGTGTAATGATTTGCAAGTTGTCTGTAGTTAATATTTTATCAAATCCCAGAATGAGAGGTTCAAATTTGTTCATTTAAGTAAAGTTGTAAACAAAACTGAAAAGCTAAATTTTCTAGTTTGATTTTGGCAAATTATATAATTATTAAATAGCAGTTACAGTATATGATGGGGAGATCAACATTAGTCTGAAGAAATATATTCCATGTTCTAAAAATTTGGGACTTTTCAAACCAGTTGGGCCTACATTAAAAGGGGCATAGTAACTCATTAGGACCCAACATCAGTTGAAGACTGAAATCAGTATGCAAAACCAAAGTTCTAGATATGTGTTTTCAAGGGCTTATTGTCTACCAACAGGAACAATTTACTATCTTGAGAAAGTTTTAATTAACATTTGTTCATCACAGGGAATAAGATGGAAAGAAAATAGAGAAGAATATGGTATGGTACTGTAACTAGTCCAGATCAAGGAACACTTAAGAATTAGTGTACTATTCAACCACTTCATAGTAGGATAGGTCTTGCTTGCATTGTCTATCCTTAAGTTCTCTTATAAATGGTATTCTGCCTGAACACCTTCTTGCACCCATTCCTGCCTTTCCACTATATAGTGCTTGCTAGTGTTGTTCGCAAATCATTGTGGTGGTCTTGCTCATCCTGCTTGAAACTTTTGCATGTGGTTTCCTCTTGGTTGATGCACTGTACATTACTTGGGAAGAGAACATCAAACCTTGTTTTGTACAGTCTAGACTCCTGTCCTCCAGTTCACATGATGTCCATTTCCATCTCAGTCTGATGATGATGCTTGTTCCCAGTGGTGGGCACCGTTAACCAAAAGTTAACTTCGTTAACCGCTAATCCGTTAACCAAAAAGTTAACTTCGTTAACCGTTAATCCGTTAATTCGTTAAACATGTAACGGAAGTTACCGATAAACCGTTAACGTTAACTTTTATTATTAAAAAAATGAAAAACACTATATATATAATTTAATTTTCCCTCTTCTTCTCATTCTCCATTTTGTCCATGAGATGCATGTTGCCCTTCATGAAAATTAGCATATCAAAGTTTTCATCAGACAGGGATGATCTCTTGGCCCTCAGGATGTCCTTGCCCATAGAGAACAAAGTGACATGAGAATTGAAATCTTACCTGATCAGTTTTATGGTTCTTGAAATGTATCAAGGAGACTACTAATAAGGTACTCACAGACATATTATAAATATACATGACTTACTTGACAACGATTATTTTTAAATATTCAATAGCACAAACATGTTGCGCAAGAGACAGACTGCAAATGAAACGAATGTAGTTATTTGTTGTAATTGTTACATATATATTATTGAAAGTGCCTTAAAATGCTCGTGATATTTCTTGAAAGAAGTTGAAACATTCAACTCAAATGGCAAATCTTTCCGCCTGATTTTACAGTCGACCATGTTTTGCTCAAACCAATGCCATAAATAACTACCATATTTGGTAAGACACAAATTGTGGCGACGGAAACAAATATATCGCTTGATTTTGCACTGCGGAAATGGAAATTCGTTCATCACTATTAACAGTGGCGGATTAATTGCGCACCTGCTCAGCACTGAAAATAATAGAAACTTTTAAACGTTTATTTATGAATTTTTTGGGTTAACGGACTTGAGTTAACGGAAGTTAAATGTAACGGAAGTTAATTAGTCCGATAATGATTTTCAAAGTTAACTTAAAAGTTAAATCGTTAACGAAAAAGTTAATTTCGTTAATTAACGATTAACGGATTAACGGTTTGTGCCCAGCTTTGCTTGTTCCCTACCATAGCAAGAACAGTCTCAAGAACAAACCCATGGTGGTTTAATTTTTCTTTTCTTGCAACATCCTTAAAATATTCACTAAATTGCTAATCTTGTACCAGCATAATGACATTCTTATCTTTCACATTATCAGTCATTCCAAAGTCTTTGAATCTATCCTTTAATAGGAAGATTCTTAAACACCTCTTCTCACAATCTTCTTTCAGATTGTCAGTATGGACTCCGCAAGGAACACACTACTGGCAATCTTCTTGCATATCTCTCTGACTCTTGGTCATCCTCCTTTTGGGATTTCAGTGAAACTTTTGTTATTGCGCTAGACATATCAAAAGCTTTTGATAGAGAGTGGTACAGATCTTTAATTTTGAAACTGCCCTCCTTCAGTTTCTATCCTTCTATCTGTGCCTTCATCTCTAATTTCCTTTCTGGCCAATCTATAGCTGCAGCTGTAGATGGCCACTGTTCTTCTCCTAAAGCTATTAACAGTGGTGTTCTTCAGAGTTCTGTCCTGTCACCCACTCCTTTCCTTTTATTTATCACTGATCTATTAAGTTGCACCTCCTGTCTTATCCATTCCTATGCTGATAATTCCACTCTTCACTTCACCTGCTTCCCAAAGCTTCCCTCACAACAGTCACTTCATGATTCACGTAGGATGGCTATGGGACAACTGACCTCTGATCTTTCTGCTATATCTGATTGGGACAGAGAGAACCTTATGGCTTTCAATGCCTCAAACACTCAGTTCCTCCATCTGTCTACTCATCACAATCTTCCACATGACTATCCCCTTACCTTCAACAACACACAACTCAATCCTTCCTCTTCTGTTAACATTCTTGGGGTTTCCTTTTCTCATGATCTTTCCTGGAAAGATCACATATACTCTCTAAAACAGCTTCTAAGAGGTTAAAGGTGTGCTGTACCACCTCTGTAGTTTCTTCACCCCTGACTCAGTTGCTGTCTCTATACAGGAGTCTTGTTCATTCCTGTATGGAGTATGCTTCTCATGTGTGGGATGGCTCAACCCACACAGCCATACTTGACCAATGCTGGGCACCCGCACACCAAATGGGAGGTTCGCACCCGCACACCAAATGGGAGGTTCGCACCCGCACACCAAATGGGAGGTTCGCACCCGCACACCAAATGGGAGGTTCGCACCCGCACACCAAATGGGAGGTTCGCATCCGCACTTTAGCCTCTTCCGCACCCGCACTTCCGCACCCTATTTACATATATAAAGTTTTATCGCAAGGAAATATATAAGTTTCCATTAATATATTAATACTTTTATAAACTTTTATTTAATATTTAATTGTGAAAATAAAGTTTTAATATAATAGTCATTTTTTTGTTATGAGAGGTCAGAAAATTACTAGAATACAATACAATATCATTTAATTTTATTTTATACTAATACTATATTACTTTATTCACAGCTACTCAAATACAAAAGATACAATACGAACGGGTGTGCGGACCAATCCACACACCTTCCGCACCCACACCTCCGCACCTTTTTACCGAGTTGACCGCACCTCCGTACACCATTTCACACTGGTGCGGAAGGTGTGTGGAACTTGCCCAGCACTGTAACTTGACTGTGTGGAATCAAAGGCTTTTCATCTCATCACTTCCCTGCCTCTTACTGATTGTCTTCAATCTCTCTCTCTTTGCTGTAATGTTGCCTCACTCTCTTTACCATCGCTATTATAATGGACATTGCTCTTCTGAACTCTCTAACTGCATACCTCCTCTAAGGAGAGCATGCAGCACCAGACTTTCTACACTTTCTCATTCGTTTTCTGTCCAACTATCTAACACAAGGGTTGATCAGTATTTTCAATCTTTCATCTACTCAACCAGTCATCTCTGGAACAATCTTCCTCAGTCCTCTCTCCTCCTGTCTGTGGCCTCCCACCTTTCAAACACAAAGTGTCGGAAGCTTGAAAACCCCAGACCTTGATTTTGGCTCTCCTTGTTCTGCTGTGGAGGGGCACTTTTATGGCATTTGCCTTTGACCCTTCCTTCCTACGTTAAAAAAAGACTGACCTTTATAGTTGTTCATTTCTTTCCAGAATAACTTTGTCATCCACATATTCTCATCCATCATCTTTCCCCATGTCTTCATTTACTCCTTTTATTCATTTTTACCACTCTAACATCCTTTCCCAGGCTCCTCTTTCCTTTCACTGCATTCTTCACTTCATTGTTCCACATCTCAGTCACCTTTCTCTTTCATCCACTTCATTTATATTCTGTACATCCATTTATTCCTCTCTTATGAAAGACTTGCTCTACTCTTCTTCTTTGGTACACTGGATCTTCAAAGTTGGGGTATACTTTTATTTCTGGTAGTTGGTCCCTTTGTATGTGTGTGTGTGTGTGTGTGTGTGTGTGTGTGTGAAATTGAGTTTTCAGTCCCAAGCTCAAGTGTCATGTACCCTCCATGCAGAATGAGAAATGAGTTATAAGACAGTGTATGTATGGGTGTCTTTCCACCCCCCTCTCTCCCATATATACTAAACACCAACCACCTTAATACAGCATATGGCCTGACAAACTGCTCAACCCCCGAACAGCATTTGCATCACCTGCATCTATCAACATATCTTCCTCACTAACACACATATATATATATATATATATATATATATATATATATATATATCTTCTTTTTCTTTCTCTCTATACAATAGAAAAAATGTTCGTATTGAAACTAAACATATACAGTAGTTTCAATAAATTATTTATGTTCTAAAACCAAAAGAATACTTTGTATGGTACTAAATTTAGAGCTCTTGTGTTACCTGTTTTGTATGTACCGTAATTCATCTTCATAGTATTTATTTTCATTACATACTTTACTAATAATACCACCATTTCATTTAAGATCAACTTAAGACTACAGATACAACATAGACATGCCTATTTTGACAGACATAAGGCCAGTGAGGCCTACCAGTCTGCTTCAGAGATGCCACATTGCCACAAGAATAATTACCAGGCCAGATTAAGTAATTATTAAATCAGTCTTTAAAGCCAGAATTAAAAATATATGAATGATATTCATGTCCCTTACCAAATAAATATTGAGATGCCATACTAGATTGCAATTGTCCATCCATTTGTCATATTTTCATGTCCATGCTATAATTTCTGAACTGCTCAACATAAATTGATGAAACTTCATATATGTATGTATCATCACAAGATGATGTCTTGTGAGCAAGACTGAGGTCCTTGCATCAAAAGTCAGGGTTCCAAATATGGGTGGGAACATTTATGTAATTCCAACATCTTTCTTAGTTTTATAATTATTTTTAATAATTATAATAATACTGATCACATTTATATGAAGTTATGTAGTATATGGTATAACATGCTTTGACAAGGTGAAATAGGGTTGATAAAGTAGGGAGGAGCAAGTTAGAAAAATAGTAAGTTGGTATCCAAGGGATGCACTGGCACAGTCCAAAAAGTTTTAGAAGTTTACATTACCCAGATAATTAATATTTTCTGGTATGATTCATTTTAAAATAGTTGGGAGTAATCAGACAGGAAAGTATGTCATATTCAAAATCCCAACCATACCATGATAGGATATATTAAAACACTTATTCATATGTAATTAATGTTATAATTAAATACATTATTTCTAATCACCATCAACTTGAGTTAAAATATGGCCCTTCGATATTGCTAAAGAAGTGTTTTACATTATTTGATCCCTTTGAGGTTGGTGTTTCATTGGGTATTTAATGAATCACACTTGACTATAATAAGAGGCACTCTGGACCACAACCTGCCAAGTACCAGTGGGGCCAGAATTGAGTTATTTATACCCCCACCCTTCCTCTATCCTGTGGGTGAATCAGGGCGCAGATTGTGGACTTGTACATATGGTCGAAACCAATCAAATATCGTTATTGGTTAGAAGTTATGACATTTTGCAAGTTGACAAACTTTAACTGCATATTTCTGTTTTTTTAATTTTGGCGCTTGGCAGCTTGTGGTCCAGAGTGCCTCATAATTTAGAAGTCCTGGTAATGTATATGAAAACGATCGTAGTAGATTACACTTAGACTTAATATTCAACAGTAATAGTAAATATGATGAAAGGTTAGTTGCATAATTTGATCACTTTTACATTATTTTAATGTTACTTTTCAGAAACATTAAAAAAGTTTTTGAGGGGGTTGATGTACCCCCCCCCCCCCCCCCCCCAAAGTCGCATCATTACAAATGGATACCCTTGTATTGGAAGTGCACATCTGTAACACAAACTTATTTCCACATTCTTTTATTCTATCACCACTGACATTCATTCTGGACACATCATACATTCCCCACCACTTCACGTAGCATATTACAGACATTGTCCATTTCTTCACACACTGTTATCCATCAAAAAACTGTATTGATGTAAAGTAGGAAACATTTAAAAAAAATAAAACAATCATTTAAGGTCAATTATTGAGGAACAATTTGGCTTATGTCAATAATCGAAGGATTAACAAAGTTTGTTTGAATTACTATTTTTATTTTCTTCTATAGTAATTTTTTAGTGTAAATTCGTATTTCCTGTTACTAATTTCCCATTGTTTTTGACATAAGCCTACCTGCAGCCAACAATGTCCTAAAAGTAAACAACTCAAGGCAGAAGTGTGTTAAATATGGGTGGTATCCTTAAGTCAAATGGAAAGTCTTTTTGCTCTTTGTTGCAGCTTAAGTTTCAATATCTCGATGAGGGTGGGGTGCTGAAGGGACCTTCCGCCCACCATATTCATTATCTCGAGGGTACTACTGAACTGTAGTGATTTACTTTTGTTTTAATGCCTGATGCAGCCAAGAAAAAGGCTTAACTACAGACAAAGTTTTTATGTAAGTCGTATGATAACTCGAGATACCATAAATTAAAGTTAGGATAATATTATTTAATAGGTTTTATATTTCCTTGATATTAATTAACTTACAGTACAGGATTGTAAAATGATTTTCTTTGTCACTTGCGGACGTGGATTTGAAAAGTTTGTGAAAGAAGAACTGCAAAAGACTGAAGATGTTTGTGTTACAAGCGTAATTGGAGAAGGAAAAATATTATTTTGTCAGTGTATTACATACTCACAAGTGGAAAAAGCTCGTAACTGCAAGCTGATATATAGTGTGGATTCTGGTAGAACAAATAACTGCATTGCTGATAACTTGCCTCTAAATATTTGTATTCAAGAATTTTCATTTCCATTTAAAAACCATTCGAAATTAACATTATTATTTAACTTAAAGCTAGTTGAAAAATTATATGTTTTACTGTACTATAAAATTATTAAAAACGTTGAAGAAATAGAAAATTATACCAGTAAGTAGCTACTTTTAAAGCCTTCCAACTAAACTAACTATGTTGTTTTAGTAGTTATTGCAAACAGCAGGTTAGCCTACATAGGTCTTACCCCTCTTTATAAACCTCAAATACAGCATAATCCTTTTAACGAGTTTGTTAATTTTCATGGTCCTTATATCGTAACCACGTAGATGCTGACCATTAATAAAATGGCTATAACTAACATTACCTATATCTATTACTGTACTTAATACAGTATTGTACTCGGTCAAAATTAATTTAAATTTTTTACATTTCTTGTAGATGAACTAATAGAAGGGCTTTTCAAAATAAATTACGCGAGTGCAATGGATGAAATTGGTTGTCACGGAGAACTAAATCTGAATAATTCTGCTGCGTGGAAACGATGTTCTAATCCAAGTAAATGTTCTGCTTTTATTTCTCGACAAGAAGAGAGACGCGAGTTTAAGTCGAAAAAGAAAATACGCTGATGAGAGAAACAGCTCTGTTACGGGTGGAGTAAAGACTTCAAAATTAAAATTAAACGCTCGAGGGAAAGAACAGCATTTTAGGCGAAGTGTGGATGAAAATGAACGAGTGGCAGTAACCAACCACGATAATTTAATACAGAAAACATTTAGAGTTTCTTGCAGAATTCGAGGAAGGTGGAAGAAATTTTTAAAACCTTATCAACTTTCAAAATCAATAACTGATCATATACTGCATACAAACAGAAGTTGGAGTCATGTCAGTCAGAAACCTAACTTAGATATATACGTCAATTTAAATGATGACTGTATAATTGTAGGTAAGCAGTACGCTAATTACGTTTTAAGCCTGGTTTCAAGTGTCCTGTTTAATTACTGAACAGAGTCTTTACTGTAATAGGCCACTGGGTCTACAGAGTTAAATATGCAAGTTATTTTAATATTAACAATGCACTTAGACCTTTTTAGATTTTCTTATTCTATATTTCAGGAGCCTCATTGACAGAGAAACCTTTGTCACTGCGTTCATATATACCGCACATAACCTTAAGATCAACTATATGTCATTTAATGATCAAACAAGCTAAAATTACCGAAGGATTCACAGTTTTAGATCCTATGTGCGGTGCTGGGACAATCCTTTTAGAAGCTGCAATGAATGTAAAAGTAAGGAGATGCAGTTAAATATATTTTAATACTATGACAAATAAATTTACGCAAGACCTACAAAAATACTAAATTTTATAAATTATTAATATTTCGGATGTATATGCTTAGTCTAATACAAATCTATGTTTTAGAACTTGAGAATTATTGCCAATGACAATAATAGAAGACAATTAAATGCAGCCCGGTGTAATTTAAGGGATTTGAAAAACGTCGACTTCATATTGAGTAATGCAACAAGTAAGCATTTCATCATTCTATTACTACTGAAAGTTCCAATTAATAGGCTACAAAAACTTTAATAATCTATGGAAAATGTTGAACAAACTTTTCAAAATATTCATATCCAGTTTCTGAAGGCTAATTTTAGTCCATTTCAAACTTAAGCCGAAATTTCTTAGTATGAACCTTAAATGAATTGTCTATACTTTGTCCAAGAACATTAAGTTAAACCTATGAAATATAACCCTTTTCTATAATTGGTGAAAAATGGTCTTCACATTTGCAGACTAGTTGACATTGTTTTAGCAGTATAAATTTTAATTAATTATATTTCAGGAATGCCTCTTCAGGATAGTTGCATAGAAGCGCTGGTTTGTGACTTTCCTTTTGGTAGAAAACATTCAGTTTCATCCCACGAAAACTTAATGCCTAACGTGTTGAAGGAGTGTGTCAGGTGTGCTTACATTAGTGTTTAATCATTTGGTTCTAAGTACAAATTTAATTAAATCATGCAATAAAAAGGGACCTCTTCATAAATTTCGCTTTATAATGCAATAAAACTTGCAACAATTTCAAATTATAGTTTGATTATATTACAGAAAATTTGCGTTGAAAAGAGAGACTTCACGCGTTGAAATGTTAACCGAATTCCTAATACTAAGCTTAAGTTTTAGTTCATTTAATTTTATTTTAAATATTTAGTGTACCCACTTGGCAATCGGCCTTGATCAGTATTTATCATTTTACTCATAGCAACCCGGTGATCGGAGGTTATTACCCTGAGTTGATTATTCTAACCATTTTTTAACTTGTGTAGATGCAAATACAGTGTATCTCTCTTTATTAACTAATAATTAGATGCTTGTTTACGCCTTAAATTTGCCTAGAATTCCCCAAATAAGCTCTACAGAGATTACCGTTTGTTGAAGTCTAGTATTCATTTGACAGTTTCTCAAGGCGTTTTCAAAGTGCTTAAAATATGACATTTTTATTCCTCCCAAAGATGAAGAACTAGCCGAGCTATGATTTACAATCTTATCGCAGAGATTATTTTGAGATTTATCTCTACTGATGATGGTTATAATCGAGGTTTTAGAATATTAAAAAATACATGTTTAGCACTTGCTTTAGAAGTAATTAGGTGTCCTTCACCATCATTTGAAGAACAATGAATCTAGGTGGCTACAGTTAATATACGTACATTAAGTAATGCATGTCAGTTCTATTTTCATTGTACGAGCATCATGAAGAACGTTTTTACATACTATTTTTGTAATTTTTTCCTTAGAGTTCTACAGACTACTTCAAGACTTGTGATATTGGTATCAGCTGAACAGAAAGTATTTTTAAAAGAATTTTCTTCAGGCAAGTTGTCTGATGAAATTTCATTTCCGTTGGGATATAGGTGACATTAACTATCATTGAAACTAATACTTGTTTCTTTTGTCAGGAATTCCACATCTAACGTTAGTGGGCGTTTACCCCATCTCTCTTGGATTAACATCGGCATTTATTTTCACTTTTGAAGTTGTTAAAAGCAATGTCACAGTGATAGACGAATGATCAGCGCCTATATGAAGAGGTCACTTATTTCGAAATAATAATAGTAGTTGTAAGTAAGAAACTCTTCTCACTGGTTCAAACTAACAACTTGTGAATAAGGGTGATAAGTAGATGAAGTCCAATTCACACTTAGTGTCTCATTTGCTAGTTGTATTAACTTTCGTAAAAACTGTGAATTGACTAAAAAATTCAGTGATGAATCAAAATGCTCTTGCATAGATAAACTATATATTTGTTACATTTATCAACAATTCAAACTTAAAATTATTCTGCACCATAATGAGTTGAGCAACTATCACGAGAGATTTACTCTTGACAAAAAAAAAAATAATTTAAAAAATTAAAACGCTAAAAGCAGCAACAACTGAAAGGAAATTTAGTGACATTAAACGAAACTAGGTTACCAATACACATCTAAAATATACAAGTGGAATTAGCACTGTCCTCGTGAAATTGACTCATTTGGAATTCATAGCACACGCGTTTTCTGACTTCATTTGACTGAACATTAAAGATATGTTAGTATTTGAACTGAATAACGCGAGTCAAAGGAAAATTCAGATTACGGATGACTTAACAGCTAATGAAGTCACTTTCCCACGTAAAGACAGGTAAAGAGGCACAGGAAGAGTGATTATTGTTCTTTCAGGAACTTTTCGTAGCCGGATTCATCCATCAATTCTTCAACTTCGTCAGGAATGCTTAACTCCATTTTAAAAAGCCATCCTGAAATTGCATGAGGAATCAGGCGTTTCTAAAGTTAATTTTATTTCATCTTTTCCGCTTTAAATGATGATAATAGTAATTAATATGGTACGATATATCACGAGGGTTTTATTTCTACCTTTCTCGTAACAACTTTGATTAATGAGTGAGGGCTGATCTTCTAACTCATTGTTCACGTCCGTTACTTTTCCAGAGACTGGACTGCAGAGCTCGCTAGCTGCCTTTACGCTTTCCAGTGCACCACACTCGTCTGTAAAAGCAAATATTGAATTAGTAGTCCTTAGCTTTTTCAAACTAATTCTACAACTAAAAATGCTGGTAATACAGGCAATATGTATATGCCGTTTGTAAGGAAATTTGGATTAAGTTACATGCGCATAAAATCAATACTTTCAGAAGCTCTCTTTAGACTGCTTGTGTGACTTAGAGGAAGAGAGAATAAACGGTTTTATATCAAGGCAGATTACTAACAAAGATCACTCGAGTATCCGTGACTTACGAACCCTTTCGTTCACGAATATTTTCCCTCCCCTCGACCAAAACTAGAAGATTCAAAACCAAATATTTCAGTAACTATTCATTTTGGGTTATTTTCTGACAAAATTAAACAAATTGCGTAGGGCAAGTTATGAATACATGCGTACGAAACTCAGTTTTTAGTCATCTATGAAGGGTTAATTAATTAAACGTGTAGATACAATATTACCTCTCTGTATTGGAATTCGCTTAATACCAGACTATCTTAGTAGACCGATATTTTTTTTTAATACCGGAATTAGCCTGGTATTAAAAAAAAAATGTCCGGTAACAGAAAACCTCACTTGCTTGACATCGTTTGGTAGCCCCGTATTAACCCTCACCCCATTGTAAATGCCTTCCATTGTGTTAGAATGCGCTTTGATGCTACAAACGAACATAAGAGTATTATTTATTAAAATTGAAACGAAATTCACGGTTATCAACCATTTAATAGGATGGCTCCTTTAAATGCCTTTAAGCTATATTGTATAATCATAAATAATGACAACAGAATTTATTTAGCATTAGATTATCAAAAAAAAATGTGATAGGGCCCATTTTTTTTTAGTCAAAGATCGGGATTCATCGGTATATAAAGAATTTTCGGAGTAGTTATATACCAGAAATTATACTGGACTGGCCGCTCATCAATTATTCCGTACAGACGGGTAATACTAGTTGAATTTTAGTACAATATATTCCCGGTGGGACGCAAGGGTCCCACTGTGACTGAAAGGGGTTAATGATAGAAATGAATCCAACTGAAGTGATAAACAATTATCTGCATGTAAAAATCATTCAAATAGAAGACAAAGTAAACGCTACCTCCCACTTTCGGTTTCCTTCTCACTGTGCTAACAAATAACTGCGAATGAGATATCTAACCTAATATCCATACTGGAGGGTCAAAACGGACTGACCAACCCGCTGGCTTTTCTCACCTTGTTCGCAGAAAATACTTTTAATTTAGTTTCCCCACCCCGAGGCTATAATTTTATTCAATTAAATTTTAAATTCTACAGAAGCTAAGGCTAACAAAGACCCTAAGATCCACTCTAAGGTTAGCCCGAGAGAAATGAAAGAGTAGGGGGTTAAGTAAGTAGCAAAACCTATCATTCGTGGGTTAACATTCATTCAGAGAAAGAAAGACTCGCCATCATCATCCGCCGGCCACTGCCGACAAGTCGGAAAAATAGTCGAAGAGAATAGGAAAGGGGTGAAATAAGAACGCTTACAAACCATACAAACATGAAAGTAAAGAGGATAAGGAGGAAAAAAAAAAGTGGGTTGGTTTACGCTACAAGCTACAGCTACAGCTACATCTACGTTCGTGTTAGTCTTAAATTTTAATGCTGGCATTAACCGTCAACAGATTCATCCTCAACCATCACCCCCAGAGCTCCTGTTGCTGATTGTTTTATTATTTTAAACAACGTTAATATTTTTAAAGTGCCTATCTAAACGGTTCTTAAACATATTAACGCTGGTAGAGTTCACGCCGGGCGCAGGAATATTATTTCATTTATCAATTACTTTAAATGTAAAAAAGTTTAGCCATGTTAATAATGAAACGTCTGTTATTAAGAGTATTGCTATTATCGAAAGTGAACAGTTCGTCAAAATTTACGTTATCGATTTTATTAACGATTTTGAAAACTTCAATAAGCTTCTCCCTTAATCAACTAGCTTCGAGTGAATGCAAGTCTAACTCTTTAATCCTATCGTCGTAAGACTTGTTACGCAATGACGGACTTAGTTTCGTGGCGCGACGCTGAACCCTTTCCAACCTATCAATATGCTCACGCAAATACAGGCATCAAAACTGAACGGCATATTCTAAATGAGGCCTGACTAGGGACTTGTAAAAGGGCAGCAAAATTTTCTTCGATTTAAATTCGAAATTACGCGCTATGAAGCCGAACATCCTATTAGCTTTTGCGCAAGACTCCAGGCACTGGTTCCTAACTTTTAAATCCTTAGATACGCGTACGCCTACATCTACTTCCTCGTGTCAACGCTCGCTAATTATCCATCGTGTACGTGTAATTATTGTTACGAAAACCTATATGCAAAACTTTACATTTGTCTACGTTAAATTGCATCTGCCACTGATCCGTCCACTCCATAATCCTATTTCTATCGTCCACGTTAACAACTTTATCGCCTATTTTAGTACCGTCCGCGAATTTTGACACGTTACTGGTCAAGCCTACATTTATATCATCAATGTAGATTACGAATAGCAATGGGCCTAACACTGAACCCTGTGGGACACCGCTACCTACATCCAATCACCCCGAAGCCATTACGCTAACCAGTTAGCTACCTGACCGCGTATACCGTGCGCGTTAACCTTCGCAATTAATCTTCTATGCGGAACTGTATCGAACGCTTTTTTAAAGTCTAAATAACGTCAGCCACTCTATGCCTATCGTATTTGCATACTATTTCGTTATAAAATTCTAACAAACTAGTTAAAGATCTATGGCGTCGAAACCCACGCTGACTACTATTAATCAAATCGCGACTTTCTAAGTGATCGATGATACGATCCCTAACTATGGATTCCAAAAGTTTACCGATAATTGACGTTGAGCTATGCAAGCATACATGTAGGATAAACACGCGTCACATCCGGCTGCATTTGAACAAAGTTGCCGCCCACTGCTACACAGTGCATTTAGAATATGCAACAAATTTCCTTAAATTACAGAAAAATGTACTTTCAACTTAGAAAACTTGGACGCTAACTACAATTTCAACCATTGAAATAAGCAGCAGACTAGTACTGTCACAAGAACGGCTTTACACTTTTGTTCTAACATTGAAATAAAAGCGTAAAACTACTTTTGCCTTCTCATTTTAAGGTACTTGGAAAGTTTACGACAACGATGAAAAGGTTATAGGCTAATTCGCCGCGACCTTCAATTGGTGAACGAAAAAGAGTAGACGAATTTCCCATTGGGCAAACATGACATGATGATGATGGAAAGGGGGTCGGGGAGCCATCCCAATCTTGGTGATCGAATATTTTTTCTGGACAAGGTCATACCTGCAGTAGTATGTCAGATGAGTCAAAGTTCATTTCACACTTCAAACAAACCACTTTTTTTTTTTTTAAATCTTGCGCACATTTATACCAACACCATATCACAAACACAAATTACATTCGTTTATGATAGATTCCTCTACTTCTTACACCTAAGTACTCAACTCCCCCATTCGTGCATTTCTATCATTATTCATTCTCTCCACAATGAACTTTATTTTCACATCACACACACCTCCTCATTCCACCTTATACCATACACAGTCCTTTCAGCACAGAGTAACATCCTTCTCACTTAAGAGAATGAAAATTCAACTTAGACTATCTTCTACATTAATTTAGGATAAAAGAAAATTGGTGAAGCGCACAATGAACAGTAATGTTTCTATAAATATGATCTGGAAAAAAAAAAAAAAAAAAAATTAAATTTACTTGAAATTTGTATACAAAAGTAATTAAGATGTATGACCTGGACCTTTTCATAACCCTTTTATGCCCGAATTATGTTTAAGATTAAAAATTTTTATACCTAATGTCAGGGCATTCCAATCCTTATCATGTGCGACCCTGAAAATCATGTTCACCAATTCAAGATCCCAAACACGAAGTTCGACAAACTCCCTAAAAAGTATGAAAATAAAAACCCACTCTAATAGACAGTTTATTTCCACAACAGTGGGCATCGAAACTTGTGGAAATAAACTCTGTGTATTAGAGTGGGTTTTTATTTTCATATTTTGACCTTCACGTAGAAAAAATTTTTTTGCATCCCTAAAAAGTGTGTGTGTGTTATATACAACTACATTCATGATTGATAAGTGTCTTGTCGGACGGCCGAAAGAGCATTGAAAATAAAATTATCAGCTAGGTTCGCAACCCCAAGGCTGGAAAGCCCTGTCTTGTAGTTCTCCATTAGGACTAAAATCTCATAAAATTGTGTGGTCATATTTACAACCATAGGCATGAAAGGGTTAATCGAGTCCAAACACATCGAAGTTGCATGAAAAGCGATTTACAAGAGTGGTCAAATTTGTGGAATGTAGCCACATAAAAAGGAGAACGTATCAGCACTAAAGGAAGTACTTTGTAAAGTGGTTTCATTTAAAAAAAAAAAAAAATTACGCAGGAAGGAAAGGGGTCATGAGCGAATGCCCGCACCATAGGAGGAGGAAGCCAAAATCAAGGTCCAGGGTTTTCGAGATGCCTGGACACTGCGTTTGAAAAAATAGAGGTAATAGGGGTAAAGATGGATTGAGGAAGATTGTTCCAGTTGACCAGCTGAAAGATTGAAAATACCGATTAACCCTTGCGTTTGAGTTGGACACAAAAAGAATGAGAATGTGTCGAAAGTCTGGTAGTGTGTGCTCTCCTTAAAGGAAGAGGCATGCAGTTAGAGTGCTCAGGAGAGCAGTGTCCATTATAACAGCAATAGTGGAGAGAGAAGGATTGAAGATAGTCAGTAAGAGATGGGGAAATAATGAGACGAAAGCCTTTGAGACCACCCGGTCAAGTAAGGCTGTGTGGATTGAACCACCACACACGAGAGGTGTACTCCACACAGGGGCGGACACCCCTGTACACAGACAGCAACTGAGCCGGGGTGAAGAAATTGCGGAGCCGGTACAACACACCTAATCACTTGGAAGTTGTTTCTGAAAGAAAGTATGTCATCTTTCCAGGAAAGGTCACGAGAAAAGGAAACCAAAAATGTTAAGAGAAGAGGAAGGACCGAGTTGTGTATTGTTGAATGTAAGGGGACAGTCGTGTGGAAGACTGTGACTTGTAAACAGATAGAGGAACTGAGTTTTTGCGGCATTGAAAGCCACAACGTTTTCTCTGCCCCAATCAGAGATGGTATAAAGATCAGAGGTCAGGTGTACCATAGCCGTCGTACGCGAAGCATTGAGTGGCTGTTGAGAGGGAAGCTTTGGGAAGCGGCATAGTAGATGGGGACAAAAAGTGCGACTTAATAGATCATTGATAAATAAAGGGAAAAGAGTGGGTAACAGAACAGAACCCCGAGAAACATCACTGTTAATAGCTTTAGGAGAAGAGTAGTGTCCATCTACAACCGCAGCTACAGATCAGCCAGAAAGGAAATCAGATGAAGGTATAGATATGAGAGAAACCGAAGAAGGGCAGTTTGGAAATTAAGGATTTGAGCCAAACTTTATCAAAAGCTTTTGATATGTCAAGCGCAACAAAAAAAGTTTCTCCGAAAGGACGATGACCAAGTCAGAGAGAGATGCAAGATCGCAAGTAGAGCGTCCCTTGCGGAACTCATACTGACGATCTGAAAGATAGATGATTGAGAAAAGAGGTGTTTAAGAATCTTCCTCGTTAAGATGATTGAAAAACTTTAGAAAGGCAAGAAATCAAAGCAACTGGACGATAGTTGGAGGGTTGAGAGGAGTCACCCTTCTTTCGGACAGGTTGAGTGAAAGCGAACTTCCAGCAGGAAGAGAAAGTACCAAATGAAAGACAAAGACGAAAGAGTTTGCCTAGGCAGGGTGTCAGCAAAGAAGCAGTTCTTAACATCAGGAGGAACACCATCAGGACCGTATGCCTTCCTAAAGTTGAGCCCAGATACACCTTTTGAAGAGATTCTAGTTTCAGACATATTTAAGTCGGAGGGAGGAGGAAGTGGAGGTGGAGGAACAGCACCCAAATCGTCCAGGGTTGAGTTGGAGGCGAAAATTTGAGCGAAGAGGTTCTGGTTCTTAGCTACATGCCAGAAAGAGCGAAAATAATTAGAATTGTTTAGGTTTTCACATTTTTGTCTGATGAAGGAATTTATGGCGAGTCGAAGAACAGATTTTGCAGAAATATAAGCTGAATGAGAGTAAGGAGTTGGATGGCGACGGCACCTTCTTAAAGCTTCGTAAGGTTTTTTGCATTAGTAGCAAGAATAGAATATGGAATGTACGCCTCCATGTCCGAGAGAATCACCTCGTTAGGGTCCCGGCCACGGAAGCAGTAATCATTCCATGGGAAATCATAGTAGTACTGCCTAAGGGCTTCCCAATCAGCAGCGCCAAAGTGCTAAAGGCGCCTCCTCTTGGGAGGATCTAAAGGCCGAATTAGAGCGATAGAACAGGAAACAAATGTAAAATTGTGGTCGGAGGAGCTCAACGGAGAAAAAAATTTAACAGAGTAAGAAGGATGAGGGAAAAGAAAGAAATCCAGAATGTTGGGTCTATCTCCAAGGCGATCGGGCATATGAGTAGGGTACTGTACAATCTGCCCTTCTAGGTCATTTGGGATAGAAAAGTTGTAAGCTAGTTCACCAGGGATGTTAGTGAAATGGGAGGAAAACCAAAGGTGGTGGGTGAACATTGAAATCTCCTAAAATGGAGATTTCAACAAAAGGAGAAAGGAATAAAAGAATGTATTCCATCTTGGAAGTGAGGTAGTCAAAGAATTTTGGATAGTCAGTAGAAGTAGGAGAAAGGTAGACAGCGCAGATGTATTTAGTTTGAGATTGGCATGTGAACAGCAGCCCAGCCAGAGGGCATAGAAGTTCGGGAATACAGAACAAGTTTGGCAATTCCGTACATATACGCAACATCCACATTTGGAGTACAGTATAGAGAAAGTAGGAGGGTACAGGAAAGGGGTTGCTGTCAGTCGTCTAAGACACCAGAGTTTCAGCGAGGAAAAAAAGGTGAGGTTTCAGGAGGAGGAGGAGGAGAGGTGGTGTTTAACATACAAAATTGGAGGAAAGGCTACGAATGTTGCAGGAGTTTAGGAAAAGTGAATCAGACATAAGCCCAGAACATCTTGAATGGGCAGCAGCAGATCCATCTCCGCTGCCCAGGTTTGCGTTCACGGTATCGTCAGCGGGGGAGCAAGAAGACATTTATTGGCCCCTCCCCACGGTACTCTGAAGCTCTTGAAGTTGTTGCTGTTTTTTTTTATTTTTTATTTTGAAAAGATGGTACAGTGTGTAAGATGCAAATTTGTAATGAAGAATAGGGAGAGAAGCGTGTGTTTCAGAGCATGCTGGACTGCTCAAAGGGTAGATGTGACACGGAAAAATAACAGCTAAAGAGGACAGTGACAGGAGAAACGAGAGTTCCAGCACCCACTCTCTTCTGTCTAACGTCACCCCGGAATACTTCCCTGGTCGATTGGCGTCTACAATCTCCTCCTGATATATATGTGTCCCCCAAAACAATGTACACACTTAGTTACAGATAGTACAAATATAGTATGGGTATTACTGATATTTAATGCGTTATAGCAAACCAAGCAGCAAAACTTACAATATAAACTAATGCAATTGCACGTGTTCGAAATGTTCTCCATTTACATCTATGCACGCTTGACATCGAGAAACAACAGGACGTCACACATTTACGCGTGTATCAGGCGAGACATTGTAGCGTCGACAATTCATTGGCGAAGTTCCGACAAGGAAGCCAGTTCACCCCAAAGATGGAAAATCGAGTAGTACACGATCTGGACCGTCCAAGTAATCTCCCGCCCATAAACATCATGACATTTTGATTACCAGTGACTAGTGGCGCAGTGGTGGGCAAAAAGTAATCAATTACAAATAAAAATTACTGATGTCTGAAGAGTAAAGTATAAAGTAGAAATTACTTCTCTGGATTAATTATATAATATAATTAATCCAGAGAAGTAATTTCTACTTTATTACTTTTCAGATATCATTAATTTTTATTTGTAATCGATTACTTTTTGCCCACCACTGCGTGGGAGACAGTTGCAGTTGCGGCCTATTACTGTATCATATCATTGCAAAGTGACATCTGTTAGCACAAAACTCAGCACTTATCCAAGGGGGTATTTAGGGAAGCGGAGAGGGGGTTCTACCCATCCCGAAACTTTCCTGTCAAAAAGCAAATGAAAAAATAAAGGCGCGGGAAAATGACAATATTTGCGTACAGCTTTCGTCATAAACACCGTCCATTTGCGATAATTTTGAAATTGTTTATATTTATTTTGAAAAATTTAAACGATACGAAAGTAAGCGCGTTTTGACTGCCAGATCTGACACTACTCAATTTCTGTCTTTTGGGGAACTGAACAACATTGTTTATGGCAGTAAACCAGCTTCCTTGCCGGAACGTCATCAATGCACTGTCGACGCCTGTGCTACAATCTCACCTGATACACGTTAGGAATGTAAAACACCTCTGGATGCGAAAGCGTTGTATTCCTCTGGTGTTGAAATATGAGCCAGATTGTACCATGAACGTCGGCAGGATATTTCCACGAGGGTGGGTGGTAAGACCACAACCCGCGAATGCGGGGAACGTCGTTTTTTGCAGGGGGGCAGTTTTCTCCCCCAAAATTGAAAATCAGATGCCTGCAAACACCATTCTGTGGCATTTTGAATCTTATTAGCGTGTGGAAATGAACTGAACGATTGCAATAATTATTGTGTTATAATTATCGCCTTCCTCTAAAATCCTTTCGTATTTAACTTTTGACACGTTTTCAGCATGAAAACAACATGGACATTAGGAAACTCTTCATGAAACGAAAATCACCTGACCAGGATACAACTCTCAACGAAAACGAAACTGGCAAAAAGATATCTAACTTTGTCAGTTTTTCATTAAAGTATTTACATTTTAGCATTAATTGTTTAATACTATTTAAATGTCACCATGATTTTCACGAGTTTTCAAATTTTCTTCCGAAATTTCAGGGGAACGCCCATGGGTTGTACAGTACTAACTTATACCTTGTCGTAGCGTAATGGCAACGCCTTCGCCTTCTACTCAAGATGTAGTGGGTTCGAATCCTGGTGGGGGCATTTTTGCATTACGCAAAATCGTCTATGTTCATGCGTACAAATATACAGAGCTGTGCCTAGCGGCGCTATTTTTCAAAATAGTTAGCGAACAGAGAGCGTCGCTACATTTTTAGGCAATGTTAGGCGCTAATATAAATTAAAATGAATAGAATCTTAGAATGGTATTCTCTATATTACGTTGCTTTTTGTGCATTATGCTGAACGCAGAATATATAATAATAAACAGTTTCCTGAACTGAGTGTCCTCCTTTACATAATGTCTTTCCAATAAATAAGTTTAATTATAAATATCAAATTGCACAATTTTCTTGAATACCCATTACCCAATAATCATTTTAAAGATATAATTTTGTTCCCATTTGACACTATAAAAGATAATAAATACCGAACACACAAAGATATACAAATGCATTATTATCAAGAGGCGGGGCCACCAGCTTGACCTCCGTGTGAAGAGAGACCAACGCACGAAACAACATAAGGTAAGGTATTATTATTAAAAAATATTACTTGGCTACACATTTCATAAAAATTAGCGTTAGCGCCGCTAATTTTAAAAACTGTTAGCGTTAGCGTCACTACATTTATCAATTAGCGCACAGCTCTGCAAATATAGCTACAGTATGATAGTTTCCTTTTCATTTGCTTAAATTGTAAAAATCCTTATACATATACTGTATGATTAGGCAACAGTAGTCTTATTGTTTATGAAACCTTATGATTTTATTTTAATTATTACCAGTACTAATTAAAATTTCTACTAGCTATGTGAATCAATGACTCGGATGTTAAATGGCAAAAAACTCTGACTTACCTAAAATTATTTTATATTACATCAAAACTGAAATTTAGTTTGGATTCAATTTTTAAATGTCTTAAAAGGTGAATGCATTCAAATTCTCTCCAATAACATCGTAGTCAAATAGGGATTTTATGAAATAATAATGTCAGCTTTCAAGACCATAAATGCGGAGATTTTAACTGCTTGACCATGGCATTAAATTCCATTGGTAGTGTTATTTATAGGGTATGTGTAGGGGATTATACGAGGTACTATGAAGAAACTTCTCACCCATTTGACTGTATTCAGCTCCTACTTCCGGTAACTGGGCATATACAATATCACCGAGTGACTCCTGAAACAAAAATATTTTAAGCTGTACTTTCAACAATTAAAAATTTTAAATTTAAACTCAATGCCTTACATCTTCTCAGAAAGATTGGAAAGTTTTAAGCCTTTACGAGAACTGCCCTCCTCATTTATATCTGGTGAGGATAAAAGAATAAATTTTAAAAGGATGAACTTTAAATTAGACTTTCAGTAAAAATAATGCCCGAAATTACTTGACCTATTTAGTAAGCCCCCAACTTAAACTGAAATGATTAGCCTGTGACAGATGAGCTTTTCACACAGTGTGGAAAGACCATTTTCTACAGTGCATTACATTTTAAATTACTTAAGAATATTATCTGGAAATTCAGTTAATAATATTCTGTTCCTAAAATCCAATGGATTTCATTAACTTTGTACAGACTGAAGATAAGCCCAATATGTACTCTTAATAACTCAACCGAGTCCTTATTAAGCCTGTCATTATATATATATTCTTTTTCAAGTAGCAAGTTCCTATATAGGTTTAAAAGGTTTCTGTTGCAAAGCAATTTGTTTTTAGTTTTTATCCTCTTGCTTTAAGTAGCTTCTTATATGAAGGATCATAAGATTGAAGTTAATAGGTATTAAAAATTACCTTGCTATACATCAAGTTTTTTCACCCTGCATAATAAGTACCATACATACTGTAGGTAAGGAAATTGAAAATATAAGTTATTTACTGGTAACTACTTTAAGTGGTATAACCAGTACCAGTTTGCTTCAAATACCAGTACCAGATAAAAAACTGAATACTAACTCCCATCACTAGTACTTGTATCCAGTCCTGATTATAACCTATATAAAAGCTATGAAAGTGGTAAAACTAACATAATGCAAAGAAATAACATTTTAAACCAATTTCTAGGAAAATTATTTTTCCTAAAAAAATTTTCTAAGTTCCTATGCAATACAATTTTTTTTTTAGCATTATTACTCTAAAAGAACTCATTCTTATTGTAGGGATTTATTTAAATCTGTATTCTTTAGCATTCTTTGAAAATACAGGAGAAAGAAAATTTTATATTTAAGTTCTTTCTTTCGCACACTTCAGATATATTTTGTTTAAAACAACCTTGTATACAGGGTCATTTCAGGGCAAATCATGCAAAACAAATAAAATTTGTAACCACTCCAACTTGGATTTTTCTCAAATTTGGTATATAAGGCTGTTTTTGTGCAAAAACATGAAATCTCAATTTTTAGCACAATCAGAGTAATGGTTCAAAAGCTATGGGCTCCCCAATTTTGGGGTGGGGGCTGGCCCCTTAAAGTTTAAAAGTCCATAACTCAGTCCCTAATTGAGCTAGGAAAAAAATTTAAAAACCACTTGAAAGCTCAAATCATAAAAAATAATTGACTAAGTAATAAAATGCATTTAATCAAATAGTTAAAAAGTTATACCAGTTTGAATATTTTGCGGGGAGGGCCCACCCCCTATGATACAGATATTCAAGATTTTTTTTTCCATCATTTTGTACCTCAATTACTCTGCTATATGACTTAGTCAATGACTGTGTATTTTTTTGCACTTTATTATAAGGTACTTGCTAGTGAAAAGATGACATATTAGCCCAAGTTCAGGAATTGGGCTATACTAACTATATTTTTTATTTTTTTTTAGTTCAGGAAGAACCGATTCGCCTCTATTTAAAGGGCATATCTCAGCGGAAAAACAAAGAAAAAGTGAGAGGAAAGACAGAGGAAAAAGAAAGGGTGGAGGGGACAGTCGAAGTGGAAAAAGACCAAGGATGACAAGGACTGCAGGGTCGAGCCCCATCATCCTTGGGTGCTAGGGCCGGGAGGGCGCACGTGAAACCTCCAGGAACAAGAACGTACAAACGAGCACAAAGAGCACTCAAGAGCACGAGCTTAGAACCCCCTTGCGGGGGTATACTAACTATATAATAGTTTTATCATAACTATAAATATTGCACACACACATTATTAAAATAAAAGAGATAATTTGTACTGCCTGTCTGTAAGGTCGAGTGGTATCATGCTTGTGTAGTCATGCTACAACTTGTCACAGCAAAATGAGATTGTCTGAGGGCTCCTTCCATTAGCATGAGCCTAGGGTTATTAAGGGTTCAGTTTGCCTTTTGTGACCACATGATAAACACTGTTCATATATAGTATCTGCGTGCCATATTATTTTAGTGCCTTGCCTATATTGGTTGTGCTTGTGTTTGCCTGTTATCATTAAAAATCATTAACATTTAATATTCTTTCTACTTATTACAGGAACTCAAGATAATATACAAATTTTAAACATGTCTTACCATTTAAATTATCAAACAGTGTAGTGACCCCTTTAAGAGACAAGAAAAGAATCTTAAAGGGTTTAAGAAATTTACCATTAAATGTAACAGAAAAAAATCCTGCGCTCCTTAATTGGAAAGTTTGTACAAACTGTTCTGTAAGATTAAATGAACTTTAAGAACCTCATAAATTATTTAACGATGTTTTTGAAACTGAGTCATCTACAAGCACCTCTTCATTTCAAAGCAGTCCAGGAAGTACACATTTGCAAACTGACAATCTTGGTAAGATCAGTGATATTGAAATCTGTAGAGAACAAACCAAGAACATTTTTGAAGAAATGGAGATTTCACCAATAAAATTCTGTTAAGTAGTGTATGAATTATAATTTGGGGACTTATTTTTGAAAAGTATAGTTATCAGAAAATGCATTATATGAGTTTTAAAAATCATCTAAACCTCTCTATCTTTGGGTATACATTGTTTCATATGTTATCAAAATAATGCAGTTTTATCAAACTTGTAAACATAACATTCTTTAACAATTTAAGGAATTGCAAAAAAATAGTTATGTACAATAAATGAATTCTGATTAGTTATTAAATTATGAAAATTTGTTGCTGTAACTTACAGTAATTCTAAATTTTGATGATGCCTAATTTCAGATGGTATGAACACTGACATGATATCTAAAAAAGCATCAGACAAATACAACAAGTGTGTATCTACTTTGAAAAAGAATTTTGAACAGTCTTTCTCAGCATCTGTGGATGAGGGAGCATCTACATCAGAGATATTATGCAGGAAAAAGAATTGGAAAGGTAAGGATTGCTCAAATTCAACTAAATTAGCAACTCATGGTCACAATTAAAGATTCTTGATGTATATAATTTTAGATGTTTTAAATTTCAATAGCCTAACTTTTCTTCAATATCATTCTCACAAACAGAACACAATCACACCATTTTAACAATGCCTAAAAAATATCCATGGAAGGTAGATATTCTTATATTTTTTCTATTTAGGTCCTGATCTTAGAGTACATTAAATTAATAATTTCAATTTAAGAAAATTCTGATATCCCCTACCTTTTATTTATCTAATAGGTACAAAACTATGATGAGGGAGCTCGCTGAAGCATTCAACTCTTACAACTTCCTACCAAAGAAGGTTGCAGATTCTTACTCTATCCCCATACACAATCTCAAAAAATCAGAGTTCTTTGGGGCTAGTAGATAGATATTTTCTTGATAAAGCCAGGAGCATGAAGCAACAGTATGGAATATTGCCAAATATTCCTAAATACAGTAAAGGGAAAAAGATGGAAACAAAATTTACAAACAAAAGCATCTCTTACTCAGTAATTTGAAAGAACTGTATCTTAAGTATAAAGAAATTGACTCAAGTATAAGTTTTTCAACATTTGCAGCTCTTAGACCCAAATGGTGTGTTATTGCTGGAGGTACAGGTACACACTCAGTTTGTATTTGTACCTATCACCAGAACCCCAAATTAATGGTTTCAGCAATTGGTGACAAGGACTTGACTTATTCATTGATTCAAAAAAGTGTCTGCGATGTGGACAACATTAAATGTATGTTACACCAGTGTAGAGTATGTCCTGATGTTGCTGGTGTAGGTAACTAGTTGAACACATTAAATGTACTGACTTCCAGGGATTCAAGTGAATATGACCAGTGGACCAGCACTGACAGGGCAACTTTGTCAAATGTAACTGTTACAGTGGGGGAATTCACTGAAAAACTTTCAGAATCAATTTATTCTCATGCTCGTCATCATTATATAGCCAAGAGCAAAGCCTCTACATGAAGACCCTTAAGCAAAATCTCAGTGAAGATGAAGTTTTAGTACTGGGAGACTTTTCTGAGAACTATTCTTTCATCACTCAAGATGCACCACAGAGCTTCCATTGAACAAACGAACAAGTTACATTACACCCAATGGTTGTATATAAAATGGAAGATGTCAAATTAAGCCACACCAGCTACTGTATCATTAGTGATAGTTCAGATCATAACACTGCAGCAGTCTATACATTTCAACAATTTTTAGTTGAAGACATTAAAGTGAGATTCCCTAATGTGAAAACAATGAAATATTTTTCCGATGGTTGTGCTGGACAATACAAAAACCATTTTAATTTTAGCAACTTATGCCATCATGAAACAGATTTTGGTATAAAGGCAGAGTGGAATTTTTTTGCCACTAGTAATGGCACTGGAGGAAGTGTGAAGAGAGTGGCTAAAGCTAGTTTGCAAAGAACAACAACAGGACATCTCCACAGAGTTTCTATGACTTTTGTACACAAAATTTTGAGTCCATCAAGTTTAAATTCATTACAAAAGAACAAACAAATCATAATAAAACAGAACTCAGTAGAAGGTTTGAAAAAGCAGTGACAGTGAAGGGCACACAACATTTTCACAGAATTGTGCCAATGTCTCAGAGTCACATTAAAGCTTATTTAGTTTCAGACTCCAATGACTACAATGTTGTTTGGGTTATGACCTCTGAACAAGGTGACTCAGACATGAGTCCAGATTTATCAAATAAGCAAAAATTTCCTGTAGGAAAGTATGGTATGTTGCATGTATTTATGATGGTAGAAAATATCTTTGAATCATTTTAGATTATTCACAAGAATTTCAAGATTATAAAATCAAGTTTCTAACTTCCTATTTCCCAACTAATAAAGATGATGAATGTTGGGTAGAAGCCAAAAACATCCTTCATGAAATGTCAACTCCTAATATTCAATCTGGCACCAGAGTTGTGTATATCTTTGAAATACATGATACTGAGAATTAAACTAGGTACCAAAATGTTTGATTTAATGTATTGTATAGCAATTATTTTTTCAAGTAATGTCTTAATTTGTTCAATAAAACAACTATACTAGCAGTATTTTTTTTGCCTTTGAAGATTGACAAAGTTGAGAGAGAGTTATTATTGAGTTTTAGGAAAACACTAATAAGTTTATCTTATAGCTATACCATACTTAATCCACTTGTAAGTCAAGGAAAACATCTTATAAGAGAGCTTGATAGGTAAAACAGGCATAATGGTGTAAGTTCAAAGTCCAGCAAATAGAATGTGTTTTTAACCTCCACCACCATCTAATGAAGGGGAAAAATACACAATGTCATTGACTAAGTCATATAGAAGAGTAATTGAGGTACAAAATGACAAAAAAAAAAATCTTGAATATCTGTATCATAGGGGTGGGGCCCCCAAAATATATTCAAACATAACTTTTTAACTATTTGATTAAATGAATTTTATTACTTAGAGTCAATTATTATTTAGGATTTGAGCTTTCAAATGGTTTTTAAATTTGTTTCCTAGCTCAATTAGGGACTGAGTTATAGACTTTTAAAAATTAAGGGGCCAGCCCCCACCACCAAAATTGGGGGCCCATAACTTTTGAACTGTTACTCCAATTGCTCTGAAACTCGAAATTTAGTGTTTTTCAGCATAAACAACCCTGTATAGCAATTTTAAGCAAAATCTAAGTGGGTGTGGTTTCAGGCAATGCCTGATTTGTCCTGGACTGACCCTACAGTGTTATTAACAGATTAATCAGAACATGGTTGAGAAGAATCCAAATTCATCTTTCAAAATAATTTGTTTTAATGGAACGGCAAATTTTTTGCAAGTTGGGTACATCTTCAGCTTGTAATATCATTAAACGGTTACAAAAGATATTTTACCAGTTGGTCCTACAGAACTAAATATACAGTACTGACAATTACTAATCTCAAATTACAGTCTGTTTCATAAAAATTTCTGATTTGTACAGTGATTGGTAACAGCTGTTGTTTACATAGTGTTTCCATCTTAGAATATGACTAGTTTTTAGTTAAGAGTACTTGTGACTAACTGTACCTGTGCATAATTGGTAATTCCAACTGTCCCAATCTTGCCCTCTAGTTCAACCCATTCATGTTTCTCTGTGTACTTTCGGCCTGTAAAAAAAAGAAATTTCAAAATAAAGATAAGAATGAATATGTTTATTTTAAAATTTAAAACTGAAGTTTAAAGGAAGTAATGAAAGCCCAGATTTCCTTCAACATGCCTGAAGGTAATGCCAATGAAATTAGGGTTTAATAAAATCCTGCAGCACCAGTGTACATGGAAATGTGAGGTGGAATAAAAACCTACATATACCCAGTCCCATGTTTCTATAAAATGTCATAGGTACCCCTTTTCTGGAAAGAAAAAAAAATTTACATGACTTAGTGTTAGTGTGGACTAACTAGATGCATGTAGGCTTTGGTGGAATCAATAAAATTACACCCATCTACACCCTTCCTGTACAGTAGAACACTCGCCATTCATGGGTTCTTTTGTTCATGGTCAATTTATTCTGGCAACCCCTTGTAGATCACAGTCCAACTGTTGACTATTCACAGGTTGCAGCAAACAAAGTAGTTCCCATAGTAGAATACAAGTGCCATTTTATCTCCCATGTAGCATCAGTCTGTGCCTGCCAGCATCCCACAAGGTTGTTCTGTGTATCTTGTGATTTTATTTACTATTTCAAGTGCCCTTACTAACTTTTTGATCGTGGCATCTAAGAAAAAATCATCTCCATCCATCCATCATCTTGTTACCATAAACTCAACTTTATCACCTTTGCAAAAAGTTTATCATCATTACAGTCACAACAGGTATGTATAGTTTATTAAAAGGGCATCATTTTATTTTTATTGTAGCTAGCTATTTTTGTTCTTAATAACCCATTCTTTTTCAGTAAAGTATATACTGTACCACAAAAACAATGCACAAACTCGTGCATATATAAAGAGTAAAAGTTTTTAGATGAAGTACCTAACCCTATTTTCCCTCATAAGCCTTTAAGTTTGGCCATCACAGATTTGCCATCCACAGTGAAATCCAAAAATGTAACCCCTGCAAATGGTGAGGGTCTACTGTACTATTTGAAACAAACAAAAACTACTCTTTTATTACTTTTCATCAATGAAGTTAAAGAAAAACAGAATTAGCATAATAATCATGTAGGTACCATATCCTAAAATACTATTAGCAAAGAAAACCAACTTCAGATTTAAATACTTAAGTTTATAGTTTCAGTCACTTCACTGCAATGTTAAAATTAAGCTCCAGCACAAAAGAATTTGTATATGGTGGTAGGATACTGTAACAGACTTGCATTTAAATATGTAGAGATTTCTTTTTTAATTAGTTAGTCAAGTAAATTAGAGATAAATTATGCAAGTGTAACTTGTCATTTGATTTTGTATTTTTTGAAAATGACAGCTACAGTTAATGTCTTTTAGAGATTCATTCTTCCAACTGATCATCATTTGAACAATTTAACATCAAATAAATTTCTTTTTTAATAATTACATTTTAAGAGAATTACATCAGAAGAAAATCTATATACTTGACTATTACTAGTCTACAATATAATTAAAAACTTATTCCAAGAAACCATAATTACCTGAAATGATTTTTTACATGTACAGCAATACTTTGCACAGCGCGGTTAATTGGTTCCAGAATTTGTCCATGCTGTCCAAAGCATTATTATAACGGGTTTCAATGTAATACGTTCCAACCCCCCAAAAAAAGGCTCATCTATTTTTCGAATAAAAGTCGGAAGTTTGTCAAATGAAATAGTACCGAAAAGAAATTAGAAAACAATAGGAAAATTGCCGCTAAATTTTAAAAAATTGACGAAAATACAAACTGTGCTACATCAAAACCACGCTGTTCAAGGTATTACTGTATAGCTACATAAAATATGTACAGTACAATTTCATTGCAGTATTATCATACTTGATTCTTGGTGCAACTGGGCTAATTTCTGCCAACTGGACAGGTAGACCAGTTGGAAATTTATTAATGTTTCACAAGCCATCCATAATACAGTGCCCGCGAAAAGTATCCAATCACTCAAGAAAATACAATATTTTCCCTTGATATTCAGAGACACGTAATTCACTTTCTATTTGTTCTAGCGACATCTGGTAACTTTGAGGTTGCTCGCTGATATGAGAGCTATCCAACGCATTCTCAAATTAGTGTTCTGGTAGCCTTCGTTGCGGGTGGCTGTGTCTCAAATTTGTCAGATTTCACTGTTTGTGTAAATTTCTTGATTTTTTTTTTTTTTTTACAGAAAGTGGTGTAAATAAAATTTATATATAATGTGTGCTAAAAAACAACTTAAGAGTGATTGTCGAGGTGCTATTGTTGCTTTGCATGCATGTGGGAAATCACAGAGACCGATAGCTAAGGAATTAAACATATCCCAAAGTACCGTTAATTTATGGGTTTCACGGGCTAAGAACATGGTGGCCTAACCACGCCAGTCCCTAAAAACGATCTGGCAGACCGAGAAAAACAAATTCGCGAACAGACAAACTTATGAAACGTTTAGTATTGAAAAACCCAACAATAACTGCGAAAGAAATAAAATTTAATATGAATAATTTGTTATCTGGTGTTTCTGAACGAACTATCCAGGAGCGGCTCCAAAAAGAACTCGGATTACCATCTCGCCATGCTGCTAAGAAACCGTTCATTAATGAAAAAATGCGTAAAAAACGTGTCGCATTTTGTAAAAAATACATTCATTGGACTGTTGATGACTGGAAGAAGGTTTTATTTAGCGATGAGTCGACATTTTTGACATTCAGAAGTTGTCCAAAAAAGGTTCGCCGGCCTATTGGCTCAAATAGGATGGACCCTAAATACACCCTAAAGACAATGAAACACCCTCCAAGTGTGATGGTTTGGGGTTGTTTCGGTTACTATGGGCGTGGAAACTTATATTTTCTTCCGAAGAACACAACTATGAATGGTGCACGGTATTTAGCAATGCTACAGGATAAACTTCCAATGGCAATGGCAATCCAAAGGACAAAAACATACATGCATGATGGTGCACCATGTCACAGGGCCAAAATAGTGACAAAATGGATTACTGACAATAAATTTGATATTTTGGATTGGCCTGGTAATAGTCCAGATCTCAATCCGATAGAAAATCTGTGGCTAATAATAAAAAATAAGGTTGAATGCCACGACACTGGCTCAGTCAAAAAATTACAAGAGGCCATCAAAAAGGTATGGTGCAAGGAAATATCAGTGGAAGTTTGTCAAAACTTGATTAAATCCATGCCAAAACGTCTAGAACAAGTCATCCAAACCAAAGGACAGATGACAAAATACTAATATAAGGTTAGTATACATTTAAACATTGTTTTTTATGTAAAAAATACAAATTTCAAGGGTGATCGGATACTTTTCGCGGGCACTGTACATCCAGGGTTATTTTCTTTAAAATAAAATAATCCATTAAAAGCAGGGTTGGCAAAAAACCAGTTGGGTTTTTGCTGGGTTTTTGCCAACTCTGATTAAAAGCTTACACTGTTTGCACCAAGACTTCTTTAAAAATCTAGTTAAAGCTACAACACTTCAATTAGACTGAAAACCTTAACTGCATATTGAGATCTCAGGTTTTTGCTCTATAGTGGTATGATAAGTATTTTTTTTCACTTAGTTTTGGCTTAACCCTGTAGCTAATTATATTTATACAACAATAATAATAATGTACATAAATGACTTCATGAAAGCAAAAATTTAAGAAAATAATTCTCACAGAATTCAATATAAAACTAACTCAGGCTTCACCCTTTCTCTTACTCATGTAAACATCAAGGTTCTTCCTCACTCTTCCTGTAAACATGGATCTTAGAAGTTTTCAAATGCCACAATTTATGACTGAGAATTTTAGAATGAAATTAAATCAATATCATCAAATTTGCAAAGTCAAAGATCCTTGTATAGAGAGTTCATGCTTCATTAATTAATGTTTTCTCACTGAAAATTTACTTTGACATTATACTAACTATTTTTCTCAATGTTAAACATAGGAAGTAAAAGTTAGATTCACCAGTGTAGCCCCCTCCCCATACATTATGATTTTCATTGATAATGGGATCAGTCATTTCTAACCTACATTATCTGGAATCAAGTCCTTTGGCCAGGAGTGTATCATCCTAGACAGTCATAAATTGCGGCAATTGAAAACTTTAAAGTTCCATGTTAACAAAAGAGAGTAAAGATAAGTCTTGATATTTACACAAGGAAGTGTGAGTGAAACCATAGTTAGTTTTTTAACTAACTGTAGAAGGAATGAGGGCAAAGCCCAAGCAAAAGTTGCTGTTTATGTAAGAAAAAGTGAGGGGAAAAGTTGAATTTACATGCCCCACTTCAGAAATGTTGTGACGACTGTCATAGCATATTATCATCTCTCTCACTTCTGGAGCAAGATATTGTGATAAACTATATATGAGCACAAAGCTTAATCATGTTTACAACAACTAAAATATACTTGATTCATCTTGCTTAATTTGCGTGGACAATATGTAAACAAAACTTGGATTCTCTGTTTTCTCCATGTTGTGACCATCATGCCAGTTTGGAGGCCTATATATAAAAACTGAAATAATATATCTGAGAACAAATGGCACCAAAATGTACCCAAGAGCATACTTCACAATGTCTCATAGCAGTTTTGTCTTACCTATCCTACTTATACTTTTTTTAGTTGATTGTTTGCTAAAATAATGCTCCAAAATGTTGTGACCATCACCATGGAATGACCCTATGCCTATATACAATCTTTGACTGAATATTAGAGATAAGTTCATATATCATGTGATTTCTTTAAACATTTGACACTTTAAAAGGTTTGTATTTTTTATTAACTGAAAAAAAAAGCATGAAATTTTTACTGTACCTTCTCTGCACATAGGGAATTAGTCCCCCAGTGCAAAACATGCTCTATGTGATGTCCTCTCAACTCATTAATCTGCATATGCAGAACAAAATTTTGTAGTACCATATCTGTTGAAATCAGAGATTTCTTGCTCAGTTGATGCTTTCAATTATTCTATTGTGTGTAGATTTTGTTTAAATGATCTATCTTTAAAATAACCCCACAGATAAAAGTCACAGGGGTTTAGATCTAATGATGTTGGTAGCCATGATACTCCTTTATCATAACCACAGGAAATCTGTTGGACAGGACTTTTCCATCAAAAGTAAGTACCATGAACTGAGAGTATAGTACATCGCAGAGTATGTTTTGCACTAGGGGACTAATTCCCCATATGTAGAGAAAGTATAGTAAAAATGTCATGCTTTTACTTCAGTTAATAAAAAATATGAACCTTTTAAAGTGTCACATGTTTACTGAATATTTTACCTTATTAATTAGGGTCCCTGAGGGGTCAAATTCAACTTCATAAATCATAACCCTTATTTCTGGAACTACAGAGAAAACCAAGATATCACTGGAAAGCTCTTTTCCAGCCCTGTCAAACCATGTAAAGAAAATATATTCCTAGGAACAAAGAAATTATTTTTTTCAGCACTGAGTGATGGGGACCTTCACCCAATGATACAACTTCAACTTTGAACAATTGTGCGTGAATTGATTCTCCAGACTCCTGGCAACATGTGTTGGAAAAAAATCAAGCTGGGAAATTCATTAGTTCCAGAGATATTAGCAATAATGCCTACCAATATCATACTATACATAGTCACAAGGTAAATCACCTTCTCATTATTGGAAGTTGGATTCCCAAACAAGTGTTTGCAGTTCTGCTGAAGTGTTGTTGTTACCAGCCTACTATTGAACAGTTTTTTGTACCTTAAATTCTTTCACTGACAGCTGTGTTCTTTCCGTTGCAGGTACATGAATTTTCAAATATAACACTTGTAATCACTAAATTTACATCAAAGAAATTAAGTAATGGTTAGGATACAAAGTTATAGAAAATGGACAATGAACAATGTGAAGAAAAAAGCAATATAACATTTCATGTGCTAACTGAAGAGGACCTCTTGTTATTTAGAATGATATGTCAAGTCACTAATGTGTATGATGGACACAGGCAGAAATACCTTCACCAGTTACCAGAGGTAGTGCTAGTGGGTGGGTGGTGCAGCCACTGCTGCCCAACACCAGTGACTGGCCTCCCACCTCATGTGCCAACATACACTAGATTGTACTGGGGGTCACGGGGGTGGACTCTCACTTACATACATAAAAGCATTAGCTACACTGATGCCACCCAAAACATAACAAACACAATCCAAGCAGATAAAACAATAGAAATACAGGCAGTTAACATTAAAACACGCACAAAACAAACCACCACACTAATCAACATTTACATCCCACCAGATAGTTCACCTCAGGTGCCAGCTAATTACAATCCACAGTTACACAATCTGGCCTCTCTCACTAATGTCATCTTAGGAGAAGACTTCAATGCTAAAGACACTAGTTGGTACCTGCACAACCAAACCAACACCAGAGGCACCAATATACAGTGGTGTAGTGCTGTGGGAATGCGTGGGAACGGCGTTCCCTTACTTTTTTTGGTAGATGGAATGGCGTTCCCTCACTATTTCAAATAAATCTGAACTTACAAATCTCTAACGTCATGAAATTTTAATTCCCACCCCTAGAAGAAATATGAGAAAGAATCATTAACTGTTTCATTTCTTTTAGCTTCGACTGAGGCAATGCTAGTCTATAAAGATCTGGTGAAACAGTCACCACGGCGTACCAGTTGTTAACTTTTTTTTAGTTAATCATTCCAGTTGTTAGCTATTTTTATTGATCGTACTGGATGTCATATATCTAATGACACTGGAAATACTGCATCTTCAACCTTGGAATATATCCTAATATCCAGTGCATATGACCTCAAAATATCCCTGAAATTGGTCAATTTCAAAAGATTTCCCAGGGGGCTTACAGTGCCCCCGGACCCCCAGCTGTATGGGCTCGCCGCACTCGCCATTGTCCCCCCCGCATCTGAGTAACACTTTCAAAATGCGTTCCCTCACTTCTTTATTTAGCACTACACCACTGCCAATATAGCCACACAACTAAACAGCCTCTTCATTCTTAACAATACAGAAGAACATACACACACAGCACATCAAGCAGGATACTCAAACTCCTCCCCAGACATAACATTCTGTTGCCCCTCACTAGCAACACACACTGGACAACAGAAAAACAACTCATCAGACCACCTGCCCATCATCATTACATGTTCTACACTCTGCCCCAACAGCCTTAGGCATACTTACAGAAATTACAAGAAAGCTGATTGGGAACAGTTCAAAATACAGACTGAGGCACAATTCACCATATTAAATAGCACACCCATCATAAACATCAATACAACACTAAGATCAGATAATCAATAATACAAACAAATACATACCCAAGGGCAACATTAGGAAATAACCCAAATTACACTAGAGAAATAGCCACCTCATAAGGCAACGTAAGAACCTCAAACATAACATACAAACTCAAAGAAAAACAAACAGAAACATTTAGGGAATTCATAACACTAAACCACTCCGCAGATACATCCAGACTATACAAGACTATAAACAGCATTACCCACTCTAACAGTGGCATTCACACCTCACACACGGCTATCTGTTGCAGCCAAAATAAGATCCCAACATATACACAACAAGCTAACATTCTAGTTAATCACTACGGAAAGATAAGTCACTTAAACAGAGACAACCAGAAGAAAACCTACAGACTTAACACGACCATTACACCCTTCAATACAGACCAGACCACCAAGATCATCAAAAACATTAAGAATTCAAAGGCTACTGGACCAGACAACATATCTAAAATACACCTTAAACACTTGGGCCCACAGGGAATACTAGCTCTCACAAATATCAGCACATATTCATACCAACACTTTATTATTCCTGACATATGGAAACAAGGTAAAATTATTACACTACTCAAACCAAACAAAAATCCAACAGAACCAGCTTCCTATAGACCCATTACTTTACTATGCACACCTTCCAAAGTAACAGAAAGACTAATCTTACAAATCACCAACCCAACATACCACTATTGCCTACTCAACATGGATTCAGACCTCACCACTCAACCATGACATACTCACTAACCTCACGCAGAACATCATGGATGGCATCAACTCCAGACAACCAGCTCAATGTACACTATTAGCAACAATAGACATTAGTAAAGCATTTGATGCTATCCCATGCTTCCCTCTCATAAACAAAATATTCAAAACAAACATGCACAATAACACCAAAAGGTGGCTGAGCAACTATCTTTCAGGAAGATACTCACACGTCACATTTAATGGCAAGTCATCCAAAAACAAGCTTCTTCCAAACGGGGTTCCTCAAGGCTCTGTTCTCTCACCAACACTATTCAACTTATACATGCATAACATTCCGACACCCATAGATAACAAGCTTACCTTATCATCATATGCAGATGACATCACTCTAACATCCACCCACAACAACATCGAAACCGCTACAAATAACCTACAAACATACATAAACAGTATACAAGACTGGCTCACACACAATAGACTCAAAGTAGCACCCACAAAATCAACCATCACCTTGCTAACAAGCAACACAAAAGAAACTTTGGACACCAGCAGGAAACATCACTCATATAGAAACAATATATTTGCTCAGTTATGGACTATGCTAGCCCATGCTGAGCACCCATTATTTCAAACACACACACAAACACCTTACAGACAGGGGTGCAGTGCCAATTTTATAGGTGCCGGAGCTCTGGTGGGCCTGACAAAAGCCTGCCATTTCCTATCCTGTTTCTATATATGCCACATGATGACTAAGTATTTCGTGTTTGCACTCACTCACTAAACTGTTGATAATTAATGGAGACAATTTTTTTTGTTGCTTGTTATGGTAATTCCTCCAAACTTCCTCTTGCAGAGGTGCCGGAGCGGCGCTCCGGTGAGCTCCGGCAGCACTGCACCCCTGCTTACAGACAATACAAAACAATGCACTTCGTATCATTACAGGATGCACTCAAATACCACCAACAGAACACCTGCACACAAACAAAAATACTGAAAGTTATGGAACATTTAGACATGAGGGGAACACAATTCATGGCAGCAGCGACAACTAACCCCACAACACTCTTGCCACTATATGTACAATCATGTACTGACACCTCGCACCATTAAGGTAACACCAGAGACATTATAACCAAATACTCTATTCCATACCATGCCCCACAGCCATCACACAGTACACAAAACACACACACACACCACACACACACACCTAACCCACAAAGCATTGACACAACTCAGTCCAAATGTGGTCCTAGGTGCGAAGCCACCACCCATTGATAGGTCAGAGACCAGCCTGAGCAGATTGGATCAAGTTAACAATGTAGACATCACCCCAACTTACAGACATATAAACACAGACTAGACAACTCCACAGACAACACCTGCCACCTGTGCCAGGACACACCACAAACAATTGAACACATTATGACAGATTGTACCACTCTAGCACAACATAGAACACAACACAACATCACTAGTGCGCTAAACCTCTGGTCTACTCTGGAGAGGGCAATTGGTTACTTGCATGCTGCTGGCTTGCTCAATCAGGGTGGGCTGATTGGCTAACCAACAACAACATACACTACACTTGAACCCCATTAATTCAACACTTTTGGGGCTCTAACCTTGTTGAATAATCTGGAAGATACAAATTAACTGGATAGTACAAAATCAGTTGCATATTTCAAACTTTTGTATGAAGTATCAAAGAATTTGTATACAAAATTTGTTGGGTATTTTAACATTTTATACAAATGTATGGTGTATTTTTTAAATCTACTGTCCAGTAACTAAACTGTACTGTATAAATGAATGGAAAGTTTTTAAACTACAAATATTATACTTTCCTAGCACACTCCTGATTGCTAAAATATATTCCATTTAAAAATTCTTACCTAGTAGGAGAAAAAAATACTAATTGGCAACCTCAGTAGGCCCGCACACACACAGACTGCATGTGACAACATGAAGGTTGCCATGGGCCACATGGGTACAATTCATACATTGGTACCAAAAAGTCTGAAATTCCTTGGATATTTTAAACGGTTGAAGAAATGTACAAATTAACCTGAAGTACAAAATAACAGAGTGCAAATTAATGGGGTTTGAGTGTATTATTCAATTCGAGTACAGTAGGTACTTATATACTATGTCTATATATAGTAGACCCTTAACATTCATGGTTTTGATAATTCACAGGTGATTTCTCTGTATACTAATTTAACATTCATGGCATATAGTTTTGACCATTTGCAGGTCAACCCACACATTTATTTCCTCATGTTTCCCACACCAAAATACCAACCCACATGCTGCCCTGCAGGACACTAGCATACTACACCCACAGCATTGTACCCATGAATATGATTTTACTTCATTTTTAAACCTCCATCATTGGTGAGTAAAAGTGATTTTTTACATATTACAGTACAATATTTAATTATTCTCCATAAATAACATGTTTACATGTATTTTTTATTTACTTTTCATAAATAACATGTTTTACTTGGTATACCTTTACTCATGTTGGCCATACACCTTCACCTAGGTCTCCAGAGGGGTGGTTCACCTAACCCCATTTTCCCCATAGGCTATAGTCTTAACATTGATGACAGTTTTCAGGAATGTAACCCCCACAAATGTTAAGGGTCTACTTTAATACAGGTAGGTCTCATTATATACAGTACCACTTCACACCAAATTGCTATAATATGCTAAATTATTTAGGGAACATTCATTTCATGTGCTATATAAAGTGATATTATACACTCTACCCACAACCTTTGTGCTGCTCTGCGAGAATGAACAAGTTTGAACATGCGCAAATACTCGTTAATGCCCTCCCCCTTTTGGAACATATTTGACCACTCCATGTTGCTTGGGCTGCCTATTCATGTGTTGACTGCCACATTGTGTAGTTGTCTACGTATTCACTCTCTTCTGCGTGTATTTTTTGGTGTTTATTCATCAAAATGACTTTGAACAATGGCCCCTAAGCAAGCAAGTTCAAGTGCAAAGGGCAATTTGGCTACTAAGCAGCAATGTAAAGTCATCACCTTTGAAGTTAAATTGGAAGTGCTTAAGAGATTAGAGCATATATCAGAGTAGTTTCAACAACCCAGCAATCTCCTGAGCCCCCATTTCTCCATCTCCCTCTCCATCCTCCCCACCCAACCTCCTATGCTCAGTCAGGCCCTTTCTTAGGCGAGTACAGCAAAATATTAATTAGCATTAAATAGGATTAAATATTATTTTACAAGTTATTTATTATGTTGAGTCGATTGTTAGTAGTATTATCATGCATGTTTATTACTATTTGACTTCGTTTTTATGGTTAAATTGACTTGTTATAATGTTTCCTGGGTGGCTACTCACTGCTCAGGAATGTAATGCACATTTATAACATGTGGCCTATGGGAAATAAGAATTAATTTTACACAGAATTGTACTATATGCTGTTTTCCAGGAATGTAACCCACACATAAAATGAGACTTACCTATATACAATTCAGTAGTTTGTACTCAATACATTAAATTATCCATTCCCAAAGATTGTAACCCCTCCCTCAGAAAACAAATAGAGGAGCAAAACAAATAGAGGATTCCTAACTCAACTAATGAGTTATGGATGTCAAACATTTGTCATAGCTACAGTATAGAAATTATGAAAGAAAGTATTGAATAATGCATCACTTTTCACTGCAATGCCACCAATGAAAAAAGTTACCCTGAATTCAGCTATGGTACAGTTTGATGAGCTAATATAGCAATTTATATCATTGGCATTTGTTGATTCAGGCTGTCTTCTAACTAGTTAGTAAAAAAAAAAGTATAAATGCTGACCATATATATATACACGGGGTGTCAGGAAATGATTGCACCCCCCTGTAGAGCAAAAACTAGAAGAGATAGATAAAAACCGGCGAGACCACTTGAAAGAGCGTTAAAATCTGAATAAAAACCATTACATATATTCTATTCCTGTGATTTTAATTCTTACCATTCTTTTCCCCACAGAAACCATGGCATCATCTATTTTGAACGATTCAGAGAAAAAGCGAGTTCTTGACCGCATTCGAGCTGTCACATTTCGTGAAGCAAAGGAAGCTGGTGCAACTTTTATAACTCGACACTGGGTGGCTGAGAGATTAAAAAGATCAGAAGACTTTGTCAAAAGGAATTGGAATAAGAATCCTGAAGATTGTGAAACAGAATTCCGAGGAGGAAGACCGGAGAAATTATCTCAAGAATCGAAAGACATTGTGCTTGCTGCATCACGGCGCCGAAAGAAGAGCTGCTCTGAGGTAGCGAAAGAGATACTTATCCGTTGTGGTAAGATAGTCAATCGGCAACTTGTGCATCAATTTCAACTTCGCCAAGGCTTGAGTGCTTGGCATGAAATAGCTAAGCCACGGAAGAGTGATCTTAATATTGAAGATCGGCTATGGTTTTGTGATTATCTTGAGGAATGGATGGAAGACGATTTCCTTCACTTGGTTGTCAGCGATGAATTCTTTGTTTATGTCTCCAGAAAACCAAATTTTCAGAATGATCGGGTTTGGGCAACAACTCCTGATGAAGTCCCAGACAACCAGAAGTATCGAGAAATAGTAAAAAATCCAGTGTGTGGGGGTGTTTTCATTATGTTCTCTATTTGGAAGCTCATCTGGGTTATCAAACCAAGAGGAACCAGTTGAGATGGGCCTTATTTTCGAAATATAATTTTAGCCCAACATGTAATTCCGTTTTTGAAAGACCCCGAGTGTGTTTTGGATGTTGAACAGGCAACCTTTCTTCACGACAAAGCCCCCTGTATGAAAGCACTTGCGACTCAACAACTGCTTAAGGACAATAACGTTGATTTTTTCGGAAATAATGAATGGCCTGGCAATTCTCCCGATCTTAATGTCTGTGAACATGTCGGATCCATCATGAAGGATCGGGTGGAGTCCTTAATGCTGGAACAACCCATTCAGAATCGGTATTCAACAGAAATTATGACTGCAAAGATCAACGAAGTCCTTGAAGAAATGAGTCATGATACCGATCTTTTTGAGACACTTCTGGGATCATACCCCCGTCGATTAATGGCCATCAGAGCTGCAAATGGGGGCAACACCCGATATTAAAACAAGTGTTTTTTATTCAAAATTAAACGCTCTTTCGCGTGGTTTTGTCTGTTTTTTTTCTATTCCTTTCAGTTTCTTCTGTACAGGGGGGGAGGGGGGCAATCATTTCCTGACACCCTTTATAAGGCCAGTCTTAGGGTAGGGTGAACTGGGACATTTGCCCAAACCCCACACTTGGGGGATTGTGTGTTTCGTACTAGTTGAGTGGACTTGCTATACTTTCTATCAAAAAGGAAATTGCATCAAATTTTAATTATCACAATATGATAGAGTTTGCTGCAAGGAAGCTGAGGAAGGTGAATTTCAGAAAATGAGCTGACTATAAATTATATAATATAGGCCTACAGTAACAGACTGCATAGCATCAATTGTTCAATATGTATTTTAGATTGTAAACCTTCTGATATTTTAGATTGTAAACCTTCTGACATTTTGGATTGTATTTGGGATTGATTATATTTTGGATTTTAAATCTTCTGACATTTTGATGTTTTGGATTGTATTTGGGATTGATTGCAAACCTTCTGTATGGTATTTTAAAGATATTCATGAGACCTAAATCAGTGTTAAAAGTATTAAATAATGCTGTATAGGTCTAAATATTGACACAAAGAAAACGTATAAACATGAAAATAAAATTGTATGTATTAAATTTCTTTTATTTAGATATCTCAATTAGTCGATATTTTTTAGGGGCTCCACACACCCCTAGGACCAACCCTCTGTGTGTGTGTGTGTGTGTGTGTACGTATATAAAATGAAATTTCATAAATATTATGACATATATTCTTCATTGGCCAATACTTACTATCTACTTCTTAGGTAGGTATATTTATTTTTATTGTAACTTAACAAATGATTATATATTTGAACAAGTTCTGGGCCAAACTGTGGATTTTTCGGTGAAATCAGCAATTTATTCAAATGTAAAAACACCATGTTTATATGGCTAAAGCAGTTTTTCTCACTTCCCACTGATTGAGAGAGTGAGTTTAATCTCAATTTCATTCTCTAAGAAAAAATTATTTTCATTTATATCAAGGGAGGAAGTCCTCCAAAATGAAAAGTTATCTAACTTTTATTCATTCATTGACACGGTGTTTTTTGTGCTTAAATGATTTGTTCTTTGGGAAATTGCCTTTCAGATGCTTTTTGAACCATTCTTTTATCTGAATTAGGGACTGAGATGATATAATTTGAAATTTAGTAATATGCAGAATCACCCAAAATAGGAGAGGGGAGGATAGTTTTTGACCCATTATTTTAATTGAGCTATAATATTTTATATTTTGAGTGCATTGGTTTAGACAGTGCCATATACAGTTCATCCCCATTATCCATTTTTTGCTTATTCATCATTAATACCATCCTCCCTTTCTCTGTCATGCATTCTCACTTATCTATTTTTTGTCCATTAGCCCTGAGGTGAAGTGATGCACATTTCATCATTCATTGTCTGGGGCAGCATCTAGAACTTTCAAACTTCAAATATGCCTTCAGTCTGTTCTCTGAATGCTATACTGGATGGTTGTCTGCATTTCTCTGGTTATTATTTGGTGAAATAATTTATTAAATTTATTTACAATGGCATCCAAGTATTCTAATAGTGACTGTAGTGGTTCTGCGAGTAAAAGCCTCAGGAAACTTGCAACATTGGAAATAAAATTAGACATTATTGCTTTATTTATTGTTTGATATTCATTTTATATGTCTTATATAGAGACTTATACTGTTATATCAATGCTAAAAACATGTTAGAAAGTCATTTTTCAACTATTAAAGGCACTTTATACTCAAGACCTGGGGACCTGGGAACTAACCCTCATTTATAACATTGGGTCTATGGAAAATCATTATTCATCAGTTGCATTTTCAAGAAACCAATTAATGACAGATTTTAGAGATTGACTGTACCAAATTATAGGAAAACAGATGGTGGGGTTAAATTTAAATTTTTTGTAGGATTTGTCCTGGAATGGGCCTACAGTTAAAAGAAGAGATAAATTTAGCAGCAAAAAAGTTGAAAATAGCTACACAAACTTTATGCCAGACATCAATAACAAGAATGGAAGTCAACAGGGATGGTTTACAACTAAAAACTGCTTCCAGATGCCATGGTACAATTCATTGTCACATGGCTAATATCACTGGAATTCATGAATTACCCAGCTTGATTTTTTCAACACACATTGCCAAGGATCTGGGAAATATATTTCCACATACAGTAGTTGTTGAAAATCCAAATTGTATTTGGTCAGGGTCAAGGTCAGCCAGTGCTGAAAAAATTATTTCTTTTTCTTTACATGGTTAGAAATGGTTGAGAGAGAGCTTTCCAATGCTACCTAAAAAGGTAAAAACTTTAATGACAATAAGTCAAAAGCCATTTGACCCACTGACTTGCAGTCTGAGATTCTAACAGGTTTCTATGGTACCTACACAACTGTGCCAAATTTCCTGAAGATCAGAAAAAAAAAAAAAAAAATCTGGGTGACAGCACATTTCTCAAAACTTTTACTTGGGCCTATGCTTTTAATTAGGTTGGTGGGTATTTTGTTATCTATTACGAAACAAAAAATAATCATATTTGCATAATGCGGCAAATTAGCATTTTCATCCAGCATACTTTTAAATATAAATACCCTATGAAGAAACTAATCCAACCCCCCTCCCATGAGCAGAAGTAACATACTAAACATTCATAGAAAATCTATTTCCTAGATTACTTTTGTTTTCTTTAGTGGTGAATCAAGTTAATCTACAATGGGATTTACCTCATTAAAAGTTTACTTGCTACACCCACAAGTCTGAAGGAAGTAACATGCTGTACTTAAAAGGTTGAGGCATGAGTAGGACATCAGTTATTAGTAAAATAGAGAGATTTAGGCTTATTTGAATGGGAGGTCAGGAGAGTAGAAGGTAAATGTAAGAATAAAGTATAATTATTTTTTTTTTTTTCCATATTTTGGCCATAAAATCTATGGTAAAGACTAACAAACAAACCTTAATTTATTTATAAGGTCCTATAAGAGAGAAAATTAATTTTTAATAAAGAGCATTTTAACTAATCCAAATTTTATAGCGAAATAGTAATATGCACAATAAATATAAAAATATTTTGAAAGCATAAAAATAAATTTAGAAAAATATTAAAATATAAATATTCAGGATTATGTAAAGTTAAATGACTCTCCAGATTTAAAAGGGTTGTTGCGATATTTTCGTTAGTTGGGTTAAGTCTGATATTTTCATTAAAACTAATGAAAATATCATGACAACCTAGGGGCATTCCAGGAGAGATCACCCAATGCATGTCACCACTCCAACTCAGATTTTGATGAAACTTGACATATGGGGTTCTTCCAGGTGCTGATTTCACTTGTCAAAATAAAAGAGTTCTATGACCCATAGTTTTTGAGATATGGGCCCCCCACTTTACCACCTAACTTTAATGGGCAATAACTCCCAAACATCTTACTATAGACCTATAAAACTATACATTTTTAGAATCAGCATGAAGAGATCTATTAAATGATACCACATTCAAATGTGTAGAACAATAATGAAACTTTTCCCCCCTTTTTATTTTTGACCCCCACCACCCTAGGCAGTGAAATCCAAAAAAAAAAAATAAATAAATTTATTAAGCTTCCATTAATTGTTAAAAGATACAAACAATAAAAAATGTGGGTATCAAGTTGCAAGATATTTTTAAAATTATTGAAAAAATATGTACATTGTGAAATTTTGACATTTTTACGCCTGCAGACTAAAATAGAGAACTACAAATGATATATTCACATGGATGAAAATAAACAGCAAAAAATACAAATTAAACACACACATATTACATCAAGTTGATTCATATTACATGAGTTTTTTCAACTCATTTCTGGGAAAACATATGAATATGCATTGTTCCTGGCTTTAAAGTTGGTGTGCTTAATAAACCTAAAATTTTATCTCTTGATATGTGGCATGTATCTCTAATTTGTGGAAAGTAATAGTAAACACTATATCCTGATGGGTGCAAAAAGCTAACCTCAAAGTCATCAAATTCCTCATTATAGGGATGTACAAATCCCAACCATTTCTGATCATTGTAAGTACAAACTATGTACTCTCCTATTTTTGGATTAACTTCAACATTATCTTCACCAAGAAAAGCTTTGCTTATAATCCTCACCTCACCAACTTCATCAGAAGATAATTCAAATGTTTTTGTTATTTGCATTAATAGGTACAAATCTCTGGAATTTTTGTGTTCCTATTAGCAGCATACTTTTTTCATATCTGTCACTTAAAAATTTTTCCATAGCTTCAATTTCTTCAGAATTTATTAAAAAAAATTTATGCTGTCACTTACATTGTTTGAACAAAATTCAAACATGTCTTCTGGTGTTAATATTTAATTTGCGAATGTTCTCTGCATACTCACTCTGGCTACAGATCTTTTCACTGTACCCCCAATCCCATCACAAGCGCTCTTACCATGGCTTGTGGCAAAGAAATGCCACTCACATTCCAGCCCAAAATCTTCTTCGTGTTTACAAATGTTAACAAAGTTGAAACAATTTTTATATTGTCCTGCACATCCATCAGTAAAATAATGTAATTTTTTGATATGAAGGTGGGATTTTCTAATAATAAGTATGAGTGTATTTAAAAAAGTGTAAACCATTGTAGTGTTATGTTTTGTATTTGGAGATAAAAAACTAACTTTAATGTTTTGTTTAATTACTTTCTGGTTCCTTATAATATAACACAAAGGGATGCACTGTGCATTGAGTATTTTCCCAATGAAAACCTTGGGCTACATCCTATACTACAAATGAGTAGTTTTCTGAAAAGTCACCAAGAACTACAGCTGTATGGCTATTTAAATTATTCTTCAAGTTTTTTAGAAATGCACTCTGATTCTTTGCTATAAAGTGATGATGTGTCAATTTGACAATTTTTGTGCTTAATGAATTTATAAAATCATCTACAGATTCTGTTTTTGCAACCATATTGCATCGATCTGTAGTAACCCATTGTTTAATATTTTATTTCCTCACATTCAGGATTGTTAACACTTTGAAAGTGAGCAAAAAAATTCTTAATACCTTCTTCTTTTAGACAGATTACATATTTGCATCATGCAATTCCTGTTGTTGACATCACACACTGGTTTCTCCATAAGAGTTGTGTATTCCAACCCTTTGACACCCAAAGCTAAGAATTGTATTTTGGCATTCTGGTGGTATGTACATACACACACAGAATGGGCACCAGCAGCTCCAGCTAAAACACAATGTCTGGGGCGAAGGCTGGCAAAACTAGAGAAGCCAATTTGGGGACTATCTGGATTATTTTTATAGAGACAAAGCTTCTTTCAGATTCATTAACACCAGTCTTTTCTGCACAGATTCTTTATACCCACTTTCATTTCTGATACTCAGGCAGTCTTTTGTACCTGGGCACAAATGATTAATTCAATCCAATCCAAAAAATTTCTGAACAGAATCTTTAGTACCTTTAGTTATTACTTTTCCTTTTGACATGGGTTCAATTTCAGGAATAATTCCAAGTCTTTGCTTTATATTTCTGCTTTTCTTAACTAAATATTCAGTTGTCTGAAATTTAGATTTATAGTTTTTGATATGGTAAATAGAGATAGTCAATATTTTGAGTTTCCTCTCATAACTGTCAGTAGAATGGAAAGCTTCAACCAGTTCATTCATGAGATGAATCATTGACCTGAAACAAATTCATGAATGTATAATAGCTATAAACAAAACATTACATGTGCATATTAAATTTTTTGGATAATAATATTGATTTCAAGTGTAACAAAATGAGTAGTCTTTGAGATAGTGAAATTAAACCAAAAATTATTTGTGACCAAATGAATTCCAAATGATTTAATGGGCCCATTGATCTCCAATCTTTAGGGAGTTGTGCTTCTAGCTTCTATCAAAGGTGAATACCTACATTTTGTTTTTATGCTTCAGTTTTAGTTTAGGTATATTCCTACTTAATAATAGCGTATCATTTTAAAATTCATACCTTTTGAGTTTCATGATCCAACTTTGTAGCTTTTGATGGGCTTGGGATCTCAATTTCTAAGCTTGTTTCTAGCTTTCATTTAAAGAACGATGTGCTTTTTCTATTGTTTGAATAGCTTTTGCTTCTTTTCTTGAGGAACCCAAACCATCTGAAATTTTTTAATTAATAAATATTTGACCCCATTTGATATATATGGATAATAATAATTAATATGCCAACATATTAATTTCATAAGTTTATAAGTTTAATAAATTTAATATCAACATATTAATTTCATTAAGTTTTTCAGCAAACTGCTGAAAAACTGTCTTGAAAGTAAATGCATTATAAATATAATAAAATAAAAGAATTATAAATATAAAAAGTACCTATCATTAAATACTTACACTTCTTCACTGGAGTCACAGCAAGACTTTCTAGAACTTGAGAAACCTCTTCTTTGGCATTACTTGATATACAGGTAAACCTCATTTTATGCCACTTTAAATTTCGTCACTTCACTTTTATGCCACTTAAAGTAAAAGCTTAAATGTGAAATTAAAAATGGTAAAAAGCCGTAAACTACGCAAAATATGATGATGTAACTGTGTGGGACTACTGGAAGTCATATGACATTTTAAAAGGCATTTTCAACATAGCTGCAGCTTAGAATGAAGTTTCAAAATCATGTCTAAATGGTGTCTGGCATAAGCTGTGGTGGCCTGATTGCATTGCTGATTTTGGTGGATTTGAAAGTGTTGAAACTGTGACAAAAGACATCACTAAGATAGAGAATGAAGTAGGTCTAGATGATGTGGAAGATGATGAACTGCTCAATTCTGTAGTTCCTCAGCAAAAAAAAAGAGGATCTCCCTTCAGGATCTTCTTCCTCTCAATAAATCATCTCCATCTAACCACTGTCAAACAAGATCAAATAATTTTGTTTTTAATTGCTTTAATTACCAAAGTAAGTAATAATTTATCTTTAATTCAATTATTTTTATTAATATTAAGCATTCTTTTACTAGTTTTAAGAATATAACCCATTAATAATTTTCATTTTATGGAAAATATGGGGTCACTTTTAGAGAATCCTGGAACCTATCCTATTTATTTAGGTAGAAGCCAATTATTTTTTTGCTTCAATTTATGCCGCTTCACTTTTCAACAGCAATCTGCTGGAACCTAACCCCGGTGTAAATCGAGGCATACCTGTACTTGGATCATATTCATCACTTTCTGAAATAACATTCTCAGAAGACTGATTGTGATCAGACTCTTCACTTTGTGATGTTGATAGCAACTCTGGTCTCTGCGTCAATAATTTTCTACAGTTGCTACATAGTACAGTATTCCTTTGTAGTTTCCATTTATATCAATCATAAAGTGATTGGCTGATGGTTCTTATACCCTTGTGTATCTTTTTCTTATGTTTTTGTAAAGGATCATCACAGTATCTAACCATTTTTCATTACTAAAAATACACAATTGTAAATCTCAAAAATAAGATATGATTTGACTCAAAATAAACATAATTAATAAACATTTGAGAGAGAAACTGTGTGAATATGAGTTATACATAGGTAGGATATATATCATTTGTAGTTCTCTATTTTAATCTGCGTAAAAATATCAAAATGTCAATGTACATATTTTTTCAATCATTTTTTAAATATCTTTCAACTTGATACCTACATTTTTTATTGTTTATATCTTTTAACAATTAATGGAAGTTTAATAAATGGGAGAAATTTTCATTATTGTTCTACACATTTGAATGTGGTATCATTTAATAGATCTCTTCATGCTGATTCTAAAAATGTATAGTTTTATAGGTCTACAAGATGTTTGGGAGTTATTGCCCATTAAAGTTAGGTGGTAAGTGGGGGCCCATATCTCAAAAACTATGGGTCACAGAACTTTTTTATTTAAACCAGTGAAATCAGCACCCAGAAGAACCCCATATGTCAATTTTCATTAAAATCCAGGTTGGAGTGGTGACAAATTTTTTAATTTTTGGGTGATTTGTCCTGGAATGCCCCCCTAACCAATCATCAAGGGCATACAATTGACCTAACCAGGCATTCAATAATTCATTTGCACAAGAAATGAAGGTCAGAGTTGAATAAAACACCAAAATACACCAGAAAAACCTAAATATGAAACTATTTTTAGTTAATATTCGTTTTAATGCTTTGTTCGTTTTCGATAGAAGGAGACATTCTATGACAATTTAACATATAAATTCGTATTCAGGACACCTTGCAACCTCAGGGAAACTGATAAAAATCAAGGAAATATAATAATTATTTTTTATGGGAAAAAAAAAATTTAGACGTAAAAAGCAGCCATTGACTGAGTGTTTAGCTCTTAACGCTATTAAAATTTTGCCAGTCCTTGTCCTCTCCAGTTTTATGTGGAGACATCTCTTGGCAAAATTAGGAAACATAGGTCAAATCAGCCAATTAAATCTTGTTTTTGTTTCATGTTACCTTATCCGACCAATCAGAGACATGCAATTTGAATCTCCAATCATGCATACTCATTCCAAAATCCTTATTCAGTTTGGTTTTTGCTATGGTTTGTCTGGGGTGTGATTTGGATTACTTATAAAAAAGATGGTGCTGAAGTTTTCTTTACCAGTCACGGTGTTTTATTTGTCCGCAGTGTGGTCATGAGTGTAATTATAGAGAAGTTGCTGACCAATATTATTGCAGAAGATTGACTAGGGATGAGCGCGGCAGAAAAAAAAAGTGTTCCTTTTACTTCGATGTCTGTGAGCATTGGCTAGGCCAAGTTCAAATTGGTGGGCCTGGCAAAATCGTCTATTTATTCCTGTTGGTCGCCACTGATTTGTACAATCCCAACGCTGCTATTGAAGGTTAGAAATTGCGAAAAAACGCGGGTTAGGTTAGGTTAGGTTGTCTGAACCAAAACACATTTTTCTGTGTGTTTTTTGGTGTGATTTGTTCAAATCTGAACTTCGTTTCTTTGGGAAATGAGCCATTTTTAAGAAATTTTCAATTTTAAAATTTCTAAAAAATGGCTTATTTCCCAAAGAAACGAAGTTCAGATTTGAACAAATCACACCAAAAAACACCAGAAAAAATGTTTTGGTTTAGAAAGGAGAAAAAGCACTAAAACGAATAATTACCCTATTTTTTACTAAAAAATGTTGGGGGGCAACACAGAACTGTAGCCAAAATGAAGGTTATATTTGAACAGAGCACACCAAAATACATGAGAAAAATATATTTTTTATTTCAACTTCAGGCCATGTCATTTGCAACATAATTACCCTGGTTAGATTTAGTTCCATTTGAATTCTCAGGTAGTAAAAGTTATACTAAAAATTTCTGGGAGAATGGTTCTTCTGGATACAAATTCTAAACTGGATCTGGTAACTGTGTGGAAATAAAATGATGGTGCAATCTGAAAATGAAGGTAAATATTAAGTTTCGCAAACACCAGTTCTTTGAAACGTTACAAAGATCCTGATTGGCCGAAATTGATCACGTGGGAAATAACCAACCCTCTAAAACGACCACCTAACCAGTGTAATCTAGTCTCCGAAAAACTTAATATTAACGAAAAAAATAAATAAATATGCCTGAATACTATTCTAGTATCTGAGCACCATCTTTTATCACTCACTTGACTGACAGACTGTCGAACTAACGAATGTTCTATGCACATAAATTCCTGCGTTTTTCCATACTGGTTTCAATCTTAAACTCGCAGCAGCCAGTCGAGGAAAAGCTGCATTACTGACAGCACGAATAACTAAAGCCATTTTACAGTAATATTATAAAAACATTAATATATATCTAAAAATACAGTATATATAACAATCCTAAACGTCCTTAAAAAAACTTATGAACGCTGCCGAAGTAGATTCTGAAGGGCATGCGTAACTTTTGACAACGTTCTTTTGCTATCATTACCACTTTCATAACGATGCATTTCTTCCTTTATTACTCGATAAAAGCAGGTCCTCCAGTTCGACAGTGATAACACAGACATACATGTCATAGATCTGCTACTCAGCATTAAACAGTGGATTTCAGATCTGTATTTTAGACTTCACCCAAACCTTTGCATTTAAGTTACATTTGGAAAGCATGAAATCACTCAGTTATTATTAGTAGTCTGTTTTCTGTGCAGCTAACCACGAAGGATCATTCGGATATGAAGTCACTCGGACCTCTCCAAGTTATGCAAGTCATAAATAATCTGCAAGCTATATTTTTATAATAAAACAATATGTAGCTTTAGATAATTTATAACTTTATATTCATGATATAATTATAACTTTTAAAGGCTCGAGACACTGTGGTTGGCAAACATTTACGAAGCTGAACATCTTGGGGGTAACTTATGGAGGAGTCTGAAGGATCTTTTATAAAGCAAAGTTAGAGGAGCTGGTAATAATTTGACACAAATATTTAAAATTCTTGGATTTCCTCAACTGGTTCGCCTCTTATTTTTAAACTAATATCAGCTAACTGATTTGAGCGTTTTGGATGGAATTGCATAAACTTAGGGATCGATCCCAGAATAGGCACCTGAAATCATTTTTAGGTGCTTAATCTGGGATTGAGGCAAAACACAGGTGCTTAATCTGGGATTGAGGAGAAAAAAATATAAACAGTTTTTAGAGATATAATTTCATTGTTTTTATCAATATTTAAAAAAATCAACTCTAACCTAACCTAACCTAACCTAATCTTTTGCTATATCTTCTGCAAGATGCCTATTCTGGGATTGAGGTTGAACGCAGGTGCTTCATCTGGGATTGAGGTACATCAGGTGCCTATTCTGGGATTGACCCAAACTTAGTTTTCGTAACATTAAAAGGAATATAATTCGCAGATTTTTAGAAGACAATCCAGTTCTTTAACAGAAGGACTTATTAACACCATATAATCGACATAGACTAAATTATTTATCCCGTCACCCCTTACAAAATGTACATATTGTAATACCAATTTTACTTTTGTGTGATTAACTGAATTTAATATGATTCATTGACTTTTTTTTTCTTTTCCAGGTATTAGAGTTGTGTGAACAATGGCAGACCAGTCCACTTACCCTCTGGAGGAAAGGCTAGTGATGAGCACATGGGCTCATGAAAGGTCACATAGTGGCAAAACGATGCATGATATCCAGAATGATTTCAACACAAGCTTCAATAAGGCTGCACCACCAAACAAGACTGTATTACGCTGGGAGAAAAAGCTGTTTAAAACTGGCTCCATCAAGAACAGACCACGGTCGGGAAGACCAACAACGCGAGCAGAACAATATGAAGGTGTGATTGCATTAGTAGCTCGTTCACCAAAAAATCACTTCGGAAACGATCACAAGAACTTGCAGTCCCCATGTCTGCAATGAGAGATCACATGACAAAAGATCTCGGCATGAAGCCATACCGCTCGTCATTTGTAAATAAATTAACCGATACAGACATGCAGAAACGGTATGAAGTTTGTGAACGTTTTTTGAGCGTTTTTCCAACAACTCCTGCACGTGGAACAGTGACTTTTTTCTGACGAGTGTGCAATTTACCGTAGCGCCAAAATGAGAAATGTTTACTTCTGGAGCAAGGAAAATCCACACTTCTTTGAGGAATTGGAACACCATCCACCGCACGTGATGATATGGGTTGCAGTGTCTACCAGGAACTGGTTCGGTCCATATTTTTTTGAGGGTCCTGTCAACCAAACTGCCTACCTCAACATGTTACGGGACTGGTTTGTGCCTGAGCTCGAACGTTTAGGGCTGCTTGGGGTTTCGCCAAGCAGAACGTATCCCGGGTGCGTTACCGCAAACAGAGGAACTGAAACACGCTGTTCGAGATGCATTTGGTGCAATCACTCCAGCAATGCTGCATCGTATCTCACACCGCACATGGAGGCACATAATCCTTTGTTACGAAAATGATGGTGCACACACAGATATTTTTGATTAGTAACTGTATTTACTGTAATTAAAGTAATTGTTGCTAGTGACTTGTTTCTTAAATTACACCTACCACATATAAATACGATTAATCACACAAAAATAAAATTGGCATTACAATATGTACATTTTGTAGGGAGTAACGGAACTTTTCGAACACCCTATAAACATCAAAGCCTCATTAAAGGGACATTCAAGTATTACGTAACACTTTTTGGGAAGAATTTTAACACTCCCCTTCCCCTTGTAACGCTTTGTCACAGTGTGAAGCCCCAACTAACTTTAATATGTAACACGTGGTCATCCCCCCCCCCCCGACTTTTAATTAGGATAGGGGAGTCAGGGTCCTTTAATACGCTTTTCGGCACCTAGGCCTAATCAGTGCGAAAATTTGTGGTTGATACCAGTTCTAGTGTTTTATTGTGTTTTCGCAAGCAATCACAGACATTTTACGTACATTAATTAGCGACCAAATTGGCAATATACCCTACAGTACACAAACAATGTGTTATTGTTCTGATTGAAGCGATTGTAGAGGTATGGATAAAAGGGTCACTGGTTTTAGAGGTATTCTAGTCCAGTTTTAGAGGTATTTGTAAGCCATCATCTGGCAACAGTGCGTCAGCTGGCTCAACTGACTGGGCCATAACACTTCACGCTGGACAATTGATTACAGTGTTGGTCTAGTGTTGGACAAAACTATATAAAGTAAGTTTTAGCATAGATGATGACGGACAGCAGCTGGCGTTTAATTCTTGGTGATTATTTAACCATAAAGAAATTATAGATTCAAATATATATATATATATATATATATATACGGGGCTCCAATAAACCTTAGCCCCCCGCCCATGGCCTAAACCATTAGAAGTACAGTAAAACTAAACATACCTGACAAAAGAGAATTTAATCCTGCATTTAATGAGAAACAATTAAAACTTGGTGTTCCCGCCATTGGCTTCCAAGACAGCCTGAATTCGCTTTGGGTAGCTTGCCAAAAGTGATGTGAATAGATCTTGATCGTTACGCAAATTTGTTAAAACAGTTTCAATGTGTTGCGTCATTGTATCCTTCGGAAATCGATTTGCTGCAGGTTCTTGAAACAAGAGACATTCAACCTTGTCCTTTATAACTGATCCAATGTGTTCACAGACGTTCAGGTCCGGAGAATTTCCTGGCCATTCTTCATTTCCAAAGAAATCGATCTCATGGTTCCGCAACAACTGTTGAGTGGCTAATGCCTTAAAGCAGGGAGCCTTATCGTGCGGAAGTGTGACCTGATCGACATCCATAACATTGTTTGGGTTTCTTAGAAAAGGAATGACATGTTGGGATAGAATAATATCACGAAAATACTGTCCATCCCAACTCTGACCATTTGGCTTCAGCACCCACATGAGCTTCTTTGCAGTGAACAAAACAAACACACCAACACAGTCTGGACTTTTTAATAATTCGCGATAATGTTCATTGTCATCGATTTCATCTGGTGTTGTGGCCCACACTCGATCATTTTGGTAGTTAGGCCGACGTGTTACGTAAACAAAAAATCCATCGGAGACAGCTAAATGCATGAAATCATTCACATCCCAATCTTCAAGATAATGGGCAAACCACATTCTGTCATCGATGTTAAGTTGAGTTTTTCTTGGCTTTGGAAGTTCATGCCAAGGCTTTAAACCTTGCCTATGACGGTACAGTCGAATGATCTCACCACTAACGATCTTTCCTCTCAACACTTCGATCTCTCTAGAAAGTTTAGCACAGCTGTTTTTCCGCTTACGCGTACCGCTTTCAATGATGTCCTTTGTTTCCTGAGAGAGTGGCAAATTTGGGCGCCCAGATTTGGTTGTATCCATTTCACATTCATCCAAAGTTTTATTCCAATTTCTTTTGACGAAGTCCTCACTTCTTCGCAACTTTTTGGCAACCCATGAACGTGTTATAAAGGTGGCTCCAGCACAGGGCCGGCCCTAGGATTGCTGGCGCCCCGGGCAAGCTGAACTTCGGCGCCCTTACAAGTATAATTTTAAAATTTGTTCACAATGAGGAAAAACTACAAATGTAAGAATAAAGAGTTTATTATAATTAACGATATTCACTCAAAGTACAACTAAACATTCTCAAAATGGAACCATGTATGAAAATATGAGAGACAGTGTTGCCACTTTTGTCTGAAGTAAATCCACAAAAAAATGTAAAAATTCCACAAAGTGGCAACACTGATGAGATATTAAAGGATGGCAGCGCTGCCAGGCGTATGTAATTTGTGCTCAACGCTCACCTACGCGGCCACATCAACCCATGTGACATGTCATCCCATGTCGGGCCAAGCTGACCTTAGCTTTACTGGTAGTCTGGTACTAATGCTATTGGCTAATATAATGTCATAATCCTTGAAAATTTGACTCCACATCAGGAAATTTTCACATTTGACTCTTTTATTTCATTTTATTTTATTTATTTATTTTTCTATTTTTCCCTTTGTATTTGGAAGATCCCAAACACATGACGTGGCGCCCCTTAGCACGTGGCGCCCCGGGCAACTGCCCGAGTTGCCGGTACCTTGAGCCGGCCCTGCGAGTCCACATCACGAGCTTCCCGAAATGTTATTGCTCGTATGCGATCTATCACACGTTGCCTCTCCGAATCACCAATTAATTGAGAAGCCATTATATTATCACTTTATCAGCTAGAGTAATTTTAATACCTGCAATAAATAAAGAATTTTATATATTTTTATAAATCACTAAAAACTATTTCGATATAAGTAAACATGTAAGCTGCAAATGGGGGGGGGGGGGCTAAGGTTTTTGGAACCCCTTATATATATATATATATATATATATATATGATGAATAAAACCACGAAGGAAAAAGAAACACAAAGGGGTGCTCAAGCGCTTTCGTCTAATGACATCCTCAGGAACACGAAAGCGCTTGAGCACCCCTTTGTGTTTCTTTTTCCTTCGTGGTTTTATTCATCATAAATACTTTTCACGTGTCACTTTCGTGAAATAATTTTTCATATATATATATATATATATATTCAATAAAACAACTGAAATTTTATAGTTCTTTGACAATTTATGGTTGATTAGTAGCCTACTGAACTACATGTGTATATGTAAAGTATGCACTATGCATATTATGTATAGATTGTTCAGTTTAGTAATACACATGTGACATGTTTCTGATTAAACTGCATGAGCATATGAAAGAGTTTTATTTCCATTAAAACTGTTGATTATGTTATATAACACTCAGCTATACGCCTATACCCCCTTCTCCCATGATAATAAAGTGTAACACATCCCATGACAGTGCTTTAATTGCTTTCTCCGCGGTCTCGAGCTTTGTCCAGTCCGCCGCTGGACCGCCTTTCTAATGCGGCTATCCTATCAATAAGCTCCGGGGTGGAGGGCGCAGCCACGGCAGCGACCACAGCGACTCCAACAGCCGATCTGGACGACTCGAGCCGCCGGACTAGCTTCTCGTACAACTGCATGAGTTCGCAAAAGCGGCACATGCTGGAGTGGTTGATCTTCTCGAAGCAAGCTTCTTTGAAATTCGTCACCCACTGGTTTACTCCTTACCTCGCGCACTCGGCCTTCAGTTTCTACGGTCCAGTCATTGTAACTTATATTTCTAACTCCAAATACACTGAATAAGATAAGCGTTCTAGCAATGAGAACTATCGAAAACCTTCTGACCAGTAGAGAGAGAGAGAGAGAGAGAGAGAGAGAGAGAGAGAGAGAGAGAGAGAGAGAGAGAGAGAGAGAGAATAATTTATTTATGGAAAACAATTGAAAGACTGGTTCCTAATCTCAAACTGAATTCTATAACAATAAAAAAAAAATGCATGGCATGGATTAGGTGAGGTGACGTTGCGTTTCTGCCGTCCCTATTTCTTTTTTTTCTTCCTTCTCTTGAGTGGATAAATGCATGTGAAGAGTGAGGGCATGGTGTGGAAAATCTGACTTTCTTTCTCATTTCCTATTCCAATCCCTTTCCTGTAGAAACAGTTCATCACTTTGCCAGCGCAATGGCTTTGCGCGTACATGGGTGTAGACATGGAGAGTTTGCTTAATCCTTTTGGGACTAGCCTGGAGTGGGCCATGGGGTCTTCGTTGGCCCGATACCTACGTAAATAGAGCTGTAAATATTTTGTATAAAATATTTACATATGTGCGAAGTTTTGTGACGATACCAAGTAGTTGATATACGATAAGCACAAATATATTATATTAGTTTATACAACCATGCTCTCTAGTGTACGATTTCTGTGTGTGCATAACGTAATTGTCAAGCTAGGTTATACAGCTCTTTCCTGTAAAATTTCCTTGGCTACTTTTCCATGGTCAGAGTATTTTCTTCAACCTTTTTCCGTCCCGCCTCTGGCGGGGAGTGAGAGTTCCTTATTCTTTTCTATCCAGTTTTCTATTACTACTAGAATAATTTAAAAATGTGCTAGTTTAATAACAGGAACCTCCTCGAGTGGACCGAAAGGTCTTTGGTGCTTCCTCTTGTCCTTGAAAGTCCTCGTAACTACAGTGGAAAATAGGAGAGGCAGAATGTGCAGTACGTTCCTAAACTGAAGGATAGATAAACATACTCAACACTGAAGGAAAATAGCTTCGTTGTCAGATTATCAAGGATGTATGACAAGTTATCAAAAGAAATACGGAAAACTGGTGCCGATGTGGACACCTTGAAAAGAAGACGCGACATCTGGCTCAGGACAATCCCAGATGAACTGGGTGTGGCTGACTATGTAAGATGGAGAGTTCAAGAAAGCAACTTTCTCTTTCACCGAGCCAACTCTAAAGGAAGGACCATGATCATGACCTCCATGCGATGGGGAATTAACTAACGAAACTGCTACCAAGTGAGTGACCAGTAATTTAGTTAAAAATTTTACGCTTTTGTCTATTTATAATAAAGGTTGTTTTACGCATCGTTTTTCAAAATCTTTTATGTAAAATGTACGGGCTCCGCAGTGATCTTTGACGACGTTAATTTAATTAAGATTAGCCAACACCCAAAAAAGAATTAATTATTTTATGACAAATAATAAAATTTAAGATTATACACGAAATTGTATTACTATTTAATGAATAATATTTTTCTCAATATACTCACGTATTACAAAAGAATATAAAGGAATACAAAGAACACCAAATAGCAACAGACCGGCTGGTCCCTACGAGGCTGTCTGTTTATGAAGGAAAGTTAAAAGATGTAAGAAAATTTAAAGACGGTGAAAATTTTAAAGCAAAGCGGAGAGAAGAGGTTGAAAGGAAGGAAACGAATTTAAAGATAAAGTGAAAATTTTAAAGTAAAGAGGAGCGAATCCGAGTGAAAATTCTACAATACTTCTACGCTGTAACGAATGCTTCGAATTGGGGGTTTAAGGCAAGATAAGCATCTAGCCTCTTTTTAAAGGATTCAACCGAATTACTTTGAACTACGCTGGCAGGCAATCCATTTCACAAATTAACTATACGATTGAAGAAAAAAATGTTTACCCACTAATTTGAAACCATTACCGCGAGTTCTGTCTGCATTTCTGGAAGTGAAATATTATTCTGCTCGACATTATCGAAACCTTTAATCATTTTAAACACCTGGATTAAATCTCCTCCATACGTCTTTTTACGAGTGAGAATAAATTTGACGTTTCTAAACGGGCAGCGTTTGATTTGTTTCCGAGTCTAGGCATCATCTTATTAGCCCGTCGCTGCACTCTCTCCAGTCTGTCTATATCCGGTCGTAAATCCATTCCATCTTAATTACGAAATTTAAATATTTTGTGCGTTACTTATAAATAACCCGCGTTTTTAAGCAGTTGGGGTTCAATTTTTATTTATTTGTTTTAAATTTTGTTTTTATTTTTATTTTTTAAAATACTTTTCTTAACATATAAAGTTAAGTCAAAATGGAGCAGACGCTGTGGCTGCTTTATGAGTGCCGTAAAATCTTAAAAGCAAATCCTGACTGAAACTACGAGTACAACAAATGCCATCTATAGAACGACATATATATATATATATATATATATATATATATATATATATATATATATATATATATATATATATATATTATATATATATATATATATATATATACAAAAAGGTGAATAGGAATATATATATTCACCAGGACAAGGGGGGCACAAGAGAAGATCAGGAACAAGCAAAAATGTTGATGGCTCTCACAAACGAGTTTATGCTGACACAGGAGATAACAGAAAATACCAGAAAAAATAACTGCCTGGATCTGGTATTCACGAATAACACGAACTTGATTGCTGATATAAAAATAACCCCAACCATTATCTCAGACCACAACTTAATCGAGATATCAACAAATATGATGGCAGCATTAGAAGACAATACACATATTGTGGAAAGAAGTAAATTTGGGGCCTTTAACTTAAACTCGAAGACTATAAATTGGGAAGCAATCAGATCGCACATGGCCCAAATAGAATGGAGAACAATTTTCGAGAATAAAACAACGGAAGAAATGCTAACAACGTTGGAGGAAAAAACGCTGAGAATTTTAGAAAAATATGCTCCGAAATCACAGCCAAAAGGAAAGAGGAGCTGGCTAGAAAGGCAAAAGAGAAGACTATTCCACAAAAGAAAGAGAGTGGAGGCGAAGTTAGGAAACTGCGGAGATAATGGCAGGAAAATAATAAAAGAAAAACTGGAGGGTATCGATAGGGAAATACAAGCCCTGATTAAGGACCATACAGAGAGGGAAGAGGGAAAGGCGGTAGAAGCAATAAAGGAAAATCCAAAATACTTCTATAGCTATGCAAAAAGGAAAACAAAAACGCGCGCCGCTATTGGGCCCTTAAGGACGGGAAATAATGAACTAACCGACGATCCAAAAGAAATATCCGATACATTGAGAGCTCAATATGAATCAGTTTTCAGTACCCCAAAAAGTGACAAAGCGATACCTGACATAAATGCATTCTTTGAATAGGAATTGCAAGGAGAGTATATAACAGACTTTGAGTTTACACCAGAAGATGTAGCGAGAGCTATAGAACAAATGAAACTACATTCAGCTGCAGGTCCGGACAATTGGAACGCATTATTGATTAAAAACTGTAAAAATGAAATAGCTACACCTTTATACTGGATATGGAGAAGATCCCTAGACACTGGGGAAATACCGAGCATCTTGAAAAGAGCAAACATTGTCCCAATATATAAAGGAGGGGACAGATCTCAAGCAAAGAACTATAGACCAGTGTCATTGACGTCCCACCTCACCAAAGTATTTGAAAGAATAGTTAGACAGAAAATTTATGATTTCCTGGAGACACGGGAAAGATTCAACGAAAATCAGCATGGATTCCGATCAGGTAGATCATGCCTATCACAACTAATAGAGCACTACAACAATATCCTAGATGCATTGGAAGGCAATGACAACTACGATGTTATATACACAGATTTTGCTAAAGCTTTCGATAAATGTGACCATGGTATAATAGGACATAAAATTAAAGACATGGGAATAACAGGCAAAGTGGGAAAATGGATCTACAACTTCCTTAGTGATCGTCTGCAGGTCGTCAAAATTCAAGGTATATCATCATCAGAATCGGAAGTACGCAGCTCAGTACCACAAGGGACAGTACTGGCCCCACTCCTGTTCATTATCATGCTAACAGACATAGACAGCGGAGTAAACAGCAATAGTATAGTAACATCCTTTGCAGACGATACAAAGATCAGCAGAAAAATCAGCGATGTACATGACGTGGAGGCCTTGCAGAGGAACACGAACAAAATATACAAATGGTCAGAAGACAACAACATGTCATTCAACGCCGAGAAATTTCAGCTCTTGAGATATGGTAGAAAAGAAGAACTTAAACAGACTGCATATTATGCTCCAGATAGACAGGAAATTCAGAGAAGCATGAAAGCGATTGATCTCGGGATAATAATGACAGATGATGCGAAATTCGAAACACAAAATCAGATAGCGATAAATAAAGCAAAAAGAGTCGCCGGACAGGTTCTAAGAACGTTCAAGAGAAGGGACAGGACAGTAATGATTCCCCTGCTAAAAACACTGATTATACCAAAACTTAAATACTGCTCAGTTTTGACGTCCCCATATAAAAAGGAAGAAACTAATAAACTAGAAGAAACGCAAAGGCAATTCACAGCCAAGATTGATGGCTGCAAAGAACTCAACTACTGGGAAAGACTACGTAAACTAAATCTGTACTCACTGGAAAGAAGAAGAGAGAGGTACATCATAATCTACATATGGAAAATGATCGAAAAACTGGTACCAAACCTAAAACTAAACCCAATTACCATTCAAACAACACTGGAAAATAGGAAAGGCAGAATGTGTAGTGTTCCCAAATTAAAAGCACGACAAGGGACCTCCTCAACCCTAAAGGAAAATAGCTTGGTTGTCAGGGGGCCAAGACTTTTCAACCAGCTTCCTAAGGACCTCAGAAACGTAACGGGGGTCAAAGTTGAAGTCTTCAAGAAAAGACTGGATGCCTGGCTCAGGACAGTACCAGATGAGCCGGGCGTGCCTGGCTATGTACGGTGGAGAGCGCAAGAAAGTAACTCGCTCCTCCACCAGGCCAGACCTAGAGGCGGGGCCACCAGCTTGACCTCCGTGTGAAGAGAGACCAACACACGAAACAACATAAGGTTCATAAGGTAAGGTATACTGAAATGGTACCATATTTCTTCTACATATTGTATAATTTCTTAATAAACAATATTTGGTACTTGTGGGTTATCTGTCGCCACTTTTTAATATTTTTTTATTTATTTATTTTATATATTAAGAGAAGAGGATTCTTTATACTGTACGGCATTGACGATTGGTTAGGTTAAGTCGTGCTAGTTTGGTTAAATAAAAAACTTTTTAATATTTTTTTTATTTAGTTTTTTATATATTAAGAGAAGAGGATTCTTTATACTGTACGGCATTGACGATTGGTTAGGTTAAGTCGTGCTAGTTTGGTTAAATAAAACGGTATTTAACCAAACTAGCACGACTTAACCTAACCAATCGTCAATGCCGTACAGTATAAAGAATCCTCTTCTCTTAATATATAAAAATAAATAAATAAAAAAATATTAAAAAGTGGCGACAGATAACCCACAAGTACCCAATATTTAAACAGCTAATGAACTTATTTAATTAACTTCCTTAAAAACGGACGATAAAAAAAAGAAAAAATTATATATATATATATATATATATATATATATATATATATATATACAGCTGGTGAGCAGTCCGGCATGCTCTCAATTGAACACACCCTTCTCCCTCTATTCCTCACTACACAAACATTTTACACACTACGCAATCTTTTAAAAATTTATAAAAAAAATAGCATCGTGAACCTCGGCGACCTTGATTTTGGCTCTCTCTCTCTCTCTCTCTCTTATAAAGAGGGGCATTTTTGCGGGCACTCGCCCTTGACCCATCCTTTCTACATGAAAAAAAATATATGGAAATGAAATGAAAATGAAAAAGTTTATCGCCAAAACAATAATTCATATTATATACAAACAATAAAATGATAAACAATTAAAACGAAAATAAACGCTATAAAAATAAAAATAGAAAAAATAAAGAATAGCAATCTCGATGTTTAGTGGAGCTATAATAGACAAACATTTTCATACCACAAAGACCTTAGTTCAGATTTTAGAAGACTCAAAGCGGGACTGATGAATAGTTTGGACAAATGGATTGTCTGAATTTTTAATTATTTGCATTAGGATGTATTGAATAGGTCTTGTTGTTGTTGTTGTTGTTGTCGTCGTCTCCGGGAAGCTCGAGACATTGTGGTTAGCGAACATTCGTGAAACTGAGCATCTTGGAGGTAACTCATGCGACAGTCTAAAAGATCCGTTGTACAAAGCAGATTTGAAGCTCTACCAGGACCTTTTTTATAATTAACCAGTGGTGGGCACCGTTAACCAAAAAGTTAACTTCGTTAACCGCTAATCCGTTAACCAAAAAGTTAACTTCGTTAACCGTTAATCCGTTAAACATGTAACGGAAGTTACCGATAAACCGTTAACGTTAACTTTTATTATAAAAAAAATGAAAAACACAATATATATAATTTAATTTTCCCTCTTCTTCTCGTTCTCCATTTTGTCCATGAGATGCATGTTGCCCTTCATGAAAATTAGCATATCAAAGTTTTCATCAGACAGGGATGATCTCTTGGCCCTCAGGATGTCCTTGCCCATAGAGAACAAACGCTCCACTGCAGCACTGGAGGGGATGGCTGTGTTGAACTTGATGAACAAGTCCACCAACACTTGCTCACCCAAGAAGGCAGCATCTGTCAGCAAGTCCTTGGAGTTGGTCTCCAGCCAGGTCTTGACCAAGTTCTGGGCCTTGCCCTTGAGTGACCTGTGGCTTCTGCTGCTCTTTTGTCTGGATGACAGCACTGAAGAAGTCATCCTCATCCTCCTCCTCCTCCTCGTTGTTGCTGCCTCCACTGTTGCTGCCCACTTCGTTGGACTGCTGCTTCATGGCCTCCTCGACTGTACCCTCCATGCTTTTCCTCACCCTGGAAAAACCGGGTAGAAAAATAATTCTGGAGATTTTAAAGATGTGGTACCTAGAAGTACCGCCAGGACATAAAGGGTTAAGGTGAAAACGCTCCCATTGTAAGACATCAATTGACTTAATTTATGTCATCAAAGTGACATGAGAATTGAAATCTTACCTGATCAGTTTTATGGTTCTTGAAATGTATCAAGGAGACTACTAATAAGGTACTCACAGACATATTATAAATATACATGACTTACTTGACAACGATTATTTTTAAATATTCACTAGCACAAACATGTTGCGCAAGAGACAGACTGCAAATGAAACAAATGTAGTTATTTGTTGTAATTGTTACATATATATTATTGAAAGTGCCTTAAAATGCTCGTGATATTTCTTGAAAGAAGTTGAAACATTCAACTCAAATGGCAAATCTTTCCGCTGATTTTACAGTCGACCATGTTTTGCTCAAACCAATGCCATAAATAACTATCATATTTGGTAAGACACAAATTGTGGCAACGGAAACAAATATATCGCCTGATTTTGCACTGCGGAAATGGAAATTCGTTCATCACTATTAACAGTGGCGGATTAATTGCGCACCTGCTCAGCACTGAAAATAATAGAAACTTTTAAACGTTTATTTATGAATTTTTTAGGTTAACGGACTTGAGTTAACGGAAGTTAAATGTAACGGAAGTTAATTAGTCCGATAATGATTTTCAAAGTTAACTTAAAAGTTAAATCGTTAACGAAAAAGTTAACTTCGTTAATTAACGATTAACGGATTAACGGTTTGTGCCCAGCTTTGTAATTAACCCAAAGTTGCCGCCCATAAATATTAGTCCAGAAATTACGAAATATAGTGTCTGTAGTTTCGCTTGTACAGAATCTGAAGTTCATTATATCATGTTTATTTCAGCATAGAAACTTCGATATTTCTTCCTTATGTCTGAATCGTCACTCAAGTTGCGGTGATAATTTAACCTAGATAGTTAAGTCGTCCTGTTAGGTAATGCGAGTGAGTTGAAGAAATAATTATGAATTTACAACGTTTTCAGAATCGGATTAAATTCTCAGAAGTGATATTCGAATCAGCGCAGTGCCAAGAGAAAATTGATTATTTTATTAATAGAAATTGTGACTGCAATTGTGTAAAGTCTAAACGACAATAAACTGAGCAGAGTATTTGATTCAGATACTGATAGTTTGAAAAATATATACACGAAATTAATAATTCACTGAAAATTAAAGCTAATATCAAAACAAATTAATTTGATATAGAATGAAAAGCATAAGCTTTTTATATTTTATTTCATTTTTTAAAAACTACTGAAGAATACTGAATAATACCAAAATTCTACCTTTTTCAAATCAGTTTCCACGCAGCCTTTGAATCTTGGTTTTCATCACTATGAGGATAAAAATTATTCCTTTAAGAAGTTATATAAATAAGTTATATTTATATTTAAGTTATATATATTTTCGCATATTTTAACGTGTGTTTCACTTTATGTGGCAAGGTACATTTCATAACTAGTGTTATTTTTAACTTTAAAGCATACTGAATTCAAAATTGTGACGCTAGAAGGACATATTCTAGAAATTTGCGAGTGATTCCAAATTTTTGGTCATTACTATAAATATTACAATATATGCAGAAAAAGACTTAAATAGGGTTGGCTTTTGCTGCAGGAGGATGAGGAAGATCCCCATTCTTCGTACTTTAATCTTCAACATATAAATTGAAGGGCAGGTCTTACAATTAATGCAAATTTCGAGTTAATTTTATCCAGAGGGCTGTGCAGAGTAGCGGTTTGGCAGGTTATTGGTTGGTTGTATGGAATTTATTTGATTTTAAGAATGGGTAGAGTATAAGGAACCGGAAAAATAGGAAGTCTAGATAGTTCAGCGGGGATTAGGGGAGGGGGATCCTAGATATGCAGAATTTTTTAAGGTGGTCGGAAAGGCATTTTACTTAAAAAGGATGAACTAAGCCGTTTGATTTCATAGACTAGGAATTCAGAATCGCAGACTTGACAGCTCTTAGAAATGAGGAAATCAGGACCGTTGTGTTCAGTAGTGGTATAAGAAATAATGAAACAAGTAGGGCCTACATCTTTTGAAATTACGCTCTCGTCCAGCGTTGGTAGGTATTTATTTACCGGAAGTCTCTCTAGGATAGTGAAAACGTTATGTTTGGTTGCTATTTTGAAGTCACTGTTGTTGATTGTATGGTTATGGATTTCGGAGGGAATTCTTATGGTGGAATTGTGTGGTTTTGGAGAGTGGTTGGTTAGTCCTAAAAGAACCTTTCACATTTTTCTATATAATTTGCCGAACAAGTACTATACAAATGTATTCATAAATTATCGCGGAATACAATGGAGTTATTATTTTATCTTTGTATTTGAAAAAATTATTTAATGTATTGGTGGGGGGAAAATCATCCGAAGACTGATTTGTGGATAAGATATAATTATACACTTTGTAATATAGTGGTTTTCTTTTTATAATACAGTTTAAAAGCTATATTATAAAAAGAAAATAAGTTACTTCATATATGCCTTTTAAATTATTGAACTACCACTTACAAATATTTAGAAACTAAACTGTGTTTACGTGATGGGATTTATCTCACTAATAAGACTACGAGATGCAATAATAGGGACTCCTCAGCCCTCGCAGACCGTGGGTTGAGAGCTCGAAAATTCGTAGATGTAGAGTTTCTTAAGACTCGCATAATGAATTGCACGTTCTCTCGGCCTCTCCGTTATAAGAAGGATGATAGGAAACGGAACAATAAGCCTAAGCGCCATTAGTTTTAAAGAAAATTTCACATTTATCTGTTTAAGCTGAGTCTGTTACAATGCATAACAATATTCAGGACTTCACACGAAGAAAAAGAGCCCTAAAAATTTCAACGGTCTTGGAAAAAGTTGTAGTAAATTTACTACCGCAACTTTGACTGATTTACAATGGGCATTTAACTCGTGTAAAGACCTTTTCTTTGAGAAGACCCAATAAAATCAATGTTGGTACGTTGCAAAGATCCTACAGGGTGCGTGGGTGCGATTGAGTTGGCAATCGCTGTCGGATTTTCAGGAGCTTTTTGATATATGTGCCAGTGTTGGATCACCGCTCACGTAATCTGGTCAGCTACTTAATATTTAGGAAGCTCAGATGAGTGACTTAAGTTTCCTCCAGTATTTTTGTTGGCACTTCTAAACAATTATAACTCTTCTTTCTCATACGAGGTAAATATCCTCAACTGTTATTTCTGATTCCAATAAAGGATCAACCTTCTTATGGCAGTCCGAGAGAAGGAACTTCATTCCTCTACATAAAATGACATCAGTTTTAGTATAGCGTCTTTGACGTGGAATGTCTTAAGGGAAAGGATTTTGCATTTGATTCACATTAAAAACTGCTGCTAAGTATATTATACTTGATTTCTGACTCTGAAGAGGTAGTCTTAAAATGAAATATGCATTCCCATGAGAATCTTAATTTTAAAATTTATATCAACATTATATGATAATAAAAGCATGCCCACATATCTTTGAAATCTAGTTCCTATCCGTGATCACATTTGCAAATTTATGCTCATACAGATATTAATGAAAAACTAAGGAAAGAGACTCGACCTTTTCAGTTCGAACTTATGTGAGTGAGGGTGAAACATTACGAGTAAGTCTAAGTGGGGTTTTCGGTATCATAATGTACAAATCAGATGAAATTTAGGTTAGGAACCAGCTTCAGAATAAGTTACGTAGGTTAGTCTGGATTGAGTTAGTAGAGTTAAATAAATAAAAGTTACATTATGAAAAGGAATTACGTAAATTTTGGTAAAACGTTAAGTGGTTACTGAAGGATACAGTAAAGTGGTGAAAGTTAAGTTAATTTACTTTAACTCTCTATTGGTTAATATAAGTATAGAGTTAAGGGGAAAGAGGTGAGGTTAGATTACGCTGGAACTATTAGAGGTTAAGAGACGTTGGGTCTCTTCATATTCATTTATCATATTTATTTTATGCATATTCCATAAATACAAAATATATGTTGTAGTTTAAACATTATTACTGATGCTTAAAATATCCATTAAAAATTTGCCCATCATGTTAATGGAAATAACAGGTATTTAACAATTTTAATTACATTTAATTAATTAAAATGTTAAACATTTGGTTATAATTCGAATTCAAGTGATTAACTCATTTAAACCGTTAATTAACTCTGAGATAAAACTACCCAACGTTTTAATGGAAGTAAAAAAAATTATATAAATTGATTTTACCCAGGCCTCGTACCTGATAGCTCAGTTTCGTTGTTAAAATTGTTTTTGATATTTAGCAAAGTTCTTAACAAATACGTTCAGACTTTAAAAAGATGAAAAAAACGTTTACAAAACTCTTTTTTTTTTATATTTTCGCAACTTCTTATCATAGAATGAAAGGTCCAAAAAACTTATTTTTTTAGAAAAATGAGAAAAAGAAGTAAATTTCTATGGAAGTAAATAACTTTATGAAAGTCCATGTTTTGAGGGGTGAACCCGCAAACTAATTCATCAAAACTGTCGGTTTGAATTTTTAGGTGAGGTTAGGCTAGGCTGAGTTAGGTTAGTTTAAATTAGTTTAGATAAGGTTAGGGGAAGTATAAAAAATGGAAATACACGTAACAAAGACAGTCCTTTCGGTTCAAAAACGAAATATTCATATTGAACATTTTTCATTCGTAATAGTTTTTCGTTGCGCGGGTATTCGATCAAATCGGTGTAAGGCCGACCGTACACAGGATAGTCTCGTGACTCATGACTAGAGACCGGATTTTGCCCTTTTTGCCTTTTTTATTCCCGTTTATAGATTCATAGGCTTCTTTTAGAGAAATCCATTTCGGGACTGTGGGATGTATATAATTAAATGTTATAGTGCCTATAAACGCCTATTTTGATGGTTAGTGCCTAATTTTAAAATACGTGCCTATATATGCCTTTTTTAATTTTATTGTACTAAGTAAAGCAAAATAACTCGCATTTTTTTTAAAATTTGTAGGCCTAAATGGGGCAGGGGATGGAAAAACCGAGGCTAGTCCTGAGGCAACCAGCACAGCCAATCAGATCACAATACGTAAGCCAAATACAGCCAATCAGATCACAATACGTCATTGTGACGCGTTCGGCCTCGATCATTTTGTTTGGTGCGTGCAACGTGGTGTTTTTGTTCAAGTGCTTTTGCTAAATAAAATCTCACGTTTGTGCTTACGGCTTTTTTTATAAGTGAGAAAAAATGCCTAAGGACAAGACAGCCAAAAGTGTTCTGCTCAGGCAGTGGATCAAGAAGGACCCAAACTTCACTACGGATGGTAGAGTTACTTTCTGCCAACCTTGTTCCAAAGAGGTACGTTGCAACATTTTTTATTCTCTATCCAAAATAACAAACCCTTCGAGGAGACCTGGCCTACATCATGGCCAATTTCGGACGGGTGCCAGGGACCATAACCAAGCTGGAGGAGAGAGGCCTGCCGTTTGTTGAAACAGTGGAAATAGTTCAAAATTTAAGGAAGGAGCTGAGCCAGGTTCCTGGTAACGTAGGGAAAGAAGTGGTAGCAAAATTTGAAAATGTTCTCAGATGCAATCCTGGTTGGCAAACCATAGTGAACGTTTCAACAGTGTTCAAAGGAGAGTGTCAGGAGGTTCTGGACTTTGAGCCAAGCGAATTAGCATCTTTGAAGTTCGCACCAATTACGTCTTGCGATGTCGAAAGGTCGTTTTCTCGATATAAAAATGTATTGAGTGACAGGCGATGTCAATTTACGCCACAGAACCTTGAAAAATTTGTAATCATCAATTGCCATTTCAATTTATAGTTTAGTTGAGTTTTTGTAAGAAGATAGTTTAAATGTTTGGATTTTACTTTGATGCAAATAAAATGTTTGATGGTTTTTGAGATGCTTAGTTTATTTTTTACAATAAAAATCCTGATATTCATCAGAACTGCAAATGGGTTTACTGTAAGTCAACAATAATAAGAGAAAAGTGGGAAAATAGAAATACCTATTAAGTGCCTTTTTTAGCTTTTAGTGCCTATTTAAGCGACTTTTTTAGGGCTTCTTTAGTGCTTTTTTGCCTACCTATTATTGATTTTTTAGTGCCTATCAATCCTAACTCTACTCATGACTGACGACTTGGTTCGTGACGAATCGAGTTGTGCGTGATTTTACAATGACAGAATGGGAATCCCGCACACTGCAGCGGCCGCGACGCAATTCTGGGGAATCTCGAGAATCGCGTCGCGGTCGCTGCAGTGTGTCAACGTAAAATCACACGCGACTCGAGTCGTCACCACCCAAGTCGTGAGACGATCATGCGTGCGGTCGGCCTAACGCCGATCAAAAAGACGCGAAAAGGACTGCTTTTGAATTGCCTTTATGCCTTGTAAAATTAACGGCTCGTGCAAATTTACAGCCTCCTTGGAGCTATACGTCGTTGCCACTTCGCAACACCGCTTCCCATTAGATCAGCGAGGTTAAGCGACGTTGAGTCTATTTAGTAGTTGGACGGGTGATTTCCCTCTTCGTTCGGATGATGTAGCGGTTCGGATCCCACGTATAGCTGTAGTAGGTCCCCTCCGTCACGCGACCTTTGCCTTTACGAAGGACGTTAAACAACTCCAAACATTATTATAGCCTCTCTGGATGTACACATCCACTATTTATCATGTACGGCAATTATTTATTAACTTTTCAGTGTAAAAATTGGGTATTTATTATATGTTTGTAGGAAACACGTCTGTATATTTCCACACATACTCTGTATATACGCTCACATTTGTGCGTGTGCTTGCGGGATAACAGAGGGTTAAATAATTAATCTGAATGAGAAACAGTGACAGTACCGCCGTTCCTATAAGTTTCCTGGTTGATGTGATCGTATTTTTATAGCTTCCTAGTCCATGTCATGCCAATTCCCATTTCATGCAGGTGCGAAATTAGGAGTGCTCGAAGTGGGAATTTCAGATTTGGTAAACAAAAATTTCCAGATTTGGGAGAAATTAAAAAAAGAAAGAAAAGGAAAAAGCTGGTCGGAACACCGTTTTCTATATGAAAAAAATCACACTTAAAGAGAAAATTCCTAAGTTGGGAATGAATCGATGTGAGAATTGCCTCCTTTGAAAGTATCACTCACTCTTGGTCCAACAGTAAAATGAGAATAGCACTGAACGAGAAGAGAAAAACACACAAGCGTTCTCTGTCCGTCTTAAACAGAGCAGTCTATGGCAGTGGTCTCCAAAGTGGGGTGCGCCTGCCGATCTAGGGGGTGCGCGAAGAAAATTTGATGATTCTGATTTATCATTGTTTTTTCGTAGAAAGTTTTTGAATTTCAAGAAGATGACCGAGAAAGAAAATACTCACTAACACACAGTCATTCCTAGGAATTTGCGAGATTAGCAAACTAAATATCACAATTCGAGATCGCCGCATTATTTTGTAAAATAACAGTCGATTGACATCAGGGAAGATACAAGTTTACGAACCAAATTTCAACAGAAAACTGTGCACAATTGGTGGATTGGATTAAAAAATGAGTACCCAGATTTAGTAAGCGCAGCGAACGATGCGCTCCTTCCATTTGGATCTACATATCTGTGTGAGGTGTCTTTTTCTGCTATGATAGGTATTAAAACCAAGAATCGAAATAAACTGAACTTGGAATCGGACCTTCGAATCACTGTATCACAAAGTGTTAAACCAAGATTTTCAGAAAATATGAAGCACAGTCAGCCACATTGTTCTCATTAAATTAAATTATATTGGTAAATATATCTTCACCCTATCGTATTTCTGTTGTATACTATTAACTTACTAGTAAATAATGAAAGTATGTATGTATATATATATATATATATATATAATCTTCATGTTCATTAGGGGTGCGTGATCAAAAAAGTTTGGAAACCACTGGTCTATGGATTAAATGGATCACTGACCGTTACAGGTAACATTCAGACGACACCTTATTTCCCCACACGGAGGTAGGGGTAAGTGTGAACTATCGAGACTCATCTGAACCCGGGTAGTCACAGAGCAGATGGCGAAGGTGAGAGCCGAACCCGAACCTTCAGAGTCCGAGTTCAGTTTCATACCAACCGAGCCACGAGAGATGATAAAAAAAACATTCACGGGCATTGAATGAAGAGAATTATATATATATATAGGGTGTTTCATAAAATGGTGGACGCACTTTCAGGATGGATTCAGGACCTAAAAACAATGAAAAAAAGTTTGTATAAACATATGCCGAAATCGTTTTGTTTCCGAGTTACAGCCCGTTTTGTGCTCCAGCAATGCTTTCCGCAAACTGTTTACAAACACTGCTTGCTTGCCGACAGTGTTTGTGAGTGTGTACGAGACTTATTTCATGTATGGACTTGCCGAGTGTAATGCGGCCGCAGCGGAAAGGTTTCCGAATCGCCGTCTGCCAGATAAGAAGCCTTTCAGAGAATAGACGAGCGTCTTGGTGATACAGGATCATTTAACAAGCGAGTTTCAGATGGTGGTAGACCAATTAGCGCCAGAACTGTTGAGTTGGAGGAGCGGGTCCTGAATCGCATGGAGGAACATCCTGGTGTCAGCACCCGAAAGATAGCAGCAGCAGAGGGTGTAAGATACACAACTGTGTGAAGAATTTTATGGGAACAACAGCTTTACCCATATCACATTCAGAGAATGCAAGGCCTTACTGAAGCTGATTTCCCACGACGAGAGGCTTTTTTTACTTGGTTCCTTCAACAGTGTGCTCGCGATCCTCTTTTTCTATTCTCCGTGTTGTTTTTTGATGAAAGTGCCTTCACAAGAAATGGCGTGATCAATTTTCACAACACTCATCACTGGGCCGAAGAGAATCCGCATGCCATCATCCAATCAAGGCACCAACAACAATTTAGTATCAATGTATGGGCAGGACTTATTGCCGACAACTTAATCGGTCCTTTTGTTTTGCCTGGAAGATTAACAGGAGAATCCTATTCCAATTTTTTAAGGTATGATTTAAGCGATTTACCAGATGAAGTTCCTCTTGGTGTCCGACTGCGTATGTGGTTTATGTATAACGGCGCTCCGCCTCATTTTAGTCGAGTAGCCAGAGACTATTTGGATGAACATTTCCCTGATAAATGGATAGGCCGTGGAGGACCCATTGCGTGGCTTGCTCACTTCCCGGACCTGAATCCACTCGATTTTCACCTGTGGGGTCATCTGAAATCCATCGTTTACGTAACACCCATTGGCAACATTGAAATGCTTCGCCAACGTGTAG